>JAYKKT010000068.1:4680000-5280000 GCA_036023115.1 Brasenia schreberi | reverse complement strand
TAAAAAACTCAACTCAAAAGAGGGTGAAAGAGATATTTTTAGGATAGCTAGGGCTAGAGATAAGAAAACTAAAGATCTTAATTATGTTAGATGCATAAAAGACGAGGATGAAAAAATTCTAGTATCAAATGATGATATAAGAAATAGATGAAAAAACTATTTTTATAATCTTTTTAATAAAAATAAAGATGTTAGTATTAGCTTAGGGGAGTTAGCCAAATAAAAAAGTATATAAACCATAATTTCTACCGACGTATTCAAAAGAATGAAGTCAAAGAGGCTCTTAAACATATGAAGGGTGGTAAATCTGTTTGACCATATAATATTCCTATAGAAATTTGGAAAATACTAGGAGAAATAGGAATCACTTGGCTCAAAAGACTATTTAATGAAATATGGAAAAACCAAAAGATGCCCGAGGAATGGAGAGCAAGTACACTTATACCCATATATAAGAATAAGGGAGACATTCATAATTGTGCGAATTATCGAGGTATCAAGTTAATGAGCCATACAGACTAAATGGTGGAACCTCAAAAGCGAGAAAGATGATATATTTAAACATAAAGTCCTTCAAAAAATGTTTGGAATTATGTTGGTACACCCTATGATATGTGGAATAATATGGCTATACATATTAGGAAAGTGACGAAAGATGTGTTAGGGGTATGTAAGGGAGGTGTGCCGGCACAAAAAGAAGCTTGGTGGTGGAGTGAAGTAGTACAAATTAAAATCAAGGCAAAGAGGGCATGTTACAAATTACATTATGCTAAGAAAACTAGTGAAACTTTAGAGGCTTATAAGAAAGCAAAGAAGGAAGCGAAAAAGGCCGTGAGTGAAACAAAAGCTAAAATTTGGGAGGACTTATATAAAAAACTCAACTCAAAAGAGGGTGAAAGAGATACTTTTAGGATAACTAGGGCTAGAGATAAGAAAACTAAAGATCTTAATTATGTTAGATGCATGAAAGACGAGGATGGAAACATTCTAGTATCAAATGATGATATAAGAAATAGATAGAAAAACTATTTGGATTAAGACAAGTATCAAATGATGTTATAAGAATTATCGAGGTATTAAGTTAATGAGTCATACTATGAAATTATGGGAAAGAATTATCGAATGTAGGTTAAGACAAGTATCAAGTACAACAGAGAACCAATTTGGATTCATGCCAGGCAGATCTACTAAGCGATTCACCTTTTCAAACGTCTTATGAAACATTTTAGAGCAAAAAAGAAAGACCTTCACATGATATTTATTATCTACAAAAAGCTTATGATAGGGTACCAAGGGAGGTTCTTTGGAGAACTTTGGAAAAAAGAGGTATCCCATTGACATATATTAACCTTATAAGAGACATGTATGATGGTGCAAAAACATGTGTGAGGACTCATGAAGGAACGACAGACTTCTTTGAAGTTAATATTGGGTTACATCAAGGATCAACTTTAAGTTCATACTTATTTATAATGGTGATGGATGAGTTAACAAAACATATTCAAGATGAAGTACCTTGGTGTATGTTATTTGCAGATGACATTGTATTAGTGGAGGAGTCTAAGGAAAAAGTTAATAGAAAATTGGAACTATGGAGAGAAACATTAGAAAGCAAAGGCCTGCGACTTAGTAGAACAAAGACAGAATATATGGAATGTAAGTTTGATCATTTGGCTACTTCAGAGGACATAGAAATTAAAATTGGCACACATTGCATTCCCCAAAAGGAAAGTTTTAAATACCTAGGGTCAATTTTTCAGAGTGATGGAAGGATTGATGGAGATGTTACACATAGAATTAATGCTGGTTGGTTAAAATGGAGAGGAGCATAAGGTATTCTTTGTGATAAGAAAATACCATTAAAATTAAAAGGTAAATATTATAGAGCAGCAATTAGGCCTGCCATGTTTTGTCGTTCTTAGTGTTGGGCAGTTAATCATCAACATGTACAAAAGTTGTCTGTGACAGAAATGAAGATGTTGAGATGGATGAGTGGTCATACAAGAAAAGACTGTATACGTAATGAGGTTATTAGAATCAAATTAAGAGTGGCACCAATAGAGGATAAAATGAGAGAACATCGTTTTAGATGGTTTGGACATATAGAAAGAAGATCAAAAGAAGAACCTGTAAGAAGGTTAGAAAATCTAAATTTAGAAAGTATTAAAAGATGTAGAGGATGACCACAAAAGTGTTGGAAAGAAACAATAAAGAATGATCTAGCTTATTGTGAGTTAACTGCTAACATGGCACACAATAGGGATCTGTGAAAACAAAGAATCCATGTAGCCGACCCTGTCTAGTATGGAAAAAGGCTTAGTTGTTGTTGTTGTTGTTGTTGGTTATATTGGAGAACCCCTTGGCATGAGATTGTCATGCTTACATGGGGTGTGAGAACCAATGTGACTAGATGTGTGTGTTCAAGAGCATGCATTTTTTATTCCTGACCAGATGAGTGCTCTCTAGATTGGTTTGACAACTGAAAATCATGCAAGGTTGTTGAACATAAGACACAAGTTTTTGCTTCACTTCATAATGCATCTTAGCGGTTCAGCTCAATGGAAATGGCTCGCCTTGTAGACAGATACTCAGGGTTTGATTCCGATGGGCCCTTTTCCTGTCTGAGTCAATGCCCTATATAGGCCTGCAGGCATGGACTCTAGCTGCAAAGTTTTCTGCTGCATACCAATCCCATGAAGAGCGGCTTCTTCAAGTTGCTAATAAAGAAAGAAAAGAAAAAGTTTCCCTTAATGATTGGTTCCACCCATTCAACTTCTGCTTAATTAGTTGCAATAATGCACGCTTCAACATTTCAAAGAAAAATATGATCCTTGAGGTTGCCTTGTTTTGATGCTTCCCTTTGAATGCAGGTTCGGTCCACAGGGCCTGTTAACCAGCAAACCAGACAGCCTCTCAAAGGAAGAAAGGCTGGTGGTGGGATTCGTTTTGGCGAGATGGAACGTGATGCGATACTTGCTCACGGAGCATCATACTTATTGCATGATAGACTTCATACCTGCTCAGATTACCATGTTGCAGATGTATGCTCCCTGTGTGGTAGTCTTCTAACTGCCTCAGTCATTCAGCAAAAGAAAATATCTCAGAAAGCTCTTGCTGAGCTTCCCCCAACAATAGGTTATTCAAAGAAGGTAGTCTGCCAAGCATGTAAATCAAGCAAAGGAATGGAAACTGTAGCCATGCCGTTTGTCTTCAGATACTTGGCCGCTGAATTAGCAGCGATGAACATAAAAGTTGCTCTTCAGTTGCGCAATTGAGTCTAAAGTTGCATCGCTTTCCCTAGTCTGGCTAGGCTTCCGAAGATCCTACCTGGAGACCAAGGTTCTATTTTCAACTGTTCATGGCTACATGCCGCGACAGGTTTTGATTTTCTGATGCATTTGAGCCGGTTTTGACGGTATTTGGTGGATCTGTCTTTGTTGTATAAGAGTGGTTTGGTCTCTTGAGCTACGGCAAAGAAGCTCTCGCTGTTCTTCCTGCAAGTTTTGAAGTACCTCAAGGGATATTCTTTCAATCAGAGTATAAATACTGTAACTTTTCAAGTGTGAGTTAGACCAGCCTGAGAAATGTTGTTTAAATTATGTAGCTTTTAAATGTGAGCTAGATTTGCTAGTCTGAGTAGTGTGTTACTTAATTTGTGTAAATATCTCCAATTTAATGCATACCTTTTTCTTTAGAGGAAAAAATTTCATCGAGTATGCATAATATTCAACTGTAAAAAATGTCCATCGTGGTAAACCTGTGGGTTAGCATGCTGTGATTTGAATCGTTCTGCTGATTGATCTAACTTCATAAGGCCCCAGACAATGCTCGTGGAACTAAGTATATCATTAGAGACAACGATGGTGGACCAAGCCATGGCTCAGGATGTCACTTTGAGGTAGTTTGAGATTTGTAGAGAATGTATACCTATGACATCCCGTCTTCAACTCTTTTTTTATCACAATGGAACGTCTATCTTGAATGATGGAAAGTGCACAAAAAGTGAGGGAGTCTTGGCACAAATTCAAAAGTTAACCTGATCATATTCTTTCTATGTGAACGAGTGATTTCCCTTTCAAGAGACCGCGAGAATTCAGTTTCATACTTGAAGAACATGATCGAATCCTTTGCAAAGTCTTCAACAATGAAGGTTAGTGCCGATACACTAATTATCCTTCCACTAATATTCCTTAACAAAAGGACTCTGTAATTGACATAGTTTGTGAGCAGATGCAGAGCAAGCTCCCCTTAAAGTTCGACGGGTGTTGTTTCTTGGATACCTTATTAGTTGCATATGTGAATTGATGAAAGACGCATCAATAGATTCTGTAACAAGTTCCTATCTATCGCCAGAAAGATGAATGTATCGATTCGGTATCCAATGCACTTCACACACACACACACACACATATATATTTATATTTATATTAGGTTTATGAGCTTGAAGCCACATTCTCATTTTCCAACCTTTTGTTAGTTGAATCCCTTAATATCATAAAGGCACCTGCTGAAATGAGAGGATGTTTGGTAAAAGAGTATAGATAAAGTGTTGGTCTTTGAAGGGTCAAAGAGTTCATCCAACATGCTTAGCAAAATTTATGTTGAACATATTCAATCAGCATTAAATCCTTGGGTTGATCTCTTTAGCATCAAATACTTAAGTGGAGAGTCCTTATAATTTACAAATACAAAGAAAATAAAATACTCATATCCTCGGCAGATGGGGACAACATATTATTGCAAAAGGAGCAAGATGGTATCTAGCTATTGGCAAGAATCATGTTTCGGTTGGGCTTATGGTGTGGGGAAGGAACTCCATTCAAGCTTTTGATATTCACAGTACATCGAAAGTATAAAGAGCTGATAAATGCAACAATCATAGAGATTATACCATAACATGCTTCCAAAATTAGCCAGAGGGAGCATTTATAGGCAATCCCCATTCTATTGAAGGATGAATTCTTGTATCCCACCAATGATGGGAGCAGCAAAAAATATGTTCTATTGGATGCCAACAAAGGAAATATGGAGAGAAAGTTTGATGGGCAATGCATAAAATTATTGATTTCCAAAGAATTCTTCAAGACTCGTGTTTGGCCCTTGAGAATGGTTGGTTGTTAACAGAGGAGGGGGTGAGTAGACAAGGCCGTTTTTTACCAAGATGGTGGTGGACAGTGGTGGATCTACATTGACCCGAGATGGAGCATCCTTCCCACCCCAAATTTCGAAAATCAACTTAAAATCTATGGTTGACGGTGGTAATGGTAGACTATAATACATAGTTCTCCCATCCTAAACCATTCGAGGGGCTATTTGCCCCACCATAAAAGAGTTTATAGATCCTCTACCGGTAGTGGATCAAGGTCATGGGGATTGCATACTAAGGTTATTATAGAATCCTCTCATATTGATGAAGGGCTATAGTACGAACATTCAAAGTAACATGTCTTGTATAAATGGAGATAGTTCTAACTAGAGCTGGGTTTTCAAGTTCATTGGATCCCCAAAAAAAAAGACACAAATTACTGCAACTTCTTGTGCGCTTAGTTTCCTTAGGTAATTCTTTTTGTTGAAAGGATAAACCACGGGACTGGTGGCCTCCGATGTAAATAAATTGTTTATTGTTTTGGTTCACATTGTAACAACTAGGGTTCTGTCTAACCTCATCTTGATAATCTAAAAAAAAAGAATGAAGATTTTGAGCAACCTTTTCGTGCTATGTGAAACGGTATGTATGCCTTAACCAGAGGCCTTTGACAGCTTTGATCAAGCAACATGAACAGGACCAAGAACCAAACCAAGCTGACCCAAGTTGGTTCACTTATCCTAATAATTTACTTGGGAACCCATTGGTTTGATGAACCGAACATGAACAAGCTCAAGACGAAGAATCGTACCAAGCTCACCCAAGTAAGTTTTGTTTATTAGGACTGGCCACACATCTCGAGCTTAAGTGCCCCACTTGTTCCATTCATTTAACAACCCACTTGTTAGAGACCTGAAAATGAACAAGCTCAAAACAAAGATCCACTGTTCGGCTTGTTTGACTCGTTTAAGAACCTAAACTTATTCAGTTCATTTGTTTGTCTATAAGGACCAGTTAGGAAAAAAGATCAACCGTCAATTTGAAACTGAGCTACGATGGCTTGTTTTGCGTGTCGTGTCATGTTCCTTTAAAAGCAGGTTGGTGCGAATGCGAACGAGAACCAATCCTTTTTCGTGTCACCGTAGGTGGACAAACTTCTCACCTTAGGGATGTTCATGAGGGGAAGGGATCTCCCACTTTCTGCATGGAATTTGGAGATTGGAAATGGAGGATGGTGGCAGGGTTAGGGGAAGTGGGGAAATCCCCAACGAAGATTGGGGTAGCTCCGAACCTGGTCATGGCCACTCTCCTCATTGATTCTACAAAGTTCAAGCTCCTGCGTTTGCTTCAATTCAAGTTGTTTAGGTTGGAGTTGTATAGAGTTTTGGTTCTCGATCAAATTTTTTCATGTATATAAGAAAATTATGAAAGGGCTATGTGGAAACACAAAATCCATGTAGCCGACCTCATCTACTATAAAAAAAGGCTTAGTTCTAGTTTGTAGTATAGTATATAAGAAAATTAATTTATAATAGTAGGATGCAGATTTTCTTCTTCAATGGGTCTCCATGAAAAACATGTCAAAAGTGGGCGAGATCCAATCTTCCCCGATGGGTTCCCATGGAGATTTGGGGGAGGGACGATGGCCTTCTTGGTCCCGTTGCGGGGATGGGTTGGGTTATGAAACAGGGTCAGAGACCTGCGGGTATCGATTCGGATCAATTACGAGCGCTCTTGGATCACATACTTCTGCACGGCTCAGAATCGGGGGGTGGGGTACGACCCGAAACGTGCTGAAAATATTCCGACTAGTTCGTGTTCATGTCCACGTCAAAGTGAGAACCGTATTCACGTTAGACCTGCTTTTGACATGAACAAGAAACAACACGACACAAACACGATTTGAAACACAAAATTCCAGGTATTTCAGACATGACACAAAATAAGTTTAGGAATGTTTCTGACCCCGCGCCTTGAACATTCCTAAACTTATTTTGTGTCATATCTGAAATACCTGCAATTTTGTGTTTCAAATCGTGTTTGTATCGTGTTGTTTCTTGTTCATGTCAAAAGCAGGTCTAACGTGAATACGGTTCTCACTTTGACGTGGACTTGAACACGAACTCGTCGGAATATTTTCGGCCCGTTTCGGGTCGTACCTGAAATTGTCGCCCCGATTCTGAGCCGTGCAGAAGTATGTGATCCAAGAGCGCTCGTAATTGATCCGAATCGATACCCGCGATCTAGTAATCCAACAACTATTTTTCAAACACGGGCACCCTGAGATCCATATCCGACCTCTCTCTGTGAACGCCGGGATTGTCGCCGTCTTCGGCGAAGGCTGCTCGGCAATCGTCTTCCTCCCGCCACCAGCGACAAATAGCAGAAACCGGAAGAATGAGTGCGTCGCAGGGACCTCACTCTCTGTCCTTCCGGGTGATGCGGCTCTGCAGCCCTTCATTCCAGGTGGATCATTCGCTCAGGATTGACCCCGCGGACCTGCTCGTCGGAGAGGACTTTTTCGACGACGCCATAGCCAGTCGGAAGTACGTACATTCTGGTCAGGATGTGAGCTACTGGAGGAGGTTCCAATTGGAAGATCCCTCTGATCTAATGGGCCTTCCCGGTCTCCTCGTTCTCCCTCAAGCATTCGGGTTCTCTCTCTCTCTCTCTCTCTGTGATTTTTAGATGTTTCAATCACGAGGAATTGACCTGTTTAGGGGGTACTTTTCTTGGATAATGTTGAAAATCAGTCGCTTGCTTCAATCAAACTTCAAATGATAAGGTTTTCTCAACGTCCCGAGTAGTTTCACTTCTTAGCCTCTGTCTGAATCCATCTTACACTCGGGCTTGGAATTCGTAAATTTTCTGTTTAGACTTTTGGAGAGTAATCGAGTTCTTCTACGCGCATATCCGTGTGCCTGAAATCTTTTTGAGTAAATTTGTTGGATGAAGTTGTTATGTGACAATGCGGACTCTCGAACCCTCTAAGGTGTGGTCAAATTGATCCTAATGAAATATAAAAGGAAAAAACTAAATCACGCTGTTTTGCCTTTAGTTTTTGATTTATCGTTCAGCTGGAGCTTCTTTGTCTATATGCATATTTCTATGCTGTCTGCGAATAATATGTTGGAGTTTGTTTGTAGATTTTTACTGTTTCTCTTTAGTGTCTGCTCATCATGAATTCCCTTCAATTTGGCTCCTTTCTTTCTTAGAGACATATAGACAATGTGAAGTCTGCGAGAATGTGCTGTCCTTGAGTTTATTACAAGAGTGAACGATGATTCCTTGTCAAAACATTTTCTTGACAAGTTCCAACTCACTGATGTTTATACTTTAAACCTGAAGTTACATTAGGAAGAGTTTAAACTTTAAACTGCTTTTGCTCCATCTGTGACTGTTTAACATATCCAATACAGAAAAGCTAATCAGAAAGAAATGATCCTTCCAACCAGATTCTGAAATCGTTTGCCTCTTTCTATTGTTTGATTATGTAAATCATTTCTTTAGTTTTTAACTTTTTGAAATCTGAATATCTTTTGGGTGTTTGTGATACCAGAGCAATTTACCTTGGAGAAACTTTCTGTAGCTACATCAGTATCAACAACAGCTCGAAATTTGAAGTTAGAGATGTCGTAATCAAGGTTTGTACCCTATTGGTTGAGAACACTAGATTTAAGTTCATTTTTGGACATTCATAAACAAAATTAGTATTTCATCCTGATTTATCGACACTTTCTTGAAGCCAAGCTGATGATAGCTGTTAATACCTCATCAGTTCAGTGCAAACAATTCGATGAGTGTATCCAAGAGGATCCTGTGATGGTTGAAGTCTTTCATATTTAAGCATGTGCCCATGTCATGCATACACAAATGCAACACAAAACTAATAATAGTAAACTAGTACGACCAGATAAACAGATAGTGTGAACCTATCACAAGTAGCACTATGCAACTGTTACAGTATTCCAGGGATGCGGTACAGTAGATTAATTGGTTTTATTGGAACCTCACTTCTATAATTGCTGGATGATATGACAGGCCAAGCTTCTAATGTAATGCATAATTTGAATTTTCTTTTTGAGACTCTTTCTTCCAATACTTATCATGTTGGTGTTGTTGAATTTAGACAAGATCGTGTTTCTGTTTGCAAGTAATGGAATCTCTGGGTGCTATTGGATAGATAGTGTAATATAACTCCAACTTCTACTATGCTGTATGACTGTCTTTTATCTTCATAAGCCTTTTTCTTCCAATACATGATCATGTTGATGTTATTGAATTTGGTGAAATACTCAATTTTTTGCTAAGTAGTGCTGGAGCACTTTCATGTTTCTTATTCCTTAACTAATGTTAAGGTTTCCACTACAGTTGGCATAAAGACCATATCGAGATCTCGAGTCAAATGGATTCACAACTTTTGTGTATGTTAACATTACAAATGGAAATGTAGTTGCTTGTTGCAATAACATAATTCAAATTCTTCATTTCTTTCCAGGCAGAAATACAAACAGAAAGGCAGCGAGTTTTGCTCTTAGACACAGCAAGGTCACCTGTAGAGTCAATAAGGTCTGATGGACGATATGATTTCATTGTAGAGCATGATGTCAAGGAGTTGGGGCCTCACACGTAAGTTACACTGTCATGGAATTCAAAGATACTTTAGATAGCGTGCCTCACAAATAATATATTGCTGAATACCTGTTTTCTATCCTTCCTCATAATCTTCAAATGAACAAAGCGGTATGATATGGTCTTCTAGAGCTTGAGAACAAGAAGCTGCCACTTGACTTGTGTCCATTTGAAGTATACAACAACAACTAAGCCTTTTCCCATACTAGATGGGGTTGTCTACATGGATTCTTTGTTTCCACATTTCCCTATCATGTGCCATGGTAGCAGTTAACTCAATATGAACTAGATCATTCTTTATAGTTTCTTTTCAATACTTTTGTGGTCGTCCTCTTTCTCTTTTAACATTTTCACAATCTAATTTTTCATATCTTCTTACGGAAGCATCCTTTGGTCGTCTTTTTACATGTATAAACTATCTTAATCGATTTTCTCTCATTTTATCCTCTATTAGTGCTACTCCCAATTGGTTTCTAATAACTTCATTATGTATATGGTCTTTCCTCGTGTCACTACTCATCTATCTCAACAGCTTCATTTATGCTACAGACATCTTTTGCACATATTAATGATTAATTGCGCAACACTCCTAACCATAAAACATAGAGGGTGTAATTGCTGCTCTATAATATTTACTTTTTAACTTTAATTGTATCTTCTTATCACACAAAATACTTGATGTCCCTCTCCATTTTAAGCGGCATTAATTCTATGCGTAATATCTCCATCAATTTTTCCATCACTTTGAAAAATTGACCCTAGATATTTAAAACTTTCCTTGTCCTCAGAAGTACCCAAAGGATCAAACTTACGTTCATATATTCTGTCTTTATTCTACTAAGTTAGAAGCCTTTACTTGCTAACGTTTTCTCCATAGTTTCAATTTTCTATTAATTTTTTTCTTATACTCATCCACAGTCCACGAACACAATGTCATCTACAAATAACATATATGAAGGTACTTCGTCTTGAATATTTTTTTGTTAACTCATCAATAACCAATATAAATAAATATGGGCTTAAAGTTGATCCATGATATCATAATTCAATCACCATATCGGCATATGTATACTATACTATCCTTTAAATCTTTATTTATAATAATATCAACTCCATTTTGAGCTTTTTTCTTTTCGGAATAGCATAATTTAAAACATGTATTCTCAATTTCCTTTGCTTTTTCTCCAACCCACTTTGTTTCTTCTAAACATAAAATGTGAATCTTTCTCCGAATCATAGTATCTACCACCTCCATTAATTTACTTATCAATGTTCCGATATTCCAAGTATCAATATGAATCTTATTAACTAGAACTAGCTTCCTTACCCCCTCCATATGCCATTTGAATCTTTGAAGGTAATCTATGACTGTTAGAATACATAGTTAAGATAATATGTTTGGGAGGGGGATTGCAACATTGTTGTAAAAGTAAGAAGTGAAGTATGTAACAAAGACGATGCTTTAATGTAGTAACGAAAGTTTCAAGAATACGTATCACCACAAAGTAATAATGTAAAGCCTTAAAAATGCTATAGCCGAGTGCAACGAAGGCACACTGAAAGAAAAGACTATAGTAAGGGCAATGAATGAATAAAAATGATCTTTATTGATTAGCCACTAAGGGCTTTACTGAACATTTACATTAGAGAGGAATTGATAGAAGTGAGAATGAGGGAGGAGAGTAAGTGGAGAGAGTGTTGGAATTCAGGAGTAGCGTAGCATAAGATCAAACATAACAAACATTAAGAACATTGAAGAGAAAAAATGAGAGATCGGAGGAGGGGGCAAACCACTAATAGGGGCCCCACTCTCTTTCTCTCTTTCTTAATATCAACCTCTTAACCCTAATATAAAACGTTGAGCCCTTATATAATAGATTGTAAAATAGAAATGACCAAAATGCTCTTACTACTACGGGCAATTACAATAATACCTAAAACATGAAATTTACTAAAACTGTCCCTAAAATCATATTCATCAACACCCTCCCTCAAGTTGGGAGTGAGATACTTCGAACTCCAAACTTACCAAAAAACTTTTTTTTTGTAATTTTCTCAGCCCTCCTTGCTGTCCTCTTTTCAGCAACCTTCCTGGCTACAACATTCTTCATCAGCCTTCATGGCTGTTCTTCTGTAGCTTCATGGTTGCACCAATCTTCAGCAACTTCTTGGTTGCAAACTTCTGTTGGATTTGCACAAGAAACATCATTCTTTCATTGAAGTATGAAAAGATACAATACTAGGGCTGGGCAGCTCCTTCTTGACAGCCGTCCAGCACCTCATGGTTTCCCTCTTATTCAAACCCTAATGACAACCACTTGATTTATAGTAAGCCTTATAACTTGAAAGATCGTATTACCCCTAATAAGTATTTACTATGACTTGGGTCCCAATGGATCAGAATCAGATCCATTAGGATCCAACTCCTAATCTGTACATTATGGACTGAACATAGACTGAACTAAGACACTCTTAATGTATACGACAACTTGACTTTCTCAACACGCCCCCTCCAGTTGTCTCCTGAAGACTGGTAATTCCCAACTGTACAAGTGCTTTCCGAAGGCCATTAGTGGAGACTGGTTTGGTGAATATGTCTGCCAATTGATCTTCCGAACGAACATGAACAAGATTGAATAAGCTTTGGGCTATCTTTTCTCTGATGAAATGACAGTCTATCTCAATATGCTTCGTTCTTTCATGAAAGACTGGATTTTGCGCTATTTGAAGTGTCGCTCTACTGTCTGTAAAGAAAGTAATGGGAGTATTTCTTTTTAGACCAAGTTCTTCAAGAAGAGATAGGATCCATTGACCTTCACATATGCCCAGAGCTATAGCACGGTATTCTGCTTCTGCGCTAGACCTAGCAACCACAGACTGCTTCTTACTTTTCCAAGATATAACATTGCCACCCAAACAAACTACATACCCTGAAGTTGATTTCCTATCTGTTCTAGAGCCTACCCAATCTGCATCAGAATATATACATATGTCTAGTGATAAAGATGGAGAATATAATAACCCATATGTTATCGTGGATTTTAAGTACCTGATGATGTGAAAAACTATACTCATATGATACTTAGAAGGGCAGTGCATCCATCTACTCACATATCCAATTGCAAAGCTGATATTTGGTCGGGTAATAGTAACATATATCAGCTTTCCCACTAATCGCTGGTATTTACCAATATCTTTAAATGGTTCAGTAGGCTTATTGGTTTCATCTGTGGAAGCTTCCATAGGAGTAGAGCATACTCTACAGTCTTCCATTTTCGTTTCCTTCAGCAAATCTAGAATATATTTCCTCTGACTTAAAAATAAACTGTCATCTTTATGAATAACTTCTATCCCAAGGAAATAGTGTAGTCTTCCCAAATCCTTCAAGTCAAATAAAATATGCAGTTTCTTCTTTATATCAATTATGCCTTCCACATCGTCTCCTGTGATAATAATATCATCAACATACACTAGTAACACAATAGTCTTCTGATCTTGTTTGATGAACATAACAAACATTAAGAACATTGAAGAGGAAAAATGGGAGATCGGAGGAGGGGGCAGACCTCTAATAGGGGCCCCACTCTCTTTCTCTCTTTCTTAATATCAACCTCTTAACCCTAATACAAAACGTTCAACCCTTATATAATGAGTTGTAAAATAGAAATGACCAAAATGCTCTTACTACTACGGGCAATTACAATAATACCTAAAACATCAAATTTACTAAAACTGACCCTAAAATCATATTCTTCAACACCCTTCCTCAAGTTGGGAGTGAGATACTTCGAACTCCAAACTTACCAAAAAACTTTTTTTTTTTCTGATTTTCTCAGCCCTCCTTGCTGTCCTCTTTTCAACAACCTTCCTGGCTACAACATTCTTCATCAGCCTTCATGGCTGTTCTTCTGTAGCTTCATGGTTGCACCAATCTTCAGCAACTTCTTGGTTGCAAACTTCAACTCAGCCTTAATGGTTGGTCATATTCAACAGCTTCTTTGGTTGCAACATCTTTAACTCAACCTTCATGGCTCATCATCTTCAGCAGCTTCTTCTGCTGCAACATCTTCAACTCAACCTTCATGACTGGTCATCTTCAGCAGCTTCTTTGGCTGCAATATCTTCAACTCGGCCTTCATGGCTAGTCATCTTCAACAACTTCTTTGGCTGTAACATCTTCAACTCAGCCTTCATGGCTGGTCATTTCAATAGCTTCTTTGGTTGTAATATCTTCAACTCAGCCTTTATGACTAGTCATCTTCAGCAGTTTCTCTTAAAAATTCTGTTGTTTTTCGAATGAAGACATTCATCATATACTATTGCCTATCTTCTGCAAATATTTTTTTTCTCAATTTTCAACCCTCTTGAACATTTCATCAAACATTTATGCGCTGGTAAATATCTCTCTTAGGCATTGAATCAAACACTGGATGTGCATGTTAATCATCTCTTCTTAAGCATTTCAGCGAACACTTAACGTGCAGGTAAACCTCTCTCTTGAACATTTTATCAAACAATTAACATACTACGAAGACATCTCTCTTAGGCATTTCATCAAACAGTTGGTCTACAGTGCTCATTGGTGACTGGTACAAGTACAATCACAAGACTTTGCAACATTTCCTAGATGTCGGCATTCTTTTGCCTTTCCCTAATAGAGTAGTTATTAATGGCCAAGTGAAGTCTTCCACCTTCAATGTTGATCAAGGCAAAACCTTCATCTTTCAGATCTCCAATGTGGGTTTGCAGTCTACACTGAACTTTAGGATTTAGGGACACAAGCTGAAGCTGGTAGAAATTGAAGGCACACATCCATTTGAAAAATATTTATGATTCCTTGGATGTGCATATTGGACAATCAATGGTTGTCTTGGTTAATTGAAGGCACACATCCATTTGAAAAATATTTATGATTCCTTGGATGTGCATATTGGACAATCAATGGTTGTCTTGGTTACAACTGATTATCCAACAAAGGATTATTACATTGTTGCTTCTTCTTTATTCCAAGTTGAACGGAGCAACACACCCATGCAATCCTCAATCCTTCTAAGCTGAAAATCTCATAGTTGTTCGGGAGATATTTACAAAATTTTAAAAAGCTTTTGCAATGCAGCATTTGCATATGCACAGACATCAGGGGCAGCAGAAACCAGCAAACTTCACGAATCAATCATTACGAAAAACTCCACAAGAGTAGGTACCGCTCTGCAAATGATGAAAACATGCAACATCCCTCACTATGATTTCTCAATCAATGCTGTTGCAAATGTACTTGATAACAGTATGACAATTCATACAGAAGGCTCTTAACGACTCGAATAGCCATCCCAAGAGATGCCATAATAAATCCATATGCAACCGCCACCCTCTCGCTGTGCAGATATAGTTGTTGCTCCTTCTCTTGTTGCTCTAAATCATGAAATACAACGCTTGTGTCAGGTCCATATCCCCTCTTCTTCATCTCGACATCTCACCTATTCAGCAAACTCACAATCTCCTCTTGTTTAAAGGGTGGCTGCCACCACTAGTACCAAGTTGTGTTCGTAGTCCAGTTGAACAACTCACAGCCGTTACTCCAATCAATCGAAGGTTCTGATACCATGTTGGAATTATGGAGTAGCGTAGCAGAATATCAAATATAACAAACATTAAGAACATTCATTAAGAACATTAAAGAGGGAAAATGGGAGATCGGAGGAGGGGGCAGACCTCCAATAGAGGTCGCCCTCTCTCTCTTTCTTAATATTAACCTCTTAAGCTTAATACAAAACGTTCAACTCTTATATAATGGGCTGTAAAATAGAAAATAACCAAAATACCCTTAGTACTATGAGCAATTACAATAATACGTAAAACATCAAATTTACTAAAACTGATCCTAAAAATATATTCTTCAATAGAGAGGACAACAAGGGACCAACCAAGGGGGCTAGTAGCCATCCCCCACCGACTAGATAAACTCATGAAACTTTTAATGTTCGTGATTGATCATATACGTCGTCGTCCCAATTACTTCTACAACAAATAGACAACGTTCAACTCCTAATTAACAAACTACATAAAAAATAAAATTATAAAAATAAATAGCCATGAAGACATCCTTATACTTCTTTCTTTACATATTTTCTTGAATCAATAGTCATGCTTTAATCTTTTCTAAAAACATAAAAGTCAAGCATTAGTTCCACATTATGGCAATTCCATTCTTTTAATGCAAAACACATCTTTAATGAAGTAAATTTTTTTCAAATAAATAACAACCCATTGATCATCTAAGTAAGATTGTCTATAACAAATAATTTTATGAATAACTATAATATTATTAAAGGCCTTGGTATACCACACAAACTTTATGGATAAGCATTAACCCGAGTTTTAAGGACAAAACTCGAACCCAACCAAATCAAACAAGACCCAAGACCGATAAGTCATAATCTCAAACGTGATTCCATGATTCCAAGAATAAGACAATCTTTCTAGATGATAAAAAACAAGTTTGAAAATATCATTTTTAAGGAATCTTTTCCACATAAAGCAAGAATTATTGCAATACTTTGAAACACATTTATCAAGATAGTAACGATTGAATATTCAACGTTTACGAACCTCCAACCAATAGCCAACAACATGAAGCACCTTAATCATAAAGGTGTTCAATAAAGAGCCAATAATAGGGAGACATTAATCACACGAAAATGTATTTCTTAAGATAATAAATTATCAAACAATAATAAGTGCATAAACAATAATTAAGTTTCATGAAAAGGCTAACAACGTGAAGCACCTTAATAAAAAAGGTTTTCAATAATTGATCAACAACATGAATCTTAATCATGCCAAGAGATGCAACTTATTGTTTAAAACACACTTTTGATCCAATAAACAAGTTTGTAAAACATCCAAAAAATGTAATACATTTTTCTTATCAATGAACCGGTTGAAAAATCATTTAAATGTTACAACTTATTATCAAAACACAATTTTCTTTATACTATGATAATAAATAATTGATATAATTAAAGTTGCATATAAGTTGGAAAGAACACACCTGAATGAACTTGAATGTGAATACCAAGTGAAGCCAACTTGGATCGATTGGTCGGATATGTTTATTGTCGGAGCAATATATACTATGCAAACACAATATATGCTTGGAATAAAAAATTAATAGTGCTAATACTTGTGAGTATATAACTCAAAATATTGTATGATGAGCTCAAAATAGAGCCCCGAGCACATTAATAAACATGAAGTTTAACAACGGCTAGTATGTCTAACATGAAGGTTTTCTAAAAAAAGTGTGATATACTTCTACATAAAACTTTAAGTTTTAAAGCTTTAAGATAAAGTCTTAAAACACACCTTCAAAATGTCTAATTGAAAAAACATGTCTTACTTAGACATTTTAAGACTAATGATTTGAAACATAGCTAAAATTGTACATTACCAAGGACATATATTAAGAAATCATGCATGCTTATTTTGAAAAGGATAGAATTGCTGAAATGATACCAACTATCAACAACAACCAAAATTAATTGGGATACAAGAATTTTAGAAATTTCATGATGCATTAAAGACAACATGATTATCATAAAAAATATTCAAAAAAACTTGTCTTGATAATTTCATTATTTTCTTTCAATTTCTAAAATAAACAAAATTTTCAAAGTTAGCTTTACTTCGAAATATAAAATGTCAAGAGTTGTGAACTTTCCCAGGTTGGCATGCTTCTCAATGTGCTCAATTTCTTTAAAATAAGGCTCTGATACCATGTAATGAAGACAATGCTTCAATGTAGCGGCGGAAGTTTGAAGAATACATATCACCACAAAGTAACAATGTCAAAGCCTTAAAAAATATTATAACTGAGTACAACGAAGACAGTCCGAAAGAGTAATAAATAAAAGCCTTAGAAAAGGCTATAGCAAGTGCAATGAGAGCACACCAAATGAATAAAAATGATCTTTATTGATTAGCCTCTATGGACCTTAATGAACATTTACATTAGAGGGGAATTTATAGAAGTGAGAATGAGGGAGGAGAGTAAGTGGATAGAGGATGGCAAGAGACGAGTCAAGGGGGCTGGTAGCCAACCCCCAATGATTAGATATTCTAGCCGTTGGGGGCCTAGTGACTGTTGGGCCCTCAACGGCTAGGCCTGGCCCTGTGGCCATGCACTAGTGGCCCAATGGGCCAAGCCTCGGTGGTTGACCCGAAAGATCAAGGGGCCTGGTACTGCTTTATATGATTAATGATTTACATAAAAAATAAAATTACAAAAATATAAAATACATCATTTTCTAACAAAGTATTGGCAAAATCATCATTTAGGAAGTATTACACTAAATGATATCTTTCAAGAAAAACACATTACATGGAATAACTTGGAAAACAATATAAGATTTGTTTTCAATGCTGAGAAGCTGATTGGCAAAAAAAAAAAGATATGATTGATAGACATCTTTTTTAGTAACATCTTAACTCTATAGAAAATCTTTTTAAGTATAAAGCAGTTTTTGTGACAAAAATGTTGAAAAAGCAGCTTAATAACCTGACCTGGAAGAAGAAACTCAATGTAAAGAAAAGGAAAAGCAGCTGCAAGAAGAGGCTCAAAGTGAGCCTCTCGCAAATGCACAAAAACCTTTGCGCTCTCCAGAGTGGTTGTCTTTTGCACTTTTAATGTCAATAAAGAAGGGTTGGATGCATAATTGTAGAAAACAAACCTGCGAGTGAATAAACAATGCTGATCCAAGGGACTTGGATGCATGTATGTATGTATATGCACATACATATGTACGTGCATGCATACACACACAAACATGGAGAGAGAGGGAGAGGGACCATTAATGTGTTAAAGAGCTTTTAGCTGGTTTAATGCACTATAAGATGGTAAGAAGTTATTTAAAGTGGTTGAAATATTCTGCTAAACCAGTGTTGTTAGACGCGTATCGTATCGTGTATCGTTTTGGTCCACGATATGATGCGTATCGTATCGCCTTGTATCGTAATTTAATACTAAAAATTTGGTAAACATCCAAAAAATAGGAAAAAAATATGATAATTAGAAAGAATTCATATAATGCAAAAATTTAGTACATATTCATCATTCATAAATATAAGATTTAAGAAACTTAAATATTAAGATAAACAGTTTACCTTAGCGCATATTAGTGTGGTTGAGAATGGTTATAGGTTTGGCTCGTAGATTTGTATCTCTCGATGTATAGCAGTTGCTCTACTCTCATGAGGGACTAATATGCCTATAAATGATACATCGGTTTACCTCACCGTCCCTTTTAAAGCTTGTATAATACCTCAATATTGGGTTTAGATAATAAGATGTTGCATGAATAGGCTGATGTTGTTTGTTCCATCTGTTATCTATAATGTTTCACACGGGCACATAATCCTTCTTTCTTCCATTAAAATTGCTTCTAATGGCTTCTTTTGTCCTATCCATGATTTTATAAAGATAGCCCATAGCCTCACTATCAACTAATCTCAAAACTTTCACTAAAGGAATGTAATCCTCAATTGTCTAACATAGGAATTCCAAAATATACTCCTAAAGACTGTCTCTAAAATCTCATTTATCTTTTTGTTTCTTCTATTTTTAGGAACTCTGCAAATTGATACGGAGAACCTTCTCTTTAAGGCTTACTTTTCTTTTAAAATGCTTTTAGAGATAAGAAATTAGTTGCAAACCGAGTTATATTTGTACGAAAGAGCTTTGCACCATGTGTATATCTCCTAATCATACATAATACAAAAGTATGAGTATAGATAAATTTGGTGATATCTTGGCAACACTTAGTTGTTGCCTTTATCTCATCCATCTCACTAATATCTTCAAGAATGAGATCTAAATAATGGTTTGCACATGGTGTCCAGTAGAAAGTCCTATAGGTATCTACTAACTCCTTCCCAATTGCTTTATAGTTAGCTGCATTATTTGTAATTAATTGGACTACGTTCTCTAGCCCAACCTCGGATATCACCTTATCAAAATCTTGCCTTAGAACCTCTAAAGTATGCCTCTCCTCTGACATGTCTAGCGATCTCAAAAATATAGGTAATTTAGGATAATAGATAAGAAAGTTTAATAAAGTTCTTTGTCTATTTGTCCATCCGTCTGCGATAATATTACATCATGTATCCTTACATGACTCTCAAAGTAGAACAATACTTGTGAGCTTTAAGAACAATCTTATCTAATAATTTTCCTCTTAATTTTTGATAAGAAGACATTTTATATCCTGGAACAATGTTAACAATTGCATTTGTCATTGTTTGAAAATAAAAATTATTTTCTGTATTAAATGAAATGCATGTGTCATAAAACCATTTGCCCATTGCAAGGTTTACGTATTCTTGCAATTACTCTAAAGTCATAGCAACACGAATTCTAGGTTGAGTATCATGTGTAGTAGTAGGAGGGAAAAATGACTGTATGCCAGAGTAAACTTTTCCTCTTCTACTACTTCCACTTGCAACATCTTCAACAACCCTCTTTCTTCTAGTTGATCGAGAACTACTATTACCAATCTCTGTCCTACCATTAGAAGGAATATTATCACCCAATCCAATGTCATCATCCTCTTCCTCAAATCTCTAAATCATCCTTCTGTTGTCTCCTCTCAGGTGTGCTCTCAATCATTTGTAGACAATTTCAATCATGAAATTTCACCAATAATCGTGTTCTCACAAAACAAACATTTTATCTTCAATATGTTTCACTCAACTGATGAATCCATTGCCATAACAGATAATCGAACCGAGATTGTGAGTCCCTAACATCCCTTCCTACCATCTCAATTGAACACTTCAAAGTTCAATCTAATAAAAAACTTAAAAATAAAAGTACTTCATAAATCCTCAATCTTCACTTAACACTCAAATAAAATGTCTCCCACTTCATGAATATAATAAAAATCATATCTGCGCACTTCATAACTTCATATATTATCATTTAAAGAAAGAAAAACACAAATAACACAAAGAAAACAACAAATACAAAAAAAATTACGAAAAACTTAAAAAGTATACTATAACCCGGGTTGGGACTCTTGCAGAGATGTCGTAGAGCACCTTAGGAGCCATGAACACTTAAGAGCTACTGGGGAGTACCTTGGAAGCTTTCAAAAGACTCTAAAAACTCTCAGAAATATGGGTTTTCATTCGGCACGTATCACCCATATCGTACGATACGGGCGATATTGGCTCTATTGTGCGATATGGGCTATATCGAATGATGCAACCCGATAAATGGAACAATGCAATACATAATGGTGTATAAGTTGACATTTCATTTTCTAGTGTACAATCCTTAAGCTTCCTCCCTTACCGATGCAATGTTCATGTTTCACCTCCAAAAGGAAATTGCATATATAATATTCTGACTGATTCGTGGACCTTTTCCATGAATTAGATTCCAATATCATGGAAAACATGGAAATCATAATTTTGATCAGGGGAATTTTCATTCTTTTCCTTTGATATAGAACTCATGATTCTTATATCTAAGAACATGATCTCTGTTAGTAGAGTGTGGAATTTCTTATATTGGAAATAATTTTTGTTGTTCTCTTAATACCAAAAAGCGTCAAATTTCACATTTGAGTGTGTTGTGTGTTATAAATATTATATTATTGAAGGAAAATATGAGGAACTTACAAATATCGGCAAATTGGAGGCATTCCTCCAATATGAAAGCCGAGTTCACTACTTTCACAATATAATGGTATAGGTTGAATAGATGTGTGTTGTGTGTTTCATGATATATTGGATTGAAATCCATTTGAATTGCTACATTGGTATCACAATATAATGGTATAGGTTGAATAGAAGTAAACCCAAGTTCAGTGATAAATGAAGATACTCATTTTTCTTCACACATAGCTTGAGTTATCGTTGTGTATTCTATTTCAGCTATAGATCTGGCAACAACTATTTGTTTTTTACTCTTGCAAGATATAATATGATCATCAAGTAGTGTCACATAACCTATAGTTGATTTTTGGTATCTTTCAATCCAACTTAGACTGCATCAGAATAAAGTTCAATACTGAATTTGCAAGATTTTGAATAAGAAAGACCCATGTCAGGTGTTGATTTGAGATATCAAAGAATTCTATACATGACATCCATATGATTCTTGGTGGGAGAATGCATACATTTGCTCACAATGCCCATGTCGTAAGTAATATCTGGACGAATAATTGTGTATATAAGCTTGCTGACTAAAGTATGATATTTGTGAATGTCCCTGAACTTTTCACTATCTCCAATGAATAATTTTTTATTTACCTCCATAGAAGTATCACTTTGTTTACAATCAAGCATATTTGTTTCTTAGAGTAAATCCATAGTGTATTTTCTATGAGTTAGAAAGATACCTTAAGTGGAATACAACGCCTCTATTCCAAAGAAATAGTGAAGTCGGCCCAAGTCTTTGAGGTCAAATAATTTGTGAAGATTCCTTTTAAACCTTGATATTTCTTCAATATCTTATGTAATAATGATATCATCAACATAAATTGTAAGAATAGATAATTTTGTACCTTTCTTGAAAAATACACTATGATCATTTAGACTTCTTTGATACCCCAAGCTACACACTGCCTTATTGAATTTCTCAAACCATACTTTTGGTGACTGTTTCAGCCTATAGATAGTTTTATTAAGTTTGCACAATGTATCGTCAGATGCTTTAATATTCATTCCTGAAGAAAATTTCATATATACTTCTTTATTAAAGTCTCCTTGTAAGAAGGCATTTTTCACATATAGTTTCCATAAATCCCATCCCAAGTTTGTTGCCATATTGAGAAGTATTCTTATGGAAGTAAGTTTTGCCATAAAGGTTTCATTGTAGTTAATTCCATATGATTGGCTATACCCTTTGGCAAGTAATTTTGCCTTTTACCTTTTAATGGTGCTATCTGTCTTACATTTAATAGTGAAAACCCACTTGCATCCCACTATATTTCTATAAGAAGAAAGTTTTATGATGGTCAAAGTATTATTTTTCACAAGGGCATTCAGTTCCTCTTTCTTGTGTTTCTAACATTTATAACAAAAGTTTGATAATTTTCAGAGGTATTAGCATATGAAACACAATTAGAGATATGATACCGTGCACAAGTACGTTTACCTTTGCGAATGACAATAGGAATCTCCAAGCCTTCTTCTACTTGAAATTTAGGATCTGAGTTACGGGAAATATCTTTGGTAATTATAGTTTGTTTATGTTCCTCTTGAGAGTAAATAATCTTCCTTGATTCTCTCTTATACATCATGATCTGCTTTGGTTCATTTGTCTTCTCTCTGTAGTCGTCTACATTATCATCTGCCTCAATAGGAACTAAAGGAAGCACATAAGGTGATATATTTTGAGAGGTAGTTGACTCTCCCTAAGAAGAATAATAGGAAATAGATCCTGTGGTAACATTCATGGATATAGTCTTTTAAGGATATGATCATAGCATTTATAACCTTTCTGAGAATTCGAATAGCTAAGAAAAATATACTTTACTAACCTAGGATTAAGTTTATCACGACAAGGTAGATGAACATGAACAAAACAGGTACAACCAAAGATTCGAATGACTATAGGAAAAAGTTTTGATTCCTTATGAAGACATTTTATTGGACTGTCACCCTTAAGTGCACTACTAGGCATCCTATTTATTGGATGGGCAACCAATAGAACAACTTCTCTTCAATAGAATTTAGGTACATTATGTTGGAGTAAGAGAGTTCTAGCTACATCAAGAATATGACGATTTTTTCTTTTAGCTATGCCGTTTTGATGAGGTATATAAGAACAAGAAGTCTGATGAAGAATACCATGTGTGTGTAGGTATTCTTGTAAATGCCTACTAATATATTCTCCCCCATTATCTGAACAATTTTTTTTACGGAAGTAGTGAATTGAGTGAATAAATTTATGTATAATTGGAAAGATAGCAGAAACTTCTGATTTTGATTTCATTAAGTAAATGATTATAAGATGCGTACAATCATCAATAAAGGAGACAAAATACCTCTGACGAAACAATAAAGTAATTAGATTGGGACCCTCATATATCAGAATGAATGAGTTTAAAAGGTTGAGATCACCTAGAGTCACTTAAAGGATAAGGAGCTCTTTGGTATTTCTCAAGTTGGCACACTTCACATTCAAACTGAGGTTTATTTGACTTGACTCTAAGATGAGGTAAAACATATTGGAGCTTTAACACAAGTAGATGGCGTAGACGACAACGTCAAAGATGAATTTCTAGGTCTTGAACAGTTGCAGCTGAAGCACTATAAGAAGTTTATGTTGGAAGGTGGTCCTCCAGGATAGAGGAGCCCCTTTGTAGGCTACCATAACCAAAGATTTTCTCTGTCTTCATATTCTAAAATACTACAATTCATAGTACGGGCCGAAAGTAGATTTATAAGAAAGTTGGGACATGATAGACTTATTTTAAGTCTATAAAACATGTGGGTACACTTTTATGTCCAATCATATAAGAATGTGAGTCATCGGTTAACTTAATTGGCTCATGTTTTTTAAGAAGACTACATTCTGAAAAATATGATGACTTTTCTATCATGTGATTTGTAGCACCCGAATCAATAATCTAAGTTTTTGAATGAAAGGAAGAAAATTTGTTACCCTTCACAGTATGTGTCGCCTATGCTGTATCGCCTGTACTACTGTAGGTTGAGAAAAAGAAGGTTGAGAATGTTCAGATAATTTTGTTTCTAGACTCTCTATCCTTTTAATAATTTCTTGAATGCCATTGGTACTGTGCGTTGGATTTTAAGTAGCATGAGCATAATAGTTTCAATTTCTAGAAAAATCAGGTCTATCATGTAATTCTCAACAATTTTTTCTAGAATGTCTTTATTTACCACAATGAAAACACACAATTTTATCCTTCTCATGGAAATGAAAACGTCCACGTCCATGATTTTGTTGTTCACCTCTTCCATAATAATGTGAGTTTTCTCTCATTGTTTGAAGTGCATGTTATTCAGTAACGGAGGTGCTATCCTTCTCAAGATTTCTACGATTTCTTCCCGAATTAATAATGAGTATACTGTGCCAAGTGAAGAAAGTTCTTCTCTGCCCAAAATATTAATTTTTTATTGACTCAAATTCTGAATTTACACCCCACAATAAATCAAATACTTTCTTCTTCTCAATTTGATCATTTCTTTCAGTGTAACAAGAACACTTTATATTTGTACACAAAAGAAGTTCATTCCATAATCCTCGAAGATCTTACTACTCAATAATGGAACGAGTTTTTTGTTTACATTTTCTAATCTTTTTTAATATATCGTACTAACTCCGCCCATGTAAGGGATCACCCTTGCATTGCCGGTCCCAAGCCCGGATAAAGGAGGAGGGTTGTGTTAGGCTTCCGACAGCCAGCGTAAAACTTCGTCGGATTTCTACAACATGGATTACAAAAATTATGAGCATTGCTTTGGGGCGTCCCCGCCTAGCGACGTGCTGCAGAGCCCGAATGCAGTAAGAAGTAAGCAAGGGCCACTACATTTTCGCCCGAATGTAGTGAATCAATTGCAGAGAGGGTTCCCACATCATGGACGGGTGTGGGTAAAGAAGTTAGTCCCGCTACATTGCCGCCCGAATGTAGTGAAAAATTTTCAGAGAGGGTCTCCGCATTTTGATTATGGACGGATGCGGGGGGTAAGGAAGCTAGTCCTAGAAAATAAGATTCGTATTGGTTCTTGGAATATCGGAACATTATCGGGTAAGCTAATGGAGGTGGTAGATACTATGATTCGGAGAAAGATTCATATTCTATGTTTACAAGAGACAAAATGGGTTGGAGAAAAAGCAAAGGAGATAGAGGATACAGGTTTTAAATTATGGTACTCAGGTAAAGAAAAGGCCTGAAACGGAGTTGGTATTATCATAAATAAAGATTTAAAGGAGAGTGTAGTAGACATACAACGATATGGTGACCGAATCATGACATTGAAATTAGTGTTAGGAGTAGAGGTTTTGAATATAGTTTGTGCTTACGCACCCCAAGTAGGACTAGAAGATAGTATAAAGACAGTTTTTTGGGAAGAGTTAGATAAGGTGTTTCAAAAGATTCCACAAAGGGAGATGATTTGTTTAGGAGGAGATTTAAATGGACATGTCGGTAAAGAGGCATTAGGATATCAAGGGATTCATGGAAACTTTGGTTATGGGGATATAAACGAGGAAGGTAGGGAGATTTTAAATTTTGCTATGTCATTTGATCTCTTTATAGTCAATACAATCTTCAAAAAACGAGATGAACATTTAATTACTTATAAGAGTGGCTTATCACAAACACAAATTGATTACTTTATTTGTAGAAAAAAATATAGAGCGTGTTGTAAAGATTGTAAGGTAATTCCAGGAGAAAGCTTAACCACCCAACATCGACTTTTAGTTATGGATTTACAAATAAAAAAATGGACAAAGAAGAAAAGAGTGCATCGAGCTATTCGGACTAAATGGTGGAACCTCAAAAGTGAGAAAGAAGATATATTTAAACAAAAAGTCCTTGAAGGAGATGTTTGGAATTATGTTGGCACACCCTGTGATATGTGGAACAATATGGCTATACATATTAGGAAAGTGGCGAAAGATGTGTTAGGGGTATCTAAGGGAGGTGTACCGGCACAAAAAGAAGCTTGGTGGTGGAGTGAAGTAGTACAAAACAAAATCAAGGCAAAGAAGGCATGTTACAAATTACATTATGCTAAGAAAACTAGTGAAACTTTAGAAGCTTATAAGAAAGCAAAGAAGGAAGCAAAAAAGGCCGTTAGTGAAGCAAAAGCTAAGATTTGGGAGGACTTATATAAAAAACTCAACTCAAAAGAGGGTGAAAGAGATATTTTTAGGATAGCTAGGGCTAGAGATAAGAAAACTAAAGATCTTAATTATGTTAGATGCATAAAAGACGAGGATGAAAAAATTCTAGTGGCAAATGATGATATAAGAAATAGATGGAAAAACTATTTTTATAATCTTTTTAATGAAAATAAAGATGTTAGTATTAGTTTAGGAGATTTAGCCAAGTCAGAAAAGTATATAAACCACAATTTCTACCGACGTATTCAAAAGAATGAAGTCAAAGAGGCTCTTAAACATATGAAGAGTGGTAAATCGGTAGGACTAGATAATATTCCTATAGAAGTTTGGAAAATACTAGGAGAAATAGGAATCACTTGGCTCACAAGACTATTTAATGAAATATGGAAAAACCAAAAGATGCTCGAGGAATGGAGAGCAAGTACACTTATACCCGTATATAAGAACAAGGGAGACATTCAAAATTGTGCGAATTATCGAGGTATCAAGTTAATGAGTCATACTATGAAATTATGGGAAAGAATTATTGAACGTAGGTTAAGACAAGTATCAAGTACAACGGAGAACCAATTTGGATTTATGCCAGGTAGATCTACTATTGAAGCGATTCACCTTTTGAGACGTCTTATGGAACATTTTAGAGCAAAAAAGAAAGACCTTCACATGATATTTATTGATCTAGAAAAAGCTTATGATAGGGTACCGAGGGAGGTTCTTTGGAGAACTTTGGAAAAAAGAGGTATCCCATTGACATATATTAACCTTATAAGAGACATGTATGATGGTGCAAAAACATGTGTGAGGACTCATGAAGGAACGACAGACTTCTTTGAAGTTAATATTGGGTTACATCAAGGATCAACTTTAAGTTCATACTTATTTATAATGGTGATGGATGAGTTAACAAAACATATTCAAGATGAAGTACCTTGGTGTATGTTATTTGCAGATGACATTGTATTAGTGGAGGAGTCTAAGGAAAAAGTTAATAGAAAATTGGAACTATGGAGAGAAACATTAGAAAACAAAGGCCTCCGACTTAGTAGAACAAAGACAGAATATATGGAATGTAAGTTTGATCATTTGGCTATTTCAGAGGACATAGAAATTAAAATTGGCACACATTGCATTCCCCAAAAGGAAAGTTTTAAATACTTAGGGTCAATTTTTCAAAGTGATGGAAGAATTGATGGAGATGTTACACATAGAATTAATGCTGGTTGGTTAAAATGGAGAGGAGCATCAGGTATTCTTTGTGATAAGAAGATACCATTAAAATTAAAAGGTAAATATTATAGAGCAGCAATTAGGCCTGCCATGTTTTATGGTTTTGAGTGTTGGGCAGTTAATCATCAACATGTACAAAAGATGTCTGTGACAGAAATGAAGATGTTGAGATGGATGTGTGGTCATACAAGAAAAGACCGTATACATAATGAGGTTATTAGAAACAAATTAGGAGTGGCACCAATAGAGGATAAAATGAGAGAACATCGTTTAAGATGGTTTGGACATATAGAACGAAGATCAGAAGAAGAACCTGTAAGAAGGGTAGAAAAACTAAATTTGGAAAGTATTAAAAGAGGTAGAGGACGACCACAAAAGTGTTGGAAAGAAACAATAAAGAATGATCTAGCTTATTGGGAGTTAACTGCTAACATGGCACACGATAGGGATCTGTGGAAACAAAGAATCCATGTAGCCGACCCCATCTAGTATGGGAAAAGGCTTAGTTGTTGTTGTTGTTGTTGTTGTTTTAATATATCGTACTCCTTTGCAATATTTTTTTATCGAATAGGTTTTAGAGACTGCATACTAAATTTCATGGGTAGATTCAAGAAATATAAAGGTTTTTGTAATTGATGGGATCATAGACTGAAGTAACCAGGATGATATTAATACATCTTCTCTTTTCCAACTAAGGTATTGTGCATCATGTATGTTTGGGCTCAATATTTGACCCATTAGGTGAGCCCATCTCCCCCTTGCTATAACAACCAGATCCAAGGACCTAGACCATTCCCAAGTAGTTTCTTCCATCTAACTTTATTGTCGTAATTTGAAAATTTTCCACTTTTTCGTATGTAGGATTTTTTGATATCACGAAAGGGCTTTCAACCCTCTTTCCTTTACCAACCATTTATAAAAATTTGAATAAACTAACTGCTCACAATTTGTTTTTTGTTTTCTAAACAAAGGTCAAATCTTCAACACTTTAATTTCCAAAGAACCAGATGAGGTTTAAGGCTGGAAATATTCAGAATCCAGCAACCACAACATCACCAATCTGGGACTTGTCGACCCCTTAAGTGTCGGATCATAACGCAACCAAGAAATGTCTATCCAACCTCCGCAATGACAACAAAACTGAGATTTCAGCTAAATGATAAAAAATTAAAGAATGAATTGAAGCAGTGTGGCAGAGAAAGATCCAATCAAGGCACAGGTCCACGGCAAGACCCCTCTCAAACAGCTTTCATCCAGTGCAAACCATATTCCAAACACATATACTGCAAGCAAAAAATCATATTGGATGGCCCCACCCAGATGGTGTGAACAATGTCGAGCTCTCTAACATAGATAATGGCATTAACCAGGAAACAATGAAGGACAATTTCTTCAGTCTAACGCAGTCTTCATGCGTGTAGGCCGACCCTTAGGATTCAAAGAGGATGTACTGACTGCCACATACAAGAGTTCTTCTTCAGAAATCTGTTGCTCAGGCCAGAACATATTTTCTTCGCAGATGTCCAGATTACTAATTGTCTCTTGCTTTTCACAAAAAACTGATTTAACAGCCTTATAGGTTGTGATACCATGTTATAAATATCATATTATTGAAGGAAAATATGAGGAACTTACAAATATCGGTAGATTGGAGGCATTGCCTCCAATCTGCCCCAAAACTGAAACTCGTGCCCTGTTACTGGCTGTCGTCCAGCATCCTCTTCTTTTTCTTACTTTTACACTTAACCCTAATCCACCTAATTATAAGTATTATCTAACTTGAATGACTAATTTACCCTAATCCACCTATTTATAAGTATTATCTAACTTGAATGACTAATTTACCCTAATCTTAATTAAGTACTACTAAATAGACATAAACTACACTAAGACCCATAACGACTACTATACGTGTTTAGTTAACAATATCTAACATTGTGGGTTGAAACTTTAAACTTTTTCATAGCTTTATTGTTGTTTAGATAATGGTTACTATCAGAGGCACACATGACCATCTGCCACTGATGCCATTATCCCCTACACCCTAATGGTAATGGTCGCACATATGATGCTATTAGTTATTTTACTATAGTATAAGGATGTACAATTTTGCACGAATCTCTATGAAATGCTTTGATGATGTACCAGTTTCTCTCTTTACGCATCCTTGACTTGTTTGTTTCTTATGTTGTTTTAGGCTTGTATGTACAGCTCTATATAATGATGCTGATGGGGAGCGAAAATATCTCCCTCAGTTTTTCAAATTTGTTGTTGCAAATCCACTTTCAGTGAAGACAAAGGTACCATTCTCTAAAGGAGTACACAAGTGACTCTTCCTTGACCTTGCTTCTAGTTTTGGTTGTAATTCATGTGTCTTCTGCTGAATTTTTTTGTTTTTCATTGTCTATTATGCTTGATTGTGTATTGCTTCTATCTGACACATTGCATTTTGTTGCAGGTTCGCTCTGTCAAGGTTTGTCACAATTGGCTATGGCCGTGCACGACACATATTGTGTGTTCTTTTATGAATATGTTCTCTTTTAAGTGCAAATAATTTCACTAATATTTTGTTCCTTATATTTATTCCTACACCATGTGGAATCCTTTACAAAATAGGCTTAACTATCTATCTTTTGGAACAGTTACTGCACCATGTGCTATGGGTTATGCACCATGCATTGCATAATATTTATTATTAAATCTGCAGGTGTGACGCCGGTCCTATTCAGGATCTATCATTGGAGGTTAAGAGGAACTTTTCAGTAAGCAGTAAAGGAGAAAACAAAGAAAAGACTATTTGATACACTTAATGCTCATTTGTTCACATTATTCACTTGATTAACATGGAATTCTTGATTTAATAGAGTGCTTACATGTCAATATTCCCTGAAAATGACAGGAAAACTTTAAGGATGATTCAGATGTCTAATGCTAAGCTCATGGTTACTGGCTTTGCGAGACAGTAGATATTATAATTGGAGGATGAAATTTTCACCTTTTTCCAGTAAAATGTTGGAGTATGGGTGATGCAACTTTAAACTTTTCTGAATAAAAGATGAAGTGTGGACTGCTTCTTAGATTTTGATCAACTAATAATAGGACATGAGAGAGCAAGAGAATAAGTAGCTGTCCATATATATATATGGATGTATGTATGCGTTATGTATTAATGTGTGTGTGCGCACATGTTAAAAACTCAAAAGTTACAGATACCTCATCAATTGGTAGTTGAGGGTTACAAGTGTGGTGGGGAATTGTGGTTAACCTCTACAACAAGATATGTTGCTTTCTTTGAAGGATTGGGAGTTATGATCTCTTTTAAATGGAAAAACTAGGGAGGATAGAACAATTGATAAAGCATGTGGCTGATTGAGGAGATATGGCTCAAAGCCTCAAACCATTATGTAAACCTCACCTTCTGTCTAAGGTAATAATAAAGCAGCTATTCTCTGACCAGTATCATGAGAAGATCAAACATGTGGAGTCTCATATCATAGGGATCAAAATGAGAGGAAATTCTCTCTAGATTGTTGATGTTCATAAAACCTCTTGCTTAGCTCTCCCATCCACTAAGTCTGCATGTAGGACTCGTTTGCAGGATACCTTTCCATCTTGTATCTTATGAACCTGTCTGTTATTTTCTTTCACTGTTATATGTAGAGCAGCTCTATTCCATGGAAGATGCTGCTGCAGGAATCTAATAACTTCCAAGCTAAGCTGATATAAGTATTCTGTTATTTATTTTCAGGAAAGCACGTTTTTGGAAGCTTGCATAGAAAACAATACAAAGTCAGACCTCTACATGGATCAAGTTGATTTTGAGCCATCTGTGCATAGGACTATAAAAGTAACAAAATTGGGCACCGAGAAGTCAATTCCTAACATGCAGCCTATGTAATTGCCCACACATTATCCTATCCTGTCATTATGTGCTTCTCCTTTGCATGCTTGTCCCTATATGTGCCAAATTGTGAATCTTCTCAAAGTTCTTATGTTTATCTTTTTATGCATGCAGAGATGTTTTCAGCCCCCCGGTTCTCATCAGACCTGGGGGATCACGTAACTATCTTTATCAGTTAGAGATATCTACTCAGCCAACACAAGGGAAGTCAGATGGCAGCAATATCCTTGGCAAGCTTCAAATAACATGGCGAACAAATCTGGGTGAACCTGGACGTTTGCAAACACAGCAGATTCTGGGCAGTGTATGAGATTCTTTCTTGAAAATATATTTGTGCCCCTTCTGAAAATTTTAAGCATGGACAAGCTTATTGCTTTTCTTACACTTGCATACCCTTCTTGGATTTTAAAATACTGCTGACAGGGATGTTCTCCATTCTTTTCTTGGTCTTTCAATAGGAGTTACAGAGGCATTGTTCAATATAGCATTATGTAATCATGGTTACTGGATCCAGTACCATGAGTCTGGAGATTCTGTAAGGAAACCTTCAAGAATGTGAATCAGTATGCCACGAGGAAAGTTCCTACAGTTTGGAGAATGAAGCAACTACACTAACAAGCTCAAAATCGACCTAGAGTACTATAGAACAAATATTAATGCTGAAAACAGCCTGACACAATGGACAACCTCACTGGCATTTCATTGGCAACAAGCTTAAATCTGTATTTCACATGCATGAGAAGATCACTGTATATAGAGGTTCAAATAAAAGGGGAAAGGGAACCTAGAGGCCCCCAACTGCTAGACATTTATCTGCTGGAATGCTCCGAACAGCTAGATCCTAGACAGTGGAGGGCAGACCAGCAGAGAAAATGTTGAAGGAAAAGAAGAAAAAAGAAAGAAAGAAAAATATCCTAACTGCTGACCAACCAGACCAAATTACATTACACTTGATGAAGTTGCATTGGATTGTAACAGCTTAATAACTTGAATTGGTGCCCTAAATTGTGGACTTCCTGAAGGCTATTCTTCATGTCTTCTGACCATCAAACAAATTGTACAGTTTCTTGTACTCTTGAGGCTGCAATAAAGATGTTTAGGCGGATGTATGGCACAGACAGAAGGAAGACTAGATTCACTGATATATAATGAGGTCATTAGAGAAAGAGTTGGTATGACATAGATAAGATGAGAGAGACATAATTTTGGTTCCTTCCAGACTTCTCTTACTAACATTCTTTAATGAAGCATATCATATACCTCTACGTATGTACGAATAGGGTTTGGATTATGCATGTATGATGGTTAGCTAAGCATCTCATACTGCTGTACTGGTCAAAATCTTGTTGGAACTGATCCCTTATCAGGTACTGGTTGGCCAATTATTTCATAGAGGACTTGGATTCCAGTGATGGAGTTGAATCATGTTTTCTGGTTTCAAATATAATTTAAACTTCATCATTTGAAATCTGGATAGGTGCAGTAACTTCTTCGGCTTATGATGGATGTAAGGCCTTAAAGTTATTTGTACATAATATGTTATTTTAATTTTTGTTTTTGCTCGTTTACAAAATAGATCAATGATTGTGGTTTGTGCAAGTCACAAAGTTGACTTACCTAATCTTCAAGTTGCATGTGGCCAATTTTTCAGAGAGCATAACACAAATTCATCTTTTTTCATACATAAATCGTTTTTTGTCACAAGCGTATGGAAATGTTGGTTATATTACTGATTGGTCCTTTGGTCAATATTTCTTACCTATTGTGTACTCCCTTTTATACATATAGTAAATGTCAACAACAACAACTAAGCATTTTCCCTTACTGGATGGGGCCGTCTACATGGATTATTTGTTTCCAAAGAGCTCGATCATGTATCATGCTAACATTTAACTCAACATATAGTAAATGTCAGTCTGTAAGATTTGTTTTCCTTGTCCTTTGCAGCCCATTGCACAGAAAGAGATTGAATTACGAGTTCTGGAACTTCACTCTTCAATAGTTGCAGGAGCACCTTTCATGGTAATCATGATTTGGAATTAGTTGTGCTCCAATGCTACTATCTTGTAATTCTCTGATGTACAGTTCTCTATATAACTCAAACTTGAAAAAGTAGTATATGTCGTTGTTCTGATTCATTAGATCTTGATGTATCTTCTTTGTTTGCTGATACCAGAATTTATGCCTTAGGAACTATTACTCTTTTGTGTGTTTTATCGATTATGACATATCACTCAATCAGATTGAAGTGGGTAGATTACAGTTTCCTTATGTTGGGAATCAGAAAATACTGGTTGTTCATGTTTTCCTTCAAGGCAAATGTAATTTATAAAGAAATACAAATATTTGCACCAATCTCCTGTCTGTGTATACATGCATACATATATGTGTGTGTGTGTGCGTGCGTTGTGTGTGCACGTACTTGCATTATGTAAGTATATGTGTGTATTTATAAATAGATAGCTAAATGGACACTATATATGCGTGATATTTTCCTATAACAAAAAATAAATGAACAAGAAGCAAAAGACATATACAGAGCCTTTTAGGATGACAATGAAGTGAACATTAAAGTACAATATATCCAAAGTTATGTTCCTGTTCTTCATTTCTATTGTGTTCAAGCATAGCAGCTGGAACATTTTATATGTGTGTTGTTTTCTATATTTTCAGGTTCATTTATCACTAATAAATCACACAGATAGAAGAATGGGCCCTTTTGAAGTGTTCATGTCTCAGGATAGTTCTGGGGAAGAGAAAGTTGTTATGGCTATTGGTCCTTGGACAATGGTACATCTTCTTCCAAATCTTGATTCTGTCCTTTGCAGTTGACATTATGATTTATTTATACTTTATACTAGATAATGGAGTATGTTTCGCTGAAGAAAAAGATCATGAACTTTGTCATTCAGTTGTACTTACACTAAGATCATGAAGTATATTTTGCTGAGGAAGTGCTGAACTATGGTTTAGTTTAGCATCTTTCTTTATAGAGTTTGCATGTTAACATGTTAATAGATTTCTTCCCAATTTTTATTAGTATGGTCGTTCATTAAGGTATCTTTTCCCAGATCAATAAAGCTTTGAAAATTAATCAAGCTTCTCTAGGTCGTGTCAGGATTTTTCACTTTAAGTTACGCCTTTTGGTGTAATGCACACGTGATATCAGATGGCACAATTACTACTGTTCTTTTGATTGGAATAAACCCATTTGTTTGAATATAACCTTGTTTTGCTTCATATGTTGGTACCTTTGGCTTGTTCCTTTCTTTTGCTTGTAAAGGCAAAGGAACCAGCCCTTATGGCCCCATCCATAGTTGTAAAGTCCCAGAGACTGAACTCTCCACATTGCCTTTCCATACATGTGCTTTTGAAGCATAGATAACTCCAAGCATCACAATGCTTACTCTAATAAACCGAGTGATTCCCTAGGAGCATTGCTCTGAAGTCTTACTTGAACTTTGTCTATAATGAAATTGATTTCCTACTGCCTTGTTTGTTACTCGATCCTCTCTAAAGTGGAAAAGGAATTTCAGACAATTTAAGAGTCAGTGTTTTGGTTAAGCAGAATGAATGAGGGAAAATACATAAAACAATAGGAAGTGAATTCTACTGCAAATTTCTCTCTCAGAAAAAGGAAAAGTAACACGAGTCATAAAGATTGAGAAGATTGAAAACAGTGAACGGTGCAAATCAGAGATAGACAAGGCTGTGATTGAAAATGCTTTCCACAATAAAACCAAGTGCACATCTTGAAGGTGGTACAAGAAGGTCAATTTAGAAAGAAAAAGTGTTAAGGGATTTTTGACAAGTCACACTCACTATAGAAGGTAATGCTACTGAGGACGTCTACCTCCAATGTCCCTGCATATTTTTGCCATCCTGTCCAAAAAAATATACAGTATCCATTTTCATCTAATCCGTTATGACTCCCTTTTAACGCTTCCTTATGTTTAAGAAGTACAAAATGCACCATATGGTTGTCCACACTGTCCTTCTCAATGTTGACAATTTGGTATTACACAATACACTAGGATGTAACATAGTACCTGGGTTTAGATATGATTCAGTTCCTTGAGTTGTTCCAAAGTATTTATTGGGTTGCATCTTGCAATACAACCACTTATATCACTATATGATACATTGCTTACCTAAATCAATAGCATCTAGTGTTTGATTCATGGTAATCAAGGAATATAGGGTGGACATTGAAGGATGAAGTCCAACACATAGATAGAGATTCAATTTTAGAAATGCCACATGAGAGCTGGCTAGACATCTCCTGCATATTGGAAAGATGGTGACCGAAATACAGAAAGAGGTGGTGACACACAAAAGAGAAGCATGTGATGGAAAAAGTAGTTTTCTAAAATCAATGGTTTCCTAGCCCTTGGTTTCATAAGGATAGATCAAAGGCACTTGTTTCCAAATACCAGCTAGGAGTTCCTACTTGTTAAGTGTAATAGGTACGGGCCACTAGGGCCCGTGTTTGAAGTTGGACTGGCCCAGGTCACCAAGGCCTGGGGGGGCACTCAACTAGCCGTTGGAGGCAGCTGGCCTCCAACGGCTAGTTGAATAGCCGTCAGCCTTCAAGGCTGGCTTTTCTTGTTTTCTTTAATTCTTTCTTAACATTCATGAACCTATGTAATCTCTATATATACCCCACTCACTCATTAATAAATTATGCAGTCTTGCACTGGTTCTTGACTTGGTTTGTATGTGCTTCCGCTATTGTTAATCATTCTTGAAGATAGACATTCGTGAGTGAATGTCATTTGACTCTTGGCGACTTGGTGATATTGATTCGTGCCGCATCAACCTTTGATCATCAACAATTATTCACATGGTATTAGAGCCTCGGATTGAAGAAAATGAGTGCATCGAAAAGCATGCCGAAAGTGCGAAAGTTGAAGACTTGCATCAAACTTGAGGTTAGTCCAAAATATTCATTTTTTTGCACAAATGGAAGGCAAAAATGAGTCATTTAGATGCATTCTAAACCCGAAAAGTTATCAAAGTTGGGCTAGAACAATGAAAAAATATTTTTTATCAAAAGATTTTTGGGATTACAATGATGGAACTATAAAGGAACCAATTTTGGACATTGATGGCTTAGATGATGATGAAATCATCAAAGCACATGAGAAATTCAAAATCGATTTGAAATTATGGGAAAAGATGAATGCAAAAATCATATGAATTATTTGTCAAAATGTGGATGAAAAACTTAGAAATTGGATTAATGCTTTTGAAAATGCATTTGAAACTTGAGAATATTTGAAAAAGCTTCATTCTCAAGATGATTTTGTCTTTCAAATTGATCTCATGGAAAGAATGATTATGCTCAAACAAGGGAATCTTAGCATTAGGAACTATCACAATGAATTTTCAGAACTATGAACTCAATTAAAAAGTTTTGACAAATTTGGAAAACTTCACAAATTAGACGAATTTCAAGAATTTTTGGAAAATCAATATTTTTTCTTCTTTATGCGTGGTTCAAGAGATGAATTTGGAAACATTAGATCAAGCCTTATACATAGGAAACCTAGACCTAGAGGGGATACCTTTGTAGCCGATCTTGTTATGGAGGAAACAAGATTAAAAAACATGCATGTGGCCAAAGAAGCCGTACTTGCCGCATCAAGACTCGGAGCAAATTTGAAGACTTAAAAGCCTCCACATGTCAAAAACAATGAAGGCCCATTCAAGAAGCCCACGGGACCATGGCCCAACAAGGATACAATTTGCCATTATTGCAAGGAAAGTGGACACATTAAAACCACTTGTCCTCTACTTCGGAAAAGGGGTGGGAACGTGGGAGCCGTGGAAGAACGAGGTGTCTTGCCCAACAACATCAAAGCATATATAGAAGAAATTTTTAAAGAAAAAGCAAGCATCTCCTAGAATGCTCTAGCTACTTCGCAAGGTATGTCTTGGTGTCTAGATTCCGGTGCATCTTTTTATATGACACATAGTGAAGATCCTTTGATTAATTCTTGTGAAACCATTGGAAAACATGTGTTTACGGCCGATAGAACAAAACTTCAAATCAAAAAATTAGGAAACCTTGAAAAACAAAACTTTAAAATTCAAAATGTAAGTTTTATACCTAAACTTAATTTAAATCTACTCTCCGTTGCTCAAATATGTGATAACAATTGTATAGTCATTTTCTTATTCAAACATTGTGTGGTGCAGGATCACCTATCGAAGAAGGTGATTGGTTAAGGCCATAGAGAAAGTGGACTATACAAAATGAACTATCTTGTTATGCCAAATTTGGGTTTTTGTAACATAACCCAAGATGTTACGCTATGGAATAAAAGACTTGGACACTTGGACTCTCAAAAATTGTGTAACATTCCTTTGATGAAAAGCATTAGAGAGAAAAATTTTGAATGTAAAGATTGTATTCTTGGAAAAATGCTTCATCTTACTTTTGGAGAAAGAAACTATGTACCAAAGAAAGCTTTTGATTTAATACATTCGGATGTTTGAGGCCCCACGCCCGTTGTTTTTAAAGGAGGATTGCAATACTATGTGATTTTTGTGGATGACTTTACTCGATTTACATGGATATATCTCTTAAAACACAAATCCGAAGTATTTGAAAAATTTGTAGTATTTTGTAATATGATAAAAAACCAATTTGGAGCAATCATTAAAATCTTTAGATCTGATTCGGGAGGAGAGTACATGTCTAATGAATTTCATAAATTTATTGAAACTAATGGTATTATTCACCAAAAATCATGCACTAAAACACCTCAACAAAATGGTCTAGCAGAAAGAAAACATAAGCATATTATTGAAACTTGTAGAACTATGCTAATTGCTAGTAAGGTTCCTAAATTCGTATGGGCCGAAGCTACTCTTACCACAATATATCTTATAAATAGAATGTCTTCCTCTAACTTTGAGAATACTTCACCTTTTGAAAAATTATACAACATTCCTCCATATTATGAAAGACTTAGGGTTTTTGGATGTAGATGTTTCGTGTATACAGACAAGAATGACAAATTGTCACATAGAGCTATTGAATATGTCTTCCTTGGTTATGGCAACACTTTTCATGAGAGGACCAAGCACATCGAGATGGACTGCCACTTTGTTCGAGAAGAGTGTCTAAATAAGAAGATCTCCCTTCGTTATGTAACATTTGATATGCAACTCGCAGACTTCTTCACTAAATCTCTTTCAGTTCCTCGGTTTCAGTTTCTACTAGCCAAACTTTCTGTGTATACCCCGTAAAGTTTGAGGGGGGTGTTAAGTGTAATAGGTACGGGCCACTAGGGCCCGTGTTTGAAGTTGGACTGGCTGAAGCCACCAGGGCCTGGGGGGCCAGTCAACTAGCCATTGGAGGCAGTTGGCCTCCAACGACTAGTTGAATAGTCGTTGGACTACTGTGCAGTCCTGTGTACAGCAGCCAGCCTTCAAGGTTGGCTTTTCTTATTTTCTTTAATTCTTTCTTAACATTCATGAACCTATGTAATCTCTATATATACCCACTCACTCATGAATAAATTATGCAGTCTTGCACTGCTTCTTGACTTGGTTTGTATGTGCTTTCGCTCTTGTTAATCATTCTTGAAGATAGACATTTGTGAGTGAATGTCATTTGACTCTTGGAGACTTGGTGATATTGATTCGTGCTGCATCAACCTTTGATCATCGACAATTATTTACACTACTCCTATGGTTATAAATAAGAGGAAATCCCCTACGCATGTATGAACTTCGGAGTTGAATTCAACCGTCTCTTGTTTTCTTGCCTTCATCGAGGTGGTTCCTGAAGAGTATGAGTGTTGATAGAGGAAGCAACTTATGGTGTAGGAGGGAAAGAGACCACACTAGTGAGGCAGAAGTGGAAGGACAACAGGTTTAGCTACTAGCAGCAAGGGCACAGGTATGAAAGCACACCACATCCTTAAGGTTCTTGTAGTTCTTGTCATCTAAGGTTTTTAGAGCAGATGGACAGACAGACATTAAGATTCTTTTATCAGGCTTGCATTACATTCAATACAACCAAGTCTTTCCAACATCCAATCTACTGCTAATGTCATATGGGGCATTCAGGAGGCTGTCGTAACCTCGTTAGACTAAATCATATTGATGCACTGAATAATTCAGACTGGAGCCTCTCCTTGTGAGATTGAAGGGGGCTGAGTTGAGGGGCAACAGATGGTGATACTGTAAATGCTTTAATAGGCCAAAGTAAGCTCCAGAGGAGGAGGGGATAAGGGAGTCTAGGAGTGACTGTATTAAAAGTTAGAAGAAGGCCAGTTCTATTATCAATTTTGGAGCGTCATTGGAATTGCTAAAACATTTTTGTTTTGAAATTCCAATGACAGTAAAATTTGTCGACAGGAGTAAGGCAATAGTGTTTCATACCATCTAAACATGTTTAATCATGCTCACGTGTTCTTTTTCTCATCTGTTAAGTTTGTTAAAAGATGTCGGCATCAAGAACCCTTAAACTTCATCTTTTTTCAGCTTACATATGTTTGTAACTTTTGGTTACAATTTCTGAATTTGAGTGAAAAGCTTTTCTTATTTTGGAATTTTAATGCAAAGAAGGAAAAAGTGTCGGATTATAAGATACTTTAGGGTACAACTGAACAGATCCATATCAGGGCTCAGATTTGATATGATATCTACAATTATAGTTCTTCGTTTTTGATAAATAAGCAAGCCTAATTTGGAACCTGCCAAGTATCCTTGTGCTTTACGCATGGGTGCAATTGTAGATGTTGAAATTTTCAGTCCAAGCCTATGTAGAGACTTGAAACAAGAATTTAAATTCTACTTCATGCGCGAGCGTGCAGCTAGTTTTCAAAACTAGCAAAGTGTAGAAAAATCCGAAATAATTGGCGATTGTGGCTAAGCGGGCTCTTTTCGCTTTAGGCCTTCTTGAACCGACGCTCAACCTAAGCGCTTAGGAATTTCACGTTCATAGGTGATAAACTCCGATTCACGTGAAAATGAAGTGTTTTGCTAAGAAACCATGTGTGCACTTGTTTTAAAGCTTTGAAAATCACCAAGTTCTGAAAAACAAAAACTGGTCATGTTTTTAGAAATTGTTCCCGAAATTTTCTTGGTGGTCTAAGGATTTCCAAAATTCATAAAAATTTTACAGGCTATAGCCTGTTGTGTTGGGATCCTAAACCACCTTTTATATTGAATTTTGGGACAATAGATTTGCAGAATTAAATCGAGAATTTGACTTGACTCAACAATTTCAGAACATTCTGTAACAGAAATACAGAGGCTCAAAAAATCCTCTATATCTCAGTGTACAGAACTCCAAATGTTATGATTTTAGTCTTTTCGGAAAGCTATGGATGTCACCTTTCCAATGAGACTAATTTCATCAAATTTGGATTCCTATAGACAGAGATATGAGATTTTTACCCAACCCCTGTTGCAGGAAAACCGATTGTGCAGAAAACATAAATGGATTCGTTCGATCTTGCCCAATTTTATTCACGGGGTTGCACGGTCCTAAAATTCTTGCCAATTTTATTTCTAACGTGTTGGTCTGTGTAGATGTTGTGCCTAAAATTTTAGAGCATTCGGATCACAGATCAGAGAATTAAAATTAAAGCAATCAAGGTATGCAAATGCTGGAAAACCAGAATTTCGTTTTTAGAACATACATGAATGCAAACTCACCCGAATTTAAATTGCAATAACCCAACAACACCAAGCAAATTGCTGAAGGGAAATGAATGGAAATATGTATCTTAGCTTAAGCATAGAGGAGATTAGAGAATATAGAGTGTTTTATAGAATATATTGGGGTAGAATCACGAAATCAAATACATAAAGTGCGTAAGTAAGAATGGAAAAATTCACAGCACATCTACTTCTTATTACATCATGGGAGAGACAAGGCTCCATCAATACAACCCCTTTCAAATTGAATAGGAAGAAGAGATGTGTAGGAATCAAGGATTAGAAATACTTACAAAAATTTCTGCAAGAATCGGCTTCACAGGATGAAATTCGGCCAACCTTGCCTTCTTGATTCACTCATCTAATCTCACCCACGGTTTCCCCAAGTGCTTGCAGCACTTATCCTAGAAGCTACCCAATTTTCCCTCTCTCCACTCTTCCCTTAGCAGCGCACGACCTACCTAGGTGTAACCCTCCCTTGGAAGCTCTCTCTCTTGCTGACCCTTTCTTCCCAATCTCCCATATCTCTCCAAGATGCAATTCACTCCCCCCCTTGGCCCTATTTATAGGCCAAGGGGGGCTGCTTCTAGGGTCCTCCTTGGGGCGGGCCTTACATGGCCCATATCTAGCCCCAAGGTCCAATTATGTGGTCCCCCTTTAGGTGATATGGACCAGCCCCATGTGGGCTGGTTTTTGGCTCCATTAGGCACGCCTAGCCGAGTGAACCCAAGTGTGCTCGGCTAGGCTTGAATGTGTGTCTTGATCCATTTCCAACGTGTTTTGCTTACTTGAATCTTGATGCACGGGTTGGACAAGACTTTAATGAATTTCTAGAACCAGCTCCAAGACATCTTTTCACTTAGATTCGAAATGAACCAGCCCATCTTCATCTTATCCAAACAGTATCCTTGATTTTCATAACCAATTTGATATGCTTTGCTGATGGCTCACGTAACTTGATTCATTTGAAGAAGATATGCTTCTGACTTAGTCCATTCCTTCGTTTTCGGACTTGATCTCGATTTTGAATTGGATTGGGTCTCACCTGGTCGTCTGATTTTCTTTGAATCATATGGGCTTTTTAACTTAAATTTAAAACCTTTACTTTGAAGTATTTTTAAAAGATTTGAACTTTTAAAAAGGTTTTAAATTATTTGAATTTACGAAATTGGGAGTTTGAGAAAATTTTAATTTTGGGTGTTTACTGCAATGTTCCCACTTTTTATGCTTGGAAAAGTAAAGTGAAATTTGAAGTTATGCTTTGGTCTTAATTGTTCTCCTAGATCACTTTAGGGGTGACAGTTATCATTGTTTATCAACGGTTAATTTGGTTTGGTTTGGTCCACCTCATTCAAATAACTGGTCTAAACAACGCTAAAACATAGGGCAGATATTTGGCTTTCGGAAAACAGAGAGATCGAGGAGTATGTAGATGAGTGACTGTAAACTTACCTTGAAACTGTCTTTGCTTATAAACTATTTGATCTGCTTGTTCAATTATAGGAGATTTCCTGTCTGATATTTGATGAAGTTTTTTAAGCTGCTTATCATCATAAGTAATTAACTTTTATTCTTCTGGCACGCTAATATGGTTTCGTATGATATCTATAGACTTTATCAGAACTGGAGGCATTTGGCTCTACAGATTTCAGCCTGGTGGGTGTCAGTGTATCTTCTATTGTTATAATCTTGCTTTATCTCCTTATAATAGTTCCACGTTGATAAAGTTTTAGATTGTCTATAGGTGATTCATTTCTGCTTTATATTGCATACAATTTGGCAATTCTTCCTGTCGCAGGTAAAATTTCATATGTTATATGTAATGATGTTTCTGGGCAATTTTTGTATGTGATAGAGTGGAGTGGAACTGTTTTGGTCAGATATGCTTCTAATGGTGAGACCTGTAAACTATCAGAAGCATCATACTATTATTAATGTTTCCTAATAAGATAGAAGTTAACAAGATATCCAGTGACATATAATGACATTCTAATCCTTTTTGTTTATTGCCATCTATATGATTTATTAAAGTTCTTTGGAACCAGCCCATTAATGTCAGTTCAACTGGGAGGGTTGTGTAACGCCTTTGCTGCTGGTGCAGAGTTCGACTCCTCGGGTCCATATGTGTGTGTATGAGTGTCAGGCTTCATCCTCTATTTGTAACCAAAAAAGAAAAGGTTATGTTTGACCACCATAGGGAAACAAGAATCAGGTTTTGTTAATTTATTCTCCTTTTTGGTTGGAACATCGTTTGGTGTCTGGAGAACACCAAGGTTAGTGTTCATAACCAGGGAAATAACACAGAGCAAGGTTGTGGAGATAGCTTGAAGATGTTTCGGAAGAGAAGAAAACTGAAGTTCAGGTCCCAGGGATTGCCTATGAAGTAGAGATTGTTGAATGATGAAGAAATAATCAACAAACTAATGCAGATGAATACAAAATGAAGAAATAGGTTAGTCGGCCCATGAACCTGCCGCCACCTTTCTTTTATTTCTTTCTACATTACAACCCTAATGACAGCACACTATTATATATAACCCTAATCTAACTTAAAGTACTAATATATCCTTAATAAGTATTAACTGTTACATCCTTAATCATGGGTCCTAATGGATCAGAATCTTATCCATTAGGATCCGAATTACAAGAACCACATTACAAACTAAACGAGACTTAATACAATTAAACTATACTAAGATACTTTTACCATTAACTATATTAATCTAGACTCAACACACTAACACTCCCCCTCAAGTTGGGTGGAAGATGGATGTTACACCCAACTTGCTACACAATTTTTTCATTTGATCTCTAGTAACTGCCTTGGTCAATATATCTACACACTGATGTCCTGATTGCACATATTTTAATTGGAATTCCTTTGCATGAATATTGTCCCTTATAAAGTGACAATTGATTTCAATATGTTTTATCCTCTCATGATATACTGGATTTGAGGCTATTTGTATTGTTGCTTTGCTGTCACAGAATATAGGTGTAGTTTTATCAGCAAATAAATTCATCTCCATCAGTAATGATCACAGCCATTTTCCTTCACAAATACCTGAGGCTATTGCCCTATATTAAGCTTCAGTTGTTGATCTCACTACCACTGATTGTTTCTTACTTTTTCATGATACTATATTTCCTCCAATCAATGTTATATATCCTATGGTAGATTTTCTATCTTCTACTGAACCTGCCCAATCACCATTTGTATAAATTTCAATATCAGTGTGACCATTAGATGTATAAATGATCCCATATCCTGGAGTTGTCTTCAGATATCGTAATATATGAAATACAACATCCATATGACATTTTGATGGTGATTGCATAAATATGCCTACTATACTCACGGCATATGCTATATCTGGACGTGTGATGGTCAAGTATATCAATTTTTCCACCAATTGTTGATATCTTATTGTATCAACTCTTTCAGTTCTATCTTCCATCTGTAACTTATGATTTACATCCATTGGAGTATATGTAGGTCTGCAATTCTCCATTTTAACATCTTGCAATAGGTCCAAGGTATATTTTCTTTGATTCAGAAATATATCCTTACCTGAATAGGCTACTTCAATGCCTAAAAAATAATGTAGTCTTCCAAGATCTTTAATATCAAATAATCGATGGAGATCCTTCTTTAGTTTTTGAATTTCGTCAATGTCATCACCTGTTACTATGATATCATCTACATATACCAATAGTAATGTTAATTTTCTCTCTTTTTTGATGAATAGTGTATGATCACTAACACTCTTCTGATAACCTAAATTTATAATGCTCTTGCTGAATTTCTAAAACCACGCTCTGGGTGATTGTTTTAATCCATAGATAGCATTTTTTAATTTACATACTTTTTTTTCAGAGGTTGGATATCCAGGTGGTGGTTCCATATAAATTTATTTTTTCAGTTCTCCCTGTAGAAAAGCATTTTTCACATCCAGTTGCCACATTACCCAATTTCTTTGAGCTGTAATACTGAAAATAACTCGTATAGATGTAAGTTTTGCTACGGGTGCAAATGTCTCCTCATAATCAATCCCATATGCTTGACTATATCCGCGGGCTACTAGCTTGGCTTTGTACCTTTCTAATGAACCATATGCTTTGTACTTAATTGTATATACCCACTTGCATGAGACTGCTTTTCTATCTTTAGGTAAGCCACTGAGTTCTCAAGTTTGATTCTTCTCTAATGCTCGAATTTCAGACTCTATAGCCTCTACCCATTGCTTGTCTTTAGATGCTTCAAGGTAATTTTTAGGGATTTGATGTACCTCGGCCTTTAGCACAAAATTATAGTAACTTTCCGATAATTTATTATAGGAAAGATATTGGGAAATTGGATATTTACAACATGATCTCTTCCCTTTTCTGAGTGCTATAGGAACATTTGAATCATCTAAGTTCACATCTCTTGTTTCTTCTACTCGTTCTCTTGAATCAGAGGTTTATGTTTCTCTCCCTTGATTTATTACTTCTTTTTGTCTATTCATAAATATATTTCTCTCTCCCTTTCTGTATATTTGCATGCTCTTTTCTTTTGGGATTTGATCTGTATTGTCTTTCTTTGGTTCTTCACTCACGCTGATTCGTGGTCGAACAATTGTTTCTTCAAATGTAGAGTCAGATATCTCATTCGACCTTTGGTAGTAAGGAGTAGTCTCAAAGAAGGTTACATCCATAGAAATGTATCTTCTATGAGTGTTAGGGTTGTAGCAGATGTATCCTTTCTTCTTACAAGAATATCCAATGAAAATACATTTTATTGCTCTGGGATCAAACTTGTCTCTGAGTTGTTGATGAACATGCACATAACAAACACATCCAAATATTCTGAGAATAAGATGAAATGAATTCTCTCTAGGTTTAATCACCTTGAAAGGAGACTTTCCTTAAGCGTCACAGTCGGAATTCTATTCATGATATATACTGCTGTGAGAATTGCTTCTGGCCAAAAATATTTTAAAACATTGTGTTAAATAAGTAAGGTTCTAGCAATTTCTAAGATATGTCGATTCTTTCGTTATGTTACTCTATTATGTTGTGGTCTATAAACACAAGATGTTTGATGTATGATGCCATGAGCTTGAAAATATGATCCCAACTCAGCATTACAGTATTCTCCACCATTGTTTGATATGAGTGTTTTAACAGTATAGCCAAACTGAGTCTTGATAAGATTATGAACTAGAGGAAAAATTGAAGAGATTTCTGATTTGGATTTCATTAGATAGACAAAAGTAATTCTTGAGAAATCATCAATAAAGGTAATAAAGTATTTGAAATTTCCAATAGAAGGTATCACACATGGTCCCCAAACATCAGAATGTATCAATTCAAATGGAACAACTGATCTTGATTCACTACTAGGAAATATAGCTATGATGTTTTGCTCTTTGACATACATCACACTAAATAACCACATCACTAAGAATAGAAAATTAAACAAACTCTCTTAATTTTAAAACTGGAAAATATCATAATCTACTATGTCACATCTTTATTTCTTCTTCAATAGTACTAGCTGCCAATACTCTTTTATGCCTTAAAATCTGATCTCTAAGTAAGATATATAATCCATTGCATAGTTCACCACGTCCAAAGATTCTGCCCATCTTCAAATCCTGAAAAACACAGCCATGTGGAGAGAAAGTAATTGTACAATTCATGTCTCTAACCAATGAACTTACTGAAAGTAGATTGACTGGAAATTCTGGAGTATAAATCACTGAGTTAAGCCTGAGGTTATCTCTCTGAATTTTTCCCTTTCCTTCCATAGGAATCAAAGAGCCATTTGCTATTTTTACATATTGAGGAAATGAAGCTACTTCATATTGAGTTAGACTTATTTCCTACCATATGATCAGTGGCTCCTAAGTCTATTATCCAATTAGAAAAATTCGTAGAATCTTTAAGAGAGCAATTACCACTAATACTGTAGGAAGTGGGAGGGCTCAATTCTGTTTTTGACGAGGAGGTTGAAGGTTCCCGTAGACGAGTTTCAATCTCTGCAAGCTGTTTCTTCAAGTCTGTCATTTCATCAAGAGGATTATTTTCTGCTTTCTTCTTAGATATTGTTACTACATGACTGCCATAGTCTTTGTATTCTGTAGGTTTTCTACTATAAGCTTTATATTCCGGTGGTTTTCTACTGATTTTCCAACAATACTCTCGTGTGTGTCCTCTTTTGCCACAATATGTGCACTGTAATATGTTCTTATCATCATAATTCTGATTCCTTCCTCTTCCTCTACCTCTGAATGAGTCTCTTCCTCTTTGGTAACTACTCTGTCCTCTACCTATAAATGCAGATTTCTCAGCCTGTATGTGTTCACCTTTCTAAATTCTTTCGATCTTCCTCTCTTAATATAAGTGAATATACTGTTCCAAGAGAAGGTAGTTCCTCTTTGCTTAATATATTCAATTTAATTGATTCATATTCTGATGAAATTTCCCAAAGTAAATCAAATACTTTTCTAATTTCACCTTCAGCTGCTCTCTCCTTCACACAATGGTTGCACTTATTTTCCACAATAAGTCTCTGTTTATTCCAGAGTTCCCTTAATTCACCTGACAGATCTTGTCCCTTGGCGGCATTTTCTTATTCTTTCAATAATCTCATATTCCTTTGCTATATTTCTTTGTTTAGAATAGGCTTCTTCCACTGCTGACCAAATTTCAGCTGCTGATTCCATATACATAAAGGTCTTGCTGATAGAAGGATTCATAGATTGAATTAGCCATGAGCTGACTAGAGCATCGTCTTTGGACTATCTTTCATACTCTGTACTGTTTCCATCTAAAGAAGGTGTGCTTTGTTTAATAATAGGCATCTTTCCTCTGGATCGTAATACTAGTTCAATAGACCTCGCCCATTCTCTGTAATTTCTTCCATCCAGACGAATGTTCGTAATTTGGAATGGTTCCACTTTTTTATCATTTCCACGTATAGGCGATAGTGATTCTTCTTTCATTCTTCCTTCCATGTTGATTCTCGCTTGTTTGGACTGAAATTTCTTCTTTCAACTAATTGATAACTGAACTTGTGTAAATATTCCAAAAAAGAAAACTGGCTTCAGTCCACCGCGGCTCTAAGAGAATCTGCGTCTTTTGCCAAATTGCCTCTCACGTTGTCACTAAAGTTTCTATCACACTCCATGCGGTCATTTCTGTTTTGGAGGGTGTTATGTCTGCTAAACTGACTGCCTGTACCATCATGTGTTTTCGATGGAAAACAAAAATCAGTAAATGGTGCTTTTTGTAAATCAAGCACTTCCGAGGTATGTATCAATGTATGTTTCCCTTTTTTATAAAATCAATGAACTTGTTCAAATAAATGTTCACGATATTAATTGTAATCACACCTCTTTAAAAAATCAGTGATCTTGTATCACGGCTAACTCATCAAGTACCACAACTAATCTCGGATTTGAATCTGTCTTACGATCGGCTGAGTCAATATAGTTTCTGTATTTTGTTATAAACTGACACTATATTTGATGGTATTCTCCAGTTTTCTTTCATCAGCCCTTTAAAAAACTAACAAAAGACTTACTTGATACCTTTTCCAGGATTAAGTAAACGAGTGTGGCAGGCCGCTGTATTTGCATTTCACGCTCTGATACCATGTTGAATGAGAAATAATCAACAAACTAATGCAGATGAATACAAAATGAAGAAATAGGTTAGTCGGCCCATGAACCTGCCGCCACCTTTCTTTTATTTCTTTCTACATTACAACCCTAATGACAGCACACTATTATATATAACCCTATCTAACTTAAAGTACTAATATACCCTTAATAAGTATTAATTGTTACATCCTTAATCACGGGTCCGAATGGATCAGAATCTGATCCATTAGGATCTGAATTACAAGAACCACATTACAAACTAAACGAGACTTAATACAATTAAACTATACTAAGATACTTTTACCATTAACTATATTAATCTAGACTCAACACACTAACAGAGATTACCTCATGGGGCCTTCTTTTTCCTTTTCTTGCTTAAGTTTTTTTTTTTGCAAATCCAACTATCACAAATGATCTTCATGGTTGGGTGTTAGGGTTTAGATGTCCTATGCCAACCTGTGAAGAGGTTCTGTCAAAGGGCTTCAAAAAATATTTAGTGGTATAAAATACACCAGATTTTAAAACTTAAAACAATTTATGTTTGGGTCTAGAAGAACTATCGAGCATTGTATCCCTAGCATCTTGGGACACCTCTATGGGGAAGATGAGATCAATGGAGATCATATGGAGTTTTTGACAGAACAAGGCGTCTACATCACACCCTTTTCCTTTTCTCTTTTGTTTGGAGGCAATCCCAAGCAACAATCTCTTTTTCATTTTCTTCTGATAACCTGCACATATTCTTGTTCGTTTGTACAATTAAGTTAGCACCTTGTTGGCCTTCCATGTTATAATCTTTTTTTTGCCATGGTTTGCTACTTTGAGTGGGTAGAACATGGATTTTTCTTTTCCCCTTCGAAAATACTTAGAAGTTTTCCTTTTCTTTTTGCAGAATCTTGTTGCTACTAAAGTAGGGATACAGAAGATACCTGGAATTGCAGTGGTTGGTTCCAGAGAGAAAAAAACCTATGACTTGTTGACAGCTGTTGAGGTGTGGTTCGTTCTTTCACTGAAAACATGATTTTCGAGAAACCATAATCTGGATTTGTCACAATCGTGTTACAGTACATGGGTTAACTCTGATGAACTTAGACTTTGAAATATTAATATGATCCTTATTCTAACTCTGTTTGCATAAATCTGCAGTGCAAACCAGATATTCTCTGGTTTGATTGCCACCTTGTCTAACTTGACTACCAATGAGTCTTGGATTGTTAAGGGTCATGAATGTCAAGACTATGGCTGTTCTAATTTTTAAGTGATTGATGGTGTTTGTAAGGTCTCTATGGATACTGACCACATGATGCTTCTTTATAAGTGTTTGATATCTAACATTGTTCTCCAATCCTGCAGATATTTGTTGGTTCCGGCTAATTATACTAAGGAAAGCAGCCAACCAAGAGAGCATGTAAATGCCATTGTTTTGATCCACTCTGTTGAAAACTGCCCGTCATTCCTTTACTGCCAAGTAACCCAGATTCCTTTTAGGTAAAAGGCTGATGCATATCATATATGCTAGAAAACCATTACATGTAAAATTTCACTGTAGCTTGTTCTGAACAGTTTTATTCTTTATTTCTTGTAGTTTTCTCACTTTTCTTGATGCTTAAATGCCCATGGTGTTTTTATATTGTTTTGAATTTCTCCATGTAAATTTAACCTGTGAGTTCATGTTTTGCTTATCAAGCTTAAATCATCACATTCATGTTAGAACAGTACTTGGAATAGAAGTCCAGTTGCATTAGACATGTATATATGTTGTCACAGGCATGTGCTTACAACTTCATTCCAGGATAACTGATTAGGGGGATAAATGGAGATGTAATAGTAACGAGAACATGCCAGAAGAATAATATGACAACGAGATCAGGAAGGAGACAGATTGCAGTAACTTGGTCTGGGAATTTGGGGATATTTACGATGAACCGAAATGGATACAAGAAGTGATGCATGAAGACCAAGCGGGGTACCGATGATAAGAAAAAGCATGAAACCTCATTGCTACATAATGGAAGCAAATGTAGAAGGGACGGGAAATGAAGAATGCATAAGAACCGATTCATCAGGTGGTAAAATATATAAATTCGCTGCACTTGAGCCATTATAAAGAAACGTACCATATCTATAAATGCGAAATACAGTCTCATTAAAGAAATAGTATATAACTGTGTGAAAACCTGACAAGAGGAATTGGGTAGGGAGTCAGCATGAAGTATGCCCTATAGTTAAAGCCGTGTGGCTACAAATGTTTGCTACATTGCACAGCTACCGGTTATGGGTTATGGGCGTCGCCCTAAAAATGGTTTTGGCTGCGATGGACTATTAGGTTTAATTGCAACTCTGGTGAACAAGCCAAAGAGTTCTGTCAAATGGGTCTTTAGAAACTTGTTTTTTCTGTTGCAGCGTAAAGTTCAATTATGGGGGATAGGTGGTCCGAGCATTTGATAAGTGCACTTGTCTAATACACCAAGAATTGCGAAGGTCCGGGAGTCTAACTCATGACCTGTATCTTGTGAGTCAAGACCCTTTGCAGCAGACGCTATGAGTGCCATTTATCTACAACTAATATGCTTTCTTCTGTTCCTTGTGTCCCTGTGGACAAAGCACGCTTTCTCCCACTATTCTTGGAGTTTTAAGTGCCAATATTGCGCAAAATAGGGGACAACGACGACTAGGAATCCATAGTCGCCATTGCTACTAGGTGTCTCTTCAAACTTCAACAGTACATGTCAAGAATCAAGCTCCGAGCAATCCGAAAACCGTGCAGAAGCATCGCCAGACTCGACCTGTTGAAGTTGTTCGATACCTTCAACAACCAGCCTGTATCGCACGATCACACGCATGCTTTTAGGTATTTGCTCCTAATCTCGGCCATGTTGCAGCCTGCTAATGAACTTCAACTCCCCCAAGCTCTCCATTTCGTCGGAGGAACAGAGATGAAAGAGGAAGAAGAGAGGTCTCCCTCATAGGCACGCCTCTCTCAAGCAAAAACCAGCGGGGTTTTCTCTCTCTAACAGCTGACTACTATCTCACGTGAACCAGCAGGATCTAATTTGCTCCCCTACTGCTGATTATTCCTTACTATAGGAATCACCCTAACGCGACACAAGGCAAGTAAAACACACTACTAGAGATGGCAATCTCTATCCGGTTTTCAAGGAAAAGAACCTGCTCCCCCCTGATATATATATATATATATATATATATATATATATATATATATATATATATATATATAATATTTATAATTACATTTTCTTTAAAAATATAGGTTGAAGGGGGACGGGCCAGGGCTCATGTATAGAGGTGGTGGGTGCGGATGGGATGAAAATCCACTCCGTCCCACCCCATTGCCATCGCTAAACTAGACGAGGACATCAGCAAGATAACTCTCTAACATTAATTGAGATCCTACATATTCTGGATCTAAAATCAAACCCAGAACGTATGGAATGACCCAAATAAACCTAGTCCGGAGATCCAATTGACTCTAAGACAGATTCAAATAGAGTCCAAACTAACAAGTATGATGCCCCCAAATCCAAATCCGCACCATGTGGATCGCGTGGATATCACAGGGCTCATGTGTAGAGGTTCCCAACATGCGGTCGGCATAGTCAGCATCATGTGATCGTATTAAGGCCGTGTCAAAAATTTGTTGTTGATTGTTTATGTGCGTATTAGAGAAACTATACACTGCAATATCATATTTATTGACGATGAAATCGCACCCTTATACACAACATCTCGATATAAAAAGCAAATACAAGAAGTACTCTTTTTTCTGGATTTAGCTTTTCTCCTTTGGGGACAACCTCTCTTTTCTCACTGAGCCCAAGTAGCCCAGTTAGCTTCACTCCCAACTCGTGGCATGCTGCTGACCCTCGAATACAAATCGACGTTGAAGCTGGCCCCGCATATGATCCCCTCGCTGTCAACCCTGGGCATGGCTTTCAGCTTGTTCATTGGGTGCTCGAAGCTCGTCAACCCATCACCACTGTGGAACATACATCCTGAACACAAAAAGATCCAACAAAGCTATCCAAATTATGCACTAATTCACTATACATGTATATGTATGTATATATATATATATATATATATATATATATATATATATATATATATATATATATATATATATATATATATATATATATATATATATATATATATATATATACAGAGAGAGAGAGACCTGCAGGGAAAGGAGCAAAGGATTTGCCGCAGCTACTCTTGACGACATCCACACTGTCAGATATCACCACGGAGCCATCTGCGGCGATGCCCCAGTAGAGTTGCACATTACCATCCGAACCCTGTTGCAACAAAACACACAGGGCACCCGTTTGTACCTCTTTTAGCTTCTTCACTTGGCCCCTTTAATCTTTGCACCTTTCTTTAATGATTGCTGTTCACGCTTATTCTATATGATGAATCATGATTTATATTAAGTCCTAATAACTTACTTAAACAAGAGATTTTGGGATGTCGTAATAGTAGGGTCACACATACATAAAATATATATATAAAATCAGATGTATGCGGATATTATGTGGTAGGACAGACAAAATGTTCTACAAAGGTAACAGTGACCTATATGCACTGAATAATCTACTTAAGCCAAGTTTAGTCTCTCTCTCTCTCCTTACAGGTTCTCTCTTTGTGCTTTTTTTATTATTTTTAAAGGAAAAGAGAACATAATCCGATCCCATTTAATATGGGAAAAGGCTTAGTTATTGTTGTTGAAAGGAAAAGAGAAGACAAGCGCCAAATTGATTTAAGAGATGGAGTGGCTTACGAGGGCAGCAAAGACGGTGCCACGCTTGCGGTCAAAGATAACAAAGGCAAAATGGCCGAGAAGGTCCTTTAGCACCTGGTCTGCCGGGTAGGGCCCCCGATCACGCAGCGTGCGGTACGCCTCGATCACCATCATTGCCTCGTTGGTGGACTTGGCTAGCCCATACTGCCTTATGAGGCTGCTCAAGTTGTCCAGGCTTCCAAGAAACAAGCAGTATAAATCATCCATGGCGCAATACATCCTGCACACAGACACATTAACATCCCATTGTCAGATGCATATATACTTTAGAGTTCAATATTCACAGTGTATAACACACACACATATATGAGAGAGAGAGAGAGAGATCTTTATCCACATTAACATGTTTTACACAAGGATCTGCAGATCCAGAAAGACTACGAAGAAACATTGGTTTTTCAAACATTAATGTCTTCAACTACTTTACCACTATAGCACATCATAAAGCAACATCCTAAAAGATTGTATACCAGCAGCAAAAGATTCAAATATTGCACTAACCATTTATACCAACTACGTGGAAGACAACCAAACTTTTTATAACCAAATTTTATCCCACGTCAAGTAGGGTTGGCTAGTCATGATACTGCTCTATGTTGCGTCACATTAGCATTCAACTCTACAAAAGCAAAGATAATGCTTTATTTTCTCATTCAAACACTTTGAAGCCTTCATTTCTGCCATCCAATTTTCTCGTGGAAGCTGTATCTTCCGATGGGATTAGAACAGAAAATAAAAATAATGTCCATAAAAACATACATGGTGGTGGAATCATCGATACCTGGCATAAGGAAATCTGGACGGGGATCGGATGTAGGCAAGAGCAGCACCATCACCAAACATAGTGGAGAATGCATTGTGAGGATCCGAGTGTAGGAACTCATCCAGTATCTGGTCCGGGTTCTTAAGCCTCCCGTTCTTCGACGCCGGGCTGTTGAGTTCTTCAGGAGGATGAGCGAATTCTTGACGGAAAATGGCCAACATCTTCTCTGTGAAACAAACTCAAAGAAGAATAGAAAGTAGATGAATATAAGAGAGACTGAAGGAACTGACTTGGTTTGGCTTTGCTGGTGGGATGAAATGTGAGGGGTCTCTGCTGTGCAGGTATTTATAGGGAGCGCCTGTGGGGAAGAAGATGACGACGTGACGTGGCTCTTTATTTACTCGCCAGTGGATAAGGATTTAGTTGTCAGATTGTGGGTAGTGGGTCCAAACTCACCAAATATGGCCCGATTCCTTGCTTAGACCTCGGTTCTGCTGACCAGCCATCTTTTAATTCTCGAAAATACCACCCTATTGAGCTTTTTCTTTAATTTTCTAATCTTAAATACATGGTAAATATCAAAAAGTGGTGTCTTTCCAATCCACTCCTTGTTCTTATTACTCTTGGTACCATCGATTTTTATTTGTTTAATTTCAGATTTCCAAATATCCTAAACACCTTAAGCCCATCTCTTTTATTTTATTTTCTTGCATAATCCTTTTTTGTGAGATCAAACATGTTATTTAATATTTTATTTATATCATAAACATCTTTTCTACATATTAATAGATTGTCGTTGTTTTATACTTTTGATGCCCACTTTTTAGTATCTTCTTACCATAAAAAAAGTATAATGCTCTTTCTCATTTCAAAGTAAAGATACCTCCAGAATACATCATTCATTACTCAAAGGTGATTTATACGAAGTGATTATTTATAGGAGGATTTGTCAATATTTTAGTACGTTAACAAGAAGCCAATTGCATTATCTTTTAACTACTTTGCTCCATCTATGCAGGAAGACACTCCCCATTCTGATAGTTCCAAACGTCATATATCATTTGCCCGGCCAAATACCGTTTGGTAGATGACCCGGAGGACACGGTGGGGCTGAGGTCTTCACCGAGCTTGTTGATGAAGTAAGCACGGGTTTTCGGGTTGAGCCTTCAAACATAAACATAATAGGTACAAAGAACTGTCGTTCTTGGCATCTTTTTGTAAATTCTAAAAGAAAGAAGGATGGAATTGGAAAAATAAACAAACCGTATTTCTACGCCCGGACCTTTTTCAAGAAGGCTCAAAACAGCGGCAGTTGCTCACGGTTTTTATTTTTAACGGCGTTGTTTTCTATTTTTACCACGGTAAAATAAAGGCATCGTGGGGGAATGGGGATCTGCTTATTAATTATTTTCCGGACCGCGCTCTGCTCCTTCCCTGTACGTGCCGGCTACTCGCCAGCCAAACAGCCTCCATTCTAACGTATTGCAAACAAGCCTTAAAATTGAATCAAAATAATTTGAAAATATTAATAAAAAATAACTTTTTTATTTATAAAAATATCAAAATTTGGAGGGTTCACATTGTAGCTAGGTGGGACACTCACCTCATTCGAAATTTGAAAAATTTTCAGTATTTAAATTTAAAAAATAAAAAAATTTAAAAACCCACTCCGCTCAAACTTTAAGTTTGTCCCACACAAAACACAATTTTGGATTCCCTATTGACCATCGCCATTTTTTTTCCCAATAAAATGATTGAAACCAAAAGAGACAGAATTAGAATAGAAATGTTGAAGAGAGTATGACATTGTCATGATCATAAACTAAGTAGCATTTCCTTTATGACATATGGACGGACCTCTTATAAAATATTCTCAAAAAGGTCATGAACCCTAGAGACCCCACCTCTCTCCTTTCAACTGAAAAAAAAAACTAGAGTCATTCGGATTCATACATTCATCGAACCCCCTGCCGAGTAAGCTAATACTCTGGGTTTGCCTTATGTACGTTTATAATAGTAGCTCATGCGTATCATGATGTCTATGCTTACCTTCACCTACTTAGTTGTTGTTTAAGCAAAATGAATGAAACTATATATGTGGAAGAGTGGTCACGAGCCAAAGCAAAATGAACTTATCATGTCAGGCTCGATGGTTCAACCAAACAACTACGACCGAGCCGGGTAGGAACCAAGCCGAGCCAAACTACCTCGACGGTCAACTCAGTCACCAGTCTTATGACTAATGCTATTAAATGATAAATCTTTTTATTTTATATTTTCGTCCTCGTATCATAGTGTGTTGTGTAAGCTTATCCTTGTTATGAGGTGGCGCGCTAGAGGCGAGTCCCACGCGGATCCTTGTCAGCTCGGTTGTGTGTTATATCCTCCCACGTTTCTAAGTCTCTTTTTGCTGTTTTTTTTCATTCTGTTCTTAATTCTTCTTGGGAATAAAAGGTTATTAACGTTTATTTATCGTTATATAAATATAGTAGTCCCTAGGGAAGGCTGTGAGCGATGGCGTGTCTGGTGCTAGCGGCACTATTTTGAAACACACTATCGCAACGAGTAGTCATCTAAAGAAGTTAAGAACACATTAAAACCTGCCCATCTTTAACTATAAAAAGAAAATATCACACCAAGTTGTTTGAGATCAGACTCAAATTTCTGTCTCGAGGTGACTTGAACTCGAGACATTCTCGAATTCCTAATTGGATTTCGATTTCAAGAAGCTTAAAAGAGCTCGAGGAAGTTCAGGAAGAACCTATAAAGTCATTAGGAATGTGTTTTGATCAATCCTCGAGATATGTATAGACGGATTTTTGAAGAATTAGGTCACTAGATCCTCTCGAAGACACTTCATCGAGATATGCATAGACGGATTTTCGAAGAAGGATTTTCTGTTTTATTTTGATGCAAAGAAGGATTTTGTTAAAAACCATCAATCCAGAAAATAGTGATAACGTTTAGAGTAAAGAGAAGGACTTTTGTCTTCTCGATGTAGTGTTTTTGTCCTTCGTTTTTGTGTTCATGCTAAAAATGTTATAGAAATACATAGAGAAACAGAAAAAATACTGTATTCGTCTGTGCAAGCCCGTGTGTGGGAACCTCGTGTCCATCATCCACCCTCGTCAATTTCTGCTGCATTTTTTGCATCTCTGTAAGTCCCTGTATCGGCAACAGAGGCTTCTCAGAATCCGGCGGGCATCATCGGAAACCTTCAGCCCGAGAAAGAAGGTATGCACAGTCTACATTGGTATTAGGGTCTAGTTCCCTGCAAAAGAGAAAGGGAAGATAAAAAAAAAGAAGGAAACGAAGAAAAAAAATCGGATGAGAGCAGTCGATAGAGGCGGCGAAAGGAAAACCCAAAGGCAGGCTTGGCCAAAAAGCCGAAGGAAACACCTTGAGGCAGGCCGAAACAACCAAAGCCCAAGGCAGGTCGGCAAAAAGCCCAAGGCAAGCCGGAAAAGCCTGAAGCCCAAAGGCAGGCAAGGGACAGTCGGTAGAGACGACGAAAGGAGAACCCAAAGGCAGGCTCGACCAAAAAGCCAAAGGAAACACCGTGAGGCAGGCCGAAACAGCCGAAGCTCAAACACAGGCCGGCATAAAGCTCGAAGCAAAAGGCACGAGCTGAAGTAAGGAAGGCTGGCAAAATAAGAAGCCAGGAACCCGTCGATACCCGACAACCGATGAACGGCCAGAACATCCCTCCGGCAGCTCTGTCCGACTCCCCCTGTTATTCTCTCTCTCTCTCGGAACATTCCAGAGAGTTGTAAAACGCTTTTAAGCATTTCTGGAAAAAAAAATAAAAAAAACCGCAGGTTCGTAAAACTACGGTGGGAAAACCAGTGGTTTTTCATAACAACTCATGGTTTTTTGAAACCGCTAGTGGTTATTGAAAAATGTCTCGAGATTTGTGTCAAAAAGACAAAACTACCCCGGACCCTTTTCGGATATTACGCAGTTGCCATAGTAAAAAGATAGTTTTACCCCTTGGCAGTTTTTGAAATTTACAAAAAAAACCAGCGGCTGTCATTTTACGATTTTATCCAACCCGGTTTTAATAATTTCAGTTCTGCCACTCAGTCAAAAGACGGGTTTACTCCTATTCTTTTGAAAAAATTACAGATTAGCCTTGAGGGTTAAAATTATGATTTTAACCCCGATCAATTACGAATTTTACAAGAATACCAAATAATGATTTTACAAGTTTGTCCTCGTGATTTTACAAAATTACAAAAGAGAACAAATAGATAAAATTACAGATTTATCCCTTGGTATCCTTTTTAGGGGTTTAGAGACAGAAAAACCCTTAAAAAAAATTATGTTTCATATTCTGCATCACTTAACATGTCTCTTGTTATGTGTATTTTTGTTTTTTGTTTCCTTTTAGACTGTTTGATTGTTATTTTTGTCAAACAACAACTAAGCCTTTTCCCATACTAGATGGGGTCGGCTACATGGATTCTTTGTTTCCACAGATCCCTATCGTGTGCCATGTTAACAGTTAACTCACAATAAGCTATATCATTCTTTATTGTTTCTTTCCAACACTTTTGTGGTCATCCTCTAGCTCTTTTACTACTTTTCAAATTTAGTTTTTCATACCTTCTTAGAGGTTTTTCTTTTAATCTTCTTTCTATATGTCCAAACCATCTTAAACGATATTCTCTCATTTTATCCTCTATTGGTGCCACTCCTAATTTGTTTCTAATAAACTCATTATTTATACGGTCTTTTCTTATATGACCACTCATCCATCTCAACGTCTTCATTTATGTCACAGACATCTTTTATACATGTTGATGATTAACTGCCCAACACTCAGAACCATAAAACATGGGAGGCCTAATTGCTACTCTATAATATTTACCTTTTAACTTTAATGGTATCTTCTTATCACAAAGAATACCTGATGCTCCTCTCCATTTTAACCAACCAGCATTAATTCTATGCGTAACATCTCCATCAATTCTTCTATCACTCTAAAAAATTGACCCTAGGTATTTAAAACTTTCCTTTTGGGGGATTTAATGTGTGTCAATTTTGATTTTTATGTCCTCTAAGGTAACCAAATGATCAAACTTACATTCTATATATTCTGTCTTTGTTCTACAAGTCGGAGGCCTTTGCTTTCTAATGTTTCTCTCCATAATTTCAATTTTCTATAACTTTTTCCTTAGACTACTCCACTAAGACAATGTTATCTGCAAATAACATACAAAGGTACTTCATCTTGAATATGTTTTGTTAACTCATCAATCACCATTATAAATAAGTATGGACTTAAAGGTGATCCTTGATGTAACCCAATATTAACTTCAAAGAAATCAAGGAAACAATGTGTCATCCACCGCCAGACGTTAGTCAGCAACAAATAGAAATATATGAAACATTTCTAAAGGACGATACCATAGCAAGAACAATCATGTTAACTGATATGGAGGATGACCTGATTAGGGTCTTTAAAGAATATGAGACCGCGAAAGAGCTGTTTGACTCACTAACAGTCAAGTATGATACAACTGCAAAATTACATGTGCAGTTGCTATTACAGAAATACAACTCCTTCAGAATGAAAGAAGGAAAAAATGTAGTAGAGCATGTAAATCACATGCTGGTGATGGCTAGAGACTTAGTTGTAGCAAAATCAGTCATCCCCGAACAGATGCAGATATCAACCATACTGAACAGTCTACTTCCATCATGGAATATGGTCACCACTGTCTTAAGATTAGGGCCTAAAATCAATCTTTCTGAATTGCCCCTAAAACTAGCAATTGAGCAAGAACATATGCTCAAAAATAAAAAAGAGAAATTGCTAGTGGTCCAAGATGAGTTAGCGTCTAGCTTAAAATCTAACTAGAAAAAGAAACCAAATAAAAGGTTTGGCAAGAATAAAAAGAAAGGCGGTCAAAGTTTTAAGAAATCGCAGGAAACTATTTCCCGGATCAAGTGTTTTAATTATGAAAATATGTGACACTAAAAGAGGGATTGCCGCAACAAGAAAGGTAGAGGAAACAACCCACAGCATGGACTGTCGGAGAAACATGATATAATCTACAAAATTTCAGAATGTTTATACTTAAACAACCTAGTTAAAGGTTGGTGGATAGACTCGAGAGCTAAAAGACATATCTCAAAGACCAAGGAAGGGGCAATGAACCTGAAGGAATATCAACCCAGAGAACATTGTGTGTATATGAGAAACAATACTTTTTTAGATATTATGGGTATTAGATTCTTTAGGATATTTGTACAAGGCAAACCAATTGTACTGACCGATGTGTTAATTGTGCCATCTATAAGGCGCAATCTGATCTCAGTCACTGCCTTAGTTAAGAAGGGTTTTGAAGTTAGGTTTATACCTAACAAGGTGACTGTGGGCAAACATGGGAGAATCTTGTTCTCAGGTGAATTTGATGTAGAACAATGACTGTTCAAGTTAACTGATAATGAAAGTCATCCATCTTCTTCTTATATTGAGAGTGTCTTTACTGTTGATATAAATATGTGGCATAAACGCATAGAGCATATAAGTCTGAAAAAGTTGAGAAAATTATCCAACTTTGACTTATTGCCCGGATTTGAGGAAAAGACTTTCAACAAGTGTGAAGCTTGCATACAAGGAAAAATGATAAGGAAAGTATTTCTCAAGGAAACAACAAGGACAACAACCCTGTTAGAAATTATTAACATAGATTTATGTGAAACTTTTAGAGTAAAGACACATCGAGGAAAGGGTTACTTTATAACCTTTATCGATGATTACTCTATATATATATATATATATATATATTGGCACATAAATTAGAGGCACTTAATGCTTTCAAAGAATATAAGCAAGAAGTAAAAAATCAATTAGGACATTCGATCAAAGTCTTGAGATCAGACAGAGGAGGTGAATATACATCGACAGAATTCTTGAAATTTTGCAAAAACTTTGGTATTGCTAAATAAGATACAATACCCAATACACCTCATCAAAATGGTGTACTGAGAGATACAATAGAACCTTGCTGAACATGACAAGGTATATGTTGATTGATGTCTCTCTTCCAAGGGTATTTTAAGGAGAAGCAGTAAGTACAACTGTTTACGTACTCAATAGAGTACCGTGTAAAGTTGTATTCACTACACCATATGAGATTTGGTTTGAAAAAAAAAACCAACTTAGGTCATCTCAGGAGGTGAGGATCGATTGCAATGTCAAGATCTTTGATCAGTCTAGAGATAAGCTAGACAGCAGGTTCTTGAGATATATATTCATTGGATATCCAAAAGGTTCAAAAGGATATCGGTTTTATCATAAAGACCACGAACTCATTGAAAGCAGAGATATTGAATTCTTAGAGGATACTAAGAATGACATCTTCGAAAACAATGAGGAATGTGTTGATGATTTGGTAGATTTAGACCAATCATCTTTTGAGCCCATAGAAGATCTTCTTGAAACTTCCGATACCTTAAGTAGACATAAGAGGCCAAGGGTCACTCCGTCCTACTTAAAGGATTATCACACTTATCTTATAGAATAAGTGTGTAATTCAATAGATTTGGATGAGTTGACTGATAACTGAATCCATTGAGAAAAACCAAGTCTGGGAATTTGCTGATTTGCCAAAAGAAAGGAAAACTATAGGTTGTAAATGGGTTCTGAAAAAGAAATATAAGGTTGATGGTACAATCGACAAGTTTAATGCGAGGTTGATTGCAAAGGGTTTTTCGCAAAAGAAGGGGATAGATTATGTTGAGACATATTCTCCAGTTACGAAATTTGCATTCATACGAATAATCTTGGTAATTTCTATATACTATGATTTGGATTACATCAGTTAGATGTAAAGACAGCCTTTCTAAATGGTAATTTAGAAGAAATCATATACATGCAGCAGCCTGAAGGATTTGTGGTTGAAGGCGAAGAAGATAAAGTATATAGGTTTGAAAAAATCCCTATATGACCTGAAACAGTCACCTCGCCAATGGTATTTGACTTTTCAAAATGCCATTATAGAATTTGAGTTTGTGGCTAACAAACTTGATCATTGTGTATATGTTTAGAACACTGGGAGCCACTTTGTCATCTTTTCATTATATGTAGATGACATATTGTTAACTGGAAATGACAATGAGATGATTGTCAAAACCAAGTAATGGTTGAACTCGAAGTTCGAAATGAAGGATATGGGGGAAACATCCTATATCCTAGGTATAAAGATCTCTCGAGATAGAAGATCTAGACTCTTATGCCTGAGTAAAGAGAGATATATAGATTATATCCTCAAGAAGTTCAAAATAGGTGAATGCAAGTCTGCAGATACACCTGTTGCAAAAGGGGTGGAATTGAGTAAGGCTGATTGTTCCGGTGAAGGAGACAATAAGCCTAATGTTCCTTATGCACCAGCTGTTGGGAGCTTGATGTATGTTATGTTATATACAAGGTCTGATATCAGCTTCGCTGTTGGTCTTGTCAGGAACAAAAGACTTGAAACTGTGCTTTTAAATAGATGAACTGAAAGTGGTAGGATACCTAAATACTGACTTTGCTGAGAGCAAAGATGACAACAAATCAACCTCAGGTCAAATATTCTTATTTGGAGGTGGTGTTGTTTCTTAGGTATGCAAGAAACAGGGTTATTTAGCGTTGCATACACAGGAAGCTGAGTATGTTGCTTACTGTATGGCTGCAACAAGTGTTATCTGGATAAGCCGCTTCATATGAGATTTGAAGCTGGAGATAACAAACGAGCCAGTGGTTATCTATTGTGATAACAATGCAGCAATTACTCTTATTAAGAGTGGAGCAGATTGCTCGAAAAGCAAGCATATAATGGTAAAATACCACTATGTTCATGATATGGTTATGAGAAAGGAAATATCCATCTCATACATGCCAACGGAAAACATGTTGGCAGACCCCTTAAGAAAAGGCATAACAGAGGAACTCTTCTCAAAACATGTTGGAAACATGGGTTTGAGATATGTTTGAATATTGTATAGGCAAATAACCATACAACGGATATACATTATTGTATAGGTAAATAACCAAAGAACGAATGATTTGTTGTGTAAGGAAATAACCACACAATAGGTTCTGATTACAATAGTAATCAGGAATCGACATAACTAGGGAAAACCCTTGAAAAGTGGGAGGAAAACTAGTATGTTGATACACTTGGCTCGAATGGCCAAGTGGGAGATGTTACAGGATTGTGGTCATTCTCGGCTCAGGTAACGGCTGGATTGGCCATCCAGCCGTTACCTGAGGATAGGCCCTAATTTAGTAACGGTTGTCCGTTACAGCTCCCAGATGAGGGAAACCATAGGCGGATAAGCACGACGAATGGGGGAGCGCCTGCCTATAAAGGCAGGCACATACAGACACTATGTATGATATAGAAATACGTAGAGAAACAGAAAAAATACTACATTCGTCTGTGCAAGCCCTTGTGTGGGAACCTCATGTCCATCATCCACCCTCGCCAGTTTCCGCTGTATTTTTTGCATCTCTGCATGTCCCTGTATCGGCAACAAAGGGTTGCCGGAATCTAGCGGGCATCATCGGAAACCTTCATCCTGAGAAAGAAGGTACACACAGTCTACAAAAAAATAGGTTAATTTTGTGTCCATGTTATATGTTGCTCAATTAGTTTATGTTATTGTAGATGGATGCAAGCACAAGGACAGTAAAGAGATGTTTGTAACAGAAATGAAGATGTTGAGATGGATGAGCGGTTACACAATGAAAAATTGTATACATAATGAGGTTATTAGAAACAAATTGGGATTAGCACCAATAGAAGATAAAATAAGGGAAAATCATTTAAGTTGATTTGAACATATAAAAAAATGACCTAAGGATGCTTTCATAAGAAGATATAAAAAACTATATTATAGAAATGTTAAATAGAAAGAAGATGACCACAAAAGTGTTAAAGAAACAATAAAAAATTATCTAGTTTATATTGAGTTAATTGTTAATATGGCACATGATAGGGTCATGTGGAAACAAAGAATCCATGTAGCCGACTCCATCTAATATGGTAAAAGGCTTAGTTGTTGTTGTTTGGTTTATAGATCATGTTTGTGTGGTGACATTCCGTGTTCGTGTTGCCAGCCCTTGCAGCACAGACCCAAACTTTCTAACTCGCACTATGCCTGGATTTCATTTCGTGTCTTGTGTTGCCAGCCCTTACAGCACAATGTACGGCGGGTAAATAAACATGCTGTACCAGACACGAACTCGTTTTTCAAATTAAAATCTTTTTTGAGCTCATCTCATTAGTTCGTTCTAGTCGAGCTGAATAGGTGGTGGTATCACACCCTTAACCAACATGCACCACTCATTGAAATCAAACATACAACTCTGAACGTGCAACTTCAGAATATTGAAAACGAAGTCAAAATGATTTTCTGTAAAAAAAAATACTCTGGATTACGTGTAAATTTTTCTTCTCCAATTGAAGATTTGATCATTTAATTGCATTATGAAATTCACTCGATTACTTCAGGTAACGTGTTTATACATACATACATACATATATATATATATATATATATATATATATATATAGAGAGAGAGAGAGAGAGAGAGAGGACTGGTTTCGGTTAACTCGAACCTGAAACCAAAATTGAACCAGCTTGAAGACAGTCTTTAAATTGGTTAAAAAATATTTAAATTTAAAATTACATAGAAATTAAAAAATGGAGCCGACAGTTTAGAATCACTGAAACCGAACTGAGTAATCCTCAGCTCCCATTTCAATCCATTTTTAGTCCGGTTCAGTTCCAATTAAAACCATCAGACTAATTTAGAACCTGTTATATATATATATATATATATATATATATATATATATATATATATATATAGAGAGAGAGAGAGAGAGAGAGAGAAGCACATAAGAACGAACTCAAACTGAAAGGTCAGCCGTTTAACCTGACTAATCAGTTTCGGTTCCGAACTAGATTCTGAATCGTGTCTGCGTTTACAGTCCTAACACACACACACACACAGAGACAGAGAGAGAGAGAGATGACGCCCTGGCTTTTGGACACAGAACAAGGCTTTTGAAGCCCATAGGAATCCACAAACGGATTTGAAAAATAGAAACGGGATGGGAATGGGATTGGAAGAGCAAGAACATCTCCGACAAGGGATAGTATGTCTCCACCCCCACGAACCCGATTATGACCTCTCTTTCCATTGAATCTAAAAAGTTGAGTATATGTAAAAATAAAATAAATTATAAGAGAAAAAAAAAGGTGTTACATGTCTCTGTAATAATATGTTCAAATTTGCATAAATTAAGCTATATTTCACATATAAAACCGAAAAACCAGAGTTGGGTGCAAATACAAACTTCAAGGTCAAAATAAAAGGATAAGAGAGTTGGACCAGATCTGTAGTAGAAACCTGGTCCAAACTGGTCACCCAGAACAAACCTAAATCTGACGTGGGTCCAAATAACAGCATCATATCCATAACTAGTGAAAACTAAGGATCCAACCTGAACCAAAACCATCCCAAACAGAACTTGATTGCAACACAGGTTCACTAACAGCCAAAAGGACCAGATCCAATGCGATCAAACAAGAACCGATTTGTTTATGAACTGGTGCACCAGTCAATAAGCCAACACCCAGAATGTTGCTGGCATTCCAACCTGAATTCCGCTTCACAGAAGAGTTGCAGCAGCCCGATTGAGGACGCTGAACAGTGGATGCCGAGCAGACGCAAAGAGAGAAAGATTGAAGAAGAAGATGGAAGTGGTTTCCTTCCAGTCGGTTTTGTCAAAGGGTAGTTTACCTTTTTCACTTTCGTGTGCTTTTATTTTTTTTTAGTCTTTCTCTTATGTATTCCCTTACTCTATTTTCTGTTTCTATTATTAAGAGATAAAGGCTCTAATTAATCCTTTATTTATTTTAAATAAGAAAACCGCATTCCTAAAATTCAGAAAAAGGGTCTTATCTTTTCAGATTTCATAGAAGTGCTTTCATAGGCTGAAATGTGGCCACTTTGTTTTTACAAGGAGACCAACATTTCCGGCAGCACCATGATCGCACTGCCGACTTCCGAGGATGATAATAACCAGCAAAACCATCCTCTCTTGCATGGCACATAAAAGCATTTGTTTCGAGAAACCATGCACACATATTACCCGTGCATAATATTGCCAAAGCAGTGACAGACTCACTTTAGGGTGAGATGAGAAATGCACCTCAACTGAAATACTCAAAATTCTTGAGTTCAATGTAAATAGAAAATTTCCCGAGGTGCTTTGCATCCACAAACTTGTTACAATGATCATCAAACAAAAGCTAACAGGATCCATCTCAAGTAATAAATGAGACATGACAATTTGTAACAGAAAATGGTGGTCAACTTAAACTCATCGTTATAGGTTTATTTTAATTAGTGGGAAGTGGGCACTGTACCCTTATTTGTAAATTTATTCTAGGTAAATTAATTTAATAAACAACATTTTTTGAGTTTTAATGTTGAACACTTAAAAGCTGCAGACTCGTCTTTTTTCTTTTGGTACAATGGTGAGGCAGAAGCCAGATGCATGCCCTGTGAATTGAACTCATGATCTTCGATTTATGAGTTACCCCTGGACGTGACTTGTTTGATGTGGGAAATTGCGACAGCTTGTACTAGACTTATGATCCAGATTGGATTAAACAAATTCAAAGGGGTAAAATGGAAGGCTTGATGATGGAGTGCACATACTGCAATCTTTTCATCAAAATAAGGACAGTGAAATTTTAAAATGATTAAGAAAAAGAAACACAATAAAAAAAATAAAGTTAAATACAAAAGCAAAATAAGATTTTCGTCCGAAACTCACAGCAAAAGGAAAGGAAATACTTTATAATTACATAAAGAGAGTCAAGCACCCAGAGACTTAGCTCAACGGCAACACGAGTTGGTGTTGATGCTGGTGGTGGGAAGTTCGACTCCGGAGGGTACATGCGTGTGTGTGTTAGGCTTCGGCTTATCGACCACCTCTTGTAACTAATAAATAAATAAATAAAAAGAGTCAAAGGTTGTAATGCAAGTTTGGTGCATCCAAAGATAACAATCACAAGTAAGAATGCAAGTGTATTCCATTTCTTTACAATTCTAGCATATCCAATCAAAGACATGGAATCTTAGACTGGTCGGATTTGAGTTAGAACATTTTTTTTTCTTTTGGGTACAATACAAGTTTATCCAATGCACGGCCCATGTCTTGAACTCATGACCTTCAACTTGTGAGTCGAACCCTAGTGAGATGAGCTATTGATCTTTCTATGGATTGAGCTCGACTTCAGTTCAGAATAGATATCGTAGTTTGGTTTCTCGTAAACTGGAAGTGGTGCTTCTAAACCGTCGGGTTTCGGTTTTCATGAAATCCAGAACTGAAACCGAAATAGGAGCAGGCTCATTCATGTTTTGAGTTCTAAACGGTCTAAAACAAGAAAAAATCATGAAAAATTAAAATTTCAAAAGAGATTGAAGAAAAATGAAACCAGCGTTTGAAACGGTTGGTTCAGGTTTTGATATATTTTCAGTTTCATTGAAGGTGAAACCAGAACCAAAATGGTTGGTCCTCAATTTCAACTGGTTCCTCCTGGTGCAGTTTGGGGGCCGGTTTGAAACCAGCCATGTCTACTTCAAGCTAGACATGGCCAGTTTAGAACCGGTAGAACGGTTCGAACCAAAACCGAAACCTAAACCTATGAGAAAACCGGCAGTTTGGTTTGGGTTTGAACCGCGAAGCTAGTTTTGGTTTAAAACGTAAAATACTTTTTTTAATAAAGTAATACATAGTTATCCTACCAACAAAACGGTTGTCAAGCTCACAACGACAAAAAATGAAAAACTAAGAAACCGAAAAAAAAGAGGCGGGCACGATGTGGCACTCGTTTGTCTGTTCCGCTGACTGCCTGGTTTAAAAAAAAATAGGCGGACACCAATTTTAAAAAACCGGCAGCCTTTAATCAGCTAGTGCTAACTTCGGTCAAATAAAGAATTGTTTTTTAAAGAAACTAGTATTAATTAAGATAATAGCAGTTCTTATGCTTACAACTCACAAACTCGCTCTCACTTTTGCTATAGTTCTCTTTTATTTTAGTGCTTTCGGTTTCAGTTGTGAAGCTCTTGTTTTAACAATAAATACATAAGCTCAATTGAATATTTCTTGAATTTTCATATATATTTTCTCTTTTCATATTGTTTGAATTGTATAATTTTTCAGTTTATTTTGCTAAACCAATGGGTTATTGTGGTAATAGTTCTTCTAGCTCTAAAAACAAAGGAAAAGTCGTTCTTAACAGAAGGTAGGGTTACTATATTTCTTAAAAACCTATGCAAATACTAATATCATTACGTTAAGAAATCATGAAAAGTATAGGTAGTAGTACTAACGTATCATTTGTGTAGAAAATAATTTCAATGTTGAAAGTTCAACAAGTACAATACATAGAGAACAACCTCCAAAAGGCAAGCCACAAGGATTTGACTTATTTAAGATTCATTTATAAAGTTATAGGACAAAGAATGTATCATCAAAGAGGAAAGTGTAAAGGTCTATAACTTTAAATTCAAAGATGGTTATGTTATACTATGAAACCATGTTATGAAAAAGTATACCCATTAAACTCAACTTTTTATGTAAGAAAATTCATATACTAATGAATCTATTTATATTGGGTTTTTCCACTACAATTTCACTCAAGATAGAGAGGAGTTCACATACTTTGTTTTTGTAAAATATCTCCCATCTAATCATGGTCAAAACCTTTGTTTTGTTGATTATGTAAAAAAATGCAAACAATCGTTTATCAATACCTGTTTCTACACAATCGGTTAGCAATTACATTTGTAAATTATATAAAGAGAAAAAAGAGTGTGTTGCATTTTTTTAGTTCATTTGAGTGTAATGTGCCATTGTATTTTGACATGGCCAGTTTGGAACCCCGGCTCTAGAACCATAACCGGACCCGGACCCCTAGTTTGGTTACAGTTTATAGTTTTCAGGACCCAAACCAGTTGTTTCAAACCACATTAATAATATATATGTGTGTATTTTACAAATGTATTAACATAAGTGGTAGACAATGATTAACCGTTGGCCAAGCGGGGGGGGTAGACTCCTACGTGAGTGAGTTGCTACCTTTTTTTATAAAAAAGTTAACTGGTTTCAGGACGGTTCTGAAATTGGAGCAAGAACCACCTAAAACAGGAACCGCCTTTGAGGTAGTTCGGTTTTGTTCTAGGTTTCGGGTAACCGGAACCGAACATGTCTAATTGTATGCTCATATATGGATTGTTAATTAGTAATTGCATGCGTGCATGGGTGTTATTGTTTACTTGATAAATAAGAGTTGGTCAATTAAAAAATATTTTCTTACACTTTGTTGTTTTGATAAGTCACAAACTACATAAAATATTTGTTATATATTAAAATCAAATTTTAAGAATATGAGTTATCTTATAAGTTTTTTTCCATTCCACTTGATAATGTTGTTGTAAATACTTATGTTATTTTTGAGTTAGATATACTATTTCAACTTATTTAAAGTAGTAAAATTTTTATATCCATCTCTTGTTATGTACTTAACTTGCGTACAAGATGATTTGAAGATTTTACAATCTAAAATACAATCTTTTAGAGACAAGGAAAGGAACAACCAATAACGTGTTTAAGGGGACCTCACTCTTCCAAAGTTATTGAAGAATGAAGTGTTGAAAGAATCCACTTAATTTTTTGGAGGTTGTCTATTTCTAAATGATAGATTTTTATAAAAGAAAAAAGTAGAAGACTAAGAAAATTCTCAAAAGATGTTACACATAATTGAAATTTGACCTATCAAATATTGTCAATGACTATGTCCTATACAAACCTATTAACGAAATTTATGTACCTTTATTTCCCAAAGTTGAATATATTTGGATCTAACTGAGATGCTTGTATAAATCTTTTGGATCTTCTTTCTGCTTCTAATAATGATATAAATGTATTATCTTGTGTTTACTGTATAACTTATTATTTGTTTGTTTATGAAGCTTTAAAAATAGTTTATACACTACCACAATTTCATGAAACTCCTTAGCTAATAGTATGTAAAAGATGACATAAAAATAGCTTCATTATTGTACAAAATTTTCTAGTATTAATTTAGTTGCTTCTGTATTAGACCTTAGATTAAAATTAGATATCTTAAAAAAGTTATTGAATGTTTATTATAATACCCTTTCATTAGATGGATTTAAAGATATCAATGTCATAAATTAATGATAAAAGATCTAACAATATTTAATTATGTATTGATTATAGTTTTGTACATAGTAATTTTGTTCTAAAGGTAGAAAAACAAAACAATAGTAGTCATACATCCTCTCTTTTTTTTATGGTAAGTTTTTTTTATCACATTTTGAAATAAATGCTTAGAAAATGTCTAAAATCTATGGATTCAATTGAGTTTGAGGTATTTATTGTTATTCATTATGATCTTCATGAGTTTAAATATGACAAGGGTGGAGAGAAATTTACTAATTTAAAATTATGGAGAGAGGAGCAACTTGCTTATCTTATTTTATTTTTAATTGCTAAAGATGTATCTTCTATTCTAACCTCAATTATTATTATGGAGCAAGCATTTTGTGTAAGTAAAAATATATTTAATGACTATCACTCTACCTTACAACATGAGACATTGGAAGTTCATGCTTACTTAGCTGATTGAAAAAGAGCAATGTATCGAGTATTGGAGTGTGAATAAATATCAGTTGACATATACATATAAGATATTTATAATTCAGAAGATTGATCTAATACGAGTACCACTAGCATGGATGCAATGCAAACATAAAATAATAACAATAATTAAGTTCAAAACCCTTCAATTCAAGTAAAGGATTTCCGTAAAAAGGTAAGAGAATTACATTACTTTAATTCCTCTTTAATGAAGAAAATATGTAGGAAATATAATTCAAAGATAAGTTAATTATGGTCAAGCTCATTATTTATTTTATTATATATATTTTGTATCATGATTACAATTTATAATGTTAAAACTTTTAAGTTTAATGTTATATACAGTATAATTTGTAATACTTATATATATACTTATATTGTTATAGCTATCTGCTTACTTATAGTTATATATACTTATATACTACATATTCATATTTATAATACTTATATATTACGTATATATATATATATTTAAGTTAAAAGCTGTCTAAAAAATCGGTCTTGAAACTGCAACCAGAACCAACCTTTAAATCAGACCCAAAATCGCATCAAAACCGCCTTCAAAGCGCAACCAAAACTGCCTTTCAAACCGGAATCAAAACTGGCCTTTAAATCGCAACCGCCTTGTAATCACTCAAAACCAGAACCCGAGTAGGCATGGAACAGTTCGATTATGATTCCTGATTTCGAGTAAACCGGAACCGAACGTGTCTGAGGCTATTGAAGGGGGAGTGTATCTATCCTAACCCGACACGATCCGAACCCGATCTTGGTTTATGAACGATTCGTGCCCATAAAGCCTCTTCCGCGCTCTCGCGTTTCCCTTTCCCTACTTTCAGAAGTCTTTGCACGCGCGCGCACACACACAGAGAGAAAGAGAGAGAGAGAGAGAGAGGATGTCTTCGACATTGCTGGAGGTGACTCGGTCGGCTCATGAGGAGGTGGAGCGCCTGGAGCGCCTCATCGTGAAGGACCTCCAGAAGGAGCCGGCTACGGGCAGGGAGCGCCTCTTCCAGAAACATCGAGTTCGCCACATGATCGACTCCGTCGCCTCTACCACCGAGAGACTCGTAAGCCCTAATTCTTCTTCCCCTTTCCTGTTTTTTTCTTTCTTCGGAAACAGTAGTAGAAGTAGCGTCGAACATGCTATTTACCTCAGCTGGCTTCTAATTAGCGATCTGATACGAATAGGAGTTTGTTAATCCAACCCAGAACTGTGAATTCCGGACTTCTACTCGATCTTATTCCGAAAATATCGTCAAAGAAGTCTTGTTCATGGCTTCGGGGGAGGGGTTGAAGAAATGGGGATTATTGAGTCACTGTGCCAGTTTGATCATATTTTCTTCATGTTTCTGGATTTAAAGTCAATGGGTGCGATAGTTTTAGGATCTGCACATATTGCAACACAGCAAGCGAGAATTGAATTTTACATGGAGAATCTCGGGTAAAACAAAATCTGGAGATTGACGCGCTTACTGTTATCAGTTATGTCAAAGCTCTACTAACTTTCCTTTCTCTGTTGCGTATCTAAACCGGAAAAATCCTACATTTGAACTCAAGGGAAGTGACTTTAAGATACTTTGAGTATTTAGGCTTTGTGTTTTATGATTGGAGCACCATTCGTATTTGATTGGGATAGGGAGGAAGAGTTCAAGTCATCTTGTTTACAAACTTCATCTTGGGAACTTAGATTTTCTTGTAAGAATTGCGGCAACTTGAAGGAGCGTCTGTTTCAGCTATAAGATAATGATACCAGTCCGCGTAGAACTAACCGACCTCTTTTCCACTTGGTGGTGTAAGGCGATGGTGGAACCATGAAACCCTTGAATGAGGCACATTGCTTCCTTTGGTGCATTCGTCAAACAAAGACTACCCTGCGATTTGATGAAGTGGAATTCACACCTTTAGTTTCCCTTTTCTGCTTTTAAAAAAATTAAAAGTTGAACAGCCTGAGTGTTCCCATGGGATTTGTCACTGTTTCACTTGAAAATGTTATTGACCTATATATTTTTTGTCCCACAGGAGAGAATCTCCAAATGTTGTAAGGACATAAATATTCTATTTGGAGTTGTCTTCTTGCTTTCACTTGAAAATGTATTACAAAAATCAGTTGGGGGTGGCCTATCCCTCGCTCCCCAGACACGATATGACTGATACGTAATGGTCATATCATATCCATATTGTATTTTTCCTTTTCAATTAACAGATCGTTAAAAATCCAAAATACCGTAAAAAATTGGAAAACTCTTTAAACATGTAAAACAAGTAGATGATTAAAAACCTAATTCCTCAATGAAAGATGACAAGCTTAATCAATAACTATGATCAAAAGATAACATACAATTAATTAACAAGTGACAACTAGTTTATAATTACAAACAGCTATGCAAGACTAGTAAGATAAAAGCATTGGAGAACTCTGTGAAGTTTATATGAAATTCAAACAAAACAAATATCAACTAGTACTTAGTTACATGATTCCAAGTAAATGATTCATGTAACTTCGTAATTTAACATGTTAAGTTTTCAACCTAATCACTGAACAACAATCTGGATCAACTAAATAATCAGTATAATCTTCTTCTCCATTTCCCCATCATCCTTATCATCTCCATCATCAAAGGCAATCTCTGCACTTGCCTAGAAGCATTGTTCAAATCTTAAATTTAAAGTTATAAAAGTAAATTTCAAAACTACAAACTATAGTTACTTTCTACATAAAACCATGACTGAACTGCCCTCAGCTGGAGATGCATGTCGCAAAGACTAAACATTAAATGATTCAACCTTTTACGTTCTAGTCAGTTGCATTTCTTTGTATGAATCTGCTCAAATGCACTCCAATTTTTGAGTTGCATGCTTGGCTAAGAATCCTAATTGCAAACTTTTCAAATGTTTGCAAATCTGTGCCAAACCTATTCCATCATAAACTAATAATAACGACACCTTCAAATACTAAAATAGTTTATAAACTTTACTTCATAAGAAGTAAATGTGATGCAAATATAAATCCTTAAATTACCTGGACGCATTGTAGACTGGTGCCTGATAGGTGGAGGTGAGCCCAACAACTAAGGAGAATGATCATACAATTCCAACTCCTAATATATGTAATCTAATGTATCTTTATTAGGCTCCAATCTCTGTATACAATCAATAATGCTCTTATTAACCTCGCCATCCTTCTTGAAACCCTATAGAGTACCTGAAAGCCGGATTTGGGCAATATGCTGCCACATGAATAGGTTGATGCATGTGGTCATTCTATCTCCTATTAATCAATCTCCACAAGGGCATATACTCTCTTGTTTTGTCCTCCAAATTATCTTTAACATCCTCTCTCCCTTGTACATGGGTTCATGGAAATAACAAATAGATGGTCTATATACTCTATACTTACTATCAGCCAATTGCAGACCTTTATCGGTGGAGGCATGATTCTAAAAAATCTAACACATGATTGCTAAAACTGACTGTTAAAGACCATCTCAACAATTTCTCTCACAAACTTATTCCTTCTATTGTGTGACAACTTAGCAATTCATCCCATTCATTCGAAGCAAACATCTACTTTAGACCTTGTGTACGCCTAATAGTGCTATGGAAAAATAAAAAATTAGTAGCAAAACAAGTGCTAGAAGTTTGAATAAGTTCCTTGGTACCAATAAACGTCTATCATAGCCAGACAAAAGGATGATTCGGTACAAATTTTGTGCTCTTGGCAAAAATCATTTGCTCTTTTTACATCTTACAACTCACCAATGTCCTTTACAATGTGCTGCACATGATGACCAATAGAATGTATCATACTGATCGACTAACTCCTTTTTTAGCTAATTTAAAATCAGCTGCATTACCCGTAACAATCTGGACAAATTTTTGCTACACCAACTCCTTAACTACTTTGTTAAACTCTGCCTTTAATACCTCTATAGTGTGATCTTGGCTTGATAAAACAAGATATCTGAGGAACAAATCCTTTCGACAATATACAAAAGGTTCAATAATGACCTTCCTCATTTATCTCTCCATCCATCTACCATGATGCTGCAGTCTCTCTCCATGATTCACTCAAAACTATATGCTACTGACCACTTCCTCAACCTTCTCATCCAATAATTTCCCTCTCAATTTATGGTAAGAAGTCTTGTATCTGGGTTCAATGCTAGCAATTGCATCCATCATCACCTGAAAATGAAAAGAATTTGCTGCATTGAAGGAATTTGTGCATCATAAAACCATTTCCCAACTATGAGATCTGCTTGCTCCATCAGATGCATCAGGGGAAGCATGCATCAGAAAACCATCTCCCAACTATAAAATACGCTATCATAAAACCATTTCCCAACTATGAGATCTGCTTGCTCCATCAGATGCATCGAGGGAAGCATGCATCATAAAACCATCTCCCAATTATAAAATACGCTATCATAAAACCATTTCCCAACTATGAGATCTGCTTGCTCCATCAGATGCATCGGGGGAAGCATGCATCATAAAACCATCTCCCAACTATAAAATACGCTATCTCCATTAGATGCACCAAATTCATAGAAGACTGAATTTTAGGCCTAGAACCAGGTCCAGTTCTAGGATGGAAAAAACTACGAACGCCACTGCCACTAGTCCTTGGCGATAGCTTCTTACCCCCACGCCTCTCCCACTTTTATTCCTTGACCCCTCTTCCTCCCCTAGTACTGCATGCTGAAGCTTGGTGGCGAGTGCCAAAATCTGACCACAAACTGGGAATGGTACATTCTATCTTCCTCCTCCTCCCACATTTCTTCTTCCATTCTCACTTGCCTCCTTTAAACAATATTTTGCACCATTTGCTAACATTGCTATTTCACGACTTTAAGTATTTTATGAACTTCGCCTACAGGGAGCAACGTTTTGGTGGTTCCTCTTAAATTGTGCTTCAATTGGGTAACACCGTAAATGTTTCTTTTGTGGAAATCACAAATAATCTCCAATATCTTCATTGTCTTGCACCATTACCATGCCAAGTCATTCAAATAACTAGATGCCGATTGGTTGCCAGCCATCTTTGAGAAAAGACTATGCGAAATGCTTAAGCAGGAAAATGTACCTCAAGGACATTGAGAATTAAGCCCAACCACGAGAAAATCAAGCTAAAACACTGAACATCAAGCCCAAATGTTTTGGGGTCTCTCAGAAAAGCTGCAAAAGCTCTCTCTATGGAAGAACAATATGCATTGGAGGGAGGAAGGGGCTAGGCCAACCTTTGATTTTTTTTGGTTAAAACCGAGTTTCAAGTCTGCAGGGGTGTATCTCACATATCACCCAATGCGGGTGATTAACCCTTCTTGGCCAATACATGCGATACAACCGGTATTGCACTATATAAGCCGATACGCCCTCCTGATATGGAGGGGTGAATCGTATTGATTTCCTTATTGATACTATATGTGTTGCTACATATTGTGCGATACACATGATACGTAACAACACTACAACAACAACAACAACTAAGCCTTTTCCCATACTAGACGGGGTCGGCTACATGGATTCTTTGTTTTCACAGATCCCTATCATGTGCCATGTTAGCAGTTAACTCCCAATAAGCTAGATCATTCTTTATTGTTTCTTTCCAACACTTTTGTGGTTGTCCTCTACCTCTTTTAATACTTTCCAAATTTAGTTTTTCTAACCTTCTTACAGGTTCTTCTTTTGATCTTCTTTCTATATGTCCAAACCATCTTAAACGAGGTTCTCTCATTTTATCCTCTATTGGTGCCACTCCTAATTTGTTTCTAATAACCTCATTATGTATAGGTCTTTTCTTGTATGACCACTCATCCATCTTAACATCTTCATTTCTGTCACGGACATCTTTTGTACATGTTGATGATTAACTGCCCAACACTCAGAACCATAAAACATGGCAGGCCTAATTGCTACTCTATAATATTTACCTTTTGACTTTAATGGTATCTTCTTATCATAAAGAATGCCTGATGGTCCTCTCCATTTTAACCAACCAGCATTAATTCTATGCGTAACATCTCCATCAATTCTTCCATCACTCTGAAAAATTGACCCTAGGTATTTAAAACTTTCCTTTTGGGTAATGCAATGTGTGCCAATTTTAATTTCTATGTCCTCTGAAGTAACCAAATGATCAAACTTACATTCCATATATTCTGTCTTTGTTTTACTAAGTCGGAGGGCTTTGCTTTCTAATGTTTCTCTCCATAGTTCCAATTTTCTATTAACTTTTTCCTTAGACTCCTCCACTAATACAATGTCATCTGCAAATAACATACACCAAGGTACGTCATCTTGAATATGTTTTGTTAACTCATCCATCACCATTATAAATAAGTATGGACTTAAAGTTGATCCTTGATGTAACCCAATATTAACTTCAAAGAAGTCTGTCGTTCCTTCATGAGTCCTCACACATGTTTTTGCACCATCATACATGTCCCTTATAAGGCTAATATATGTCAATGGGATACCTCTTTTTCCAAAGTTCTCCATAGAACCTCTCTTGGTACCCTATCATAAGCTTTTTCTAGATCAATAAATATCATGTGAAGGTCTTTCTTTTTTGCTCTAAAATGTTCCATAAGTCATTTCAAAAGGTGAATCTCTTCGATAGTAGATTTGCCTGGCATGAATCCAAATTGGTTCTTTGTTGTACTTGATACTTGTCTTAACCTACGTTCGATAATTCTTTCCCATAATTTCATATTATGACTCATTAACTTGATACCTCAATAATTCGCACAATTTTGAATGTCTCCCTTGTTCTTATATATGGGTATAAGTGTACTTGCTCTCCATTCCTCGGGCATCTTTTGGTTTTTCCATATTTCATTAAATAGTCTTGTGAGCCAAGTGATTCCTATTTCTCCTAGTATTTTCCAAACTTCTATAGGAATATTATCTGGTCCTACCGATTTACCACCCTTCATATGTTTAAGAGCCTCTTTGACTTCATTCTTTTTAATACGTCGATAGAAATTGTGGTTTATATACTTTTTTGACTTGGCTAAATCTCCTAAACTAATACTACCATCTTTATTTTCATTAAAAAGATTATAAAAATAGTTTTTTCATCTATTTCTTATATCATCATTTGTCACTAGAATTTTTTCATCCTCATCCTTTATGCATCTAACATAATTAAGATCTTTAGTTTTCTTATCTCTAGCCCTAACTATCCTAAAAGTATCTCTTTCACCCTCTTTTGAGTTAGTTTTTTTATATAAGTCATCCCAAATCTTAGCTTTTGCTTCACTAACGGCCTTTTTCGCTTCCTTCTTTGCTTTTTTATAAGCTTCTAAAGTTTCACTAGTTTTCTTAGCATAATGTAATTTGTAACATGCCCTCTTTGCCTTGATTTTATTTTGTACTACTTCACTCCACCACCAAGCTTCTTTTTGTGCCGGTACACCTCCCTTAGATACCCCTAACACATCTTTTGCCACTTTCTTAATATGTATAGCTATATTGTTCCACATATCACAGGGTGTGCCAACATAATTCCAAACATCTCCTTGAAGGACTTTCTGTTTAAATATATCTTGTTTCTCGCTTTTGAGGTTCCAACCATTTTGTCCGAGTAGCTCGATGCACTCTTTTCTTCTTTGTCCATTTTTTTATTTGTAAATCCATAACTAAAAGTCGATGTTGGGTGGTTAAGCTTTCTCCTGTAATTACCTTACGATCTTTACAACACGCTCTATCTTTTTTTCTACAAATAAAGTAATCAATTTGTGTTTGTGATAAGCCACTCTTATAAGTAATTAAATGTTCATCTCGTTTTTTGAAGATTGTATTGACTATAAAGAGATCAAATGCCATAGCAAAATCTAAAATCTCCCTACCTTCCTCTCAGAGGAGCAGCCACAGGTAGTTTTTAGCAAATAATACTGTCAATAATAATTTAGCAAATAAAATAAATACTAAATTAATACTTTTCATGAGTCTATCAACTCTGGTGGATCTCCTCTCAGAGGAGCAGCCACAGGTAGTTTTTAGCAAATGATACAGATGAGCAATCGTCTGATTGAAGAAATATCATAAACGCTCTTGGAACCTTATTCTGATTTTGTATGTCTTCTGTAACTGTCATTTCTACTCAAAGCGAATCCTATCCACATATAGCTAATTAGCTATATCTTTCTCTTAAGTTGCATAACTCTATTTAGTTGAAGTTTGTTCATAATTCTTGTGCTTTTTCATTGTTTGAACGAATATTGTTCCAAAGCCAGATCCTTCACAATATGCATACTTGATAATTCAACTCAATATTTTTGAACTATTGCATGTTTACTTGTATAAATGTAGCAGTTACCTGCCTTATCTGTGGTTTTGTTTAGCTTATCAAACAATTCACAGTTGTTGGAACTTTATCATTTTTTCTTCATTTATTTTGAAAATATTGTTTTTATCCTAGCATGCCGATGGAAACCAAACCATTAACAGCTTTTGCCACGTGCTGCAATTTGAGCTTTACCAGTTGATTCCTTTTGGTTGAGAAATCAAATTGCTGCTGAAACTAACAATCTAGTTGTTCTCTCAAAAGCTATTGATCTCTTGGCATGCTCCTGTTCTTAGTTTTGTAGTTTTTGATTTAGTCCTTTTACAACCTTTTCTTTATTTGGCAGATTGATACATATGAAGACAAAGATAATGCGAGAAAGGATGAAATTGCTGCACTTGGGGGTCAAACCACAAGCGGCCATAATGTGTTCAGTGCCTTTTACGACAGATTGAAGGAGGTGAGATCTATTCTTATAACACGGCTTCCTGGGAAGACACAGTCGTTGGCTGTTTCTCCAGTGAGAACAATGTTAATCTTATGGTTGCCATATGGCATTGCCACTCATTAAACAGGCCATTCTTGAAATGTGTTAGTGGGCCAATTTTATGGTAAGATAAAATCTAAATGGTGCGGTATTCTCCTCTTAGGTAGTTTCTTATACAATATACCAATGTTGTAAAAAGCGTATCGGTGCCCGTATCGCATTAGGCACTGATATGCCTGTATCGTATCATATATGATACGTGCAATTTTTTTCATTTCTTGATAAAAAATAAAAAAAATATTAATAAAATTCAAAAAATACAAGAATTGAAATTAATGAACAAAACATATATAACACAATCAACATTAAACAAAATCGAATCCAAAAGCTTGATTTAAATAGATAATTCTTAATAATGACTATGACTATATATTATATTTAGAGTGATTCTGAGAAGAGAATAACAAAGTTAAATAACATCTCATAATAAACAAGCATCCATACCATAACGTGAATACTGAATACCTTTAATTAATAAACAACAAAGTTACAACTTATAATCATCCATACCAGAACGTTACAAAGTTATAATTATATTTAAAAGTTAAAACAATCATCTACAACGTGGATCATAATCAATAAAAGCATTTTAATCGACATAGTCACGACCCCCATCACCCCCATCATCTCCTCCCTCTTCCTCCTTCACAATTGGATCCGCCCATCCCATCCAACACCTTTGTCTTCATCATCATCTCCAACTCCAAGTTTTGCTTCGTCTTAGAGTGACCTCCAACTTTCATCCTCTAAATTGTTGGGAGCTCCTCCTCTTCGACCCAATCATCAAGAATATCAACATTGTCGTAGCTAAACGGATCCATATGGCACATTCCTTGCCCTTCTTGTATCATTTTGCATTTGTGTGCAAAGAAAGAATATTCAAATTATAAAGAATGTCAAATGCAATATAGTCACATCAATCATTCATTATTAATAAGAAAGAACTAGGCATTAGCAATACATATTTTTAAAATTATTACCTTTACACTCAATGTATACCAAATCACGCCATTGAGTATGCTCCAGCTTGTTTTTTTTTTTCGTGTAAATGCGTTCGAAAAAACTCCAATTTCTCTTGCACCCACTTGAAGTGCATGTTTGACTCAATATACAGCAAACTTTGCCAAGTTTGATGCATCTACACCAAAGCGAACCCACCATTCATCTAAAATAAAACACGATAATGATTAATAAGAAACACTCAAAGTCAATCAATTGATAACTTAAATGAATATCAATAAAAATACATAATAGCTTATCGCATTTGGGAGCATTGTTGGATTGCAATTGGCCTTCCAAAATCTCAACACTTTGTATATACTTGCTTAACTCTAAATGCATATTGCAACGAGTAGACAAATATTATACAAGGTCGATTGCACCCTTTTTTACTTCTTCGTCCTCTACAAAGTTGGGAGAAAATCGAATAAAAGGGTTAAGGAAATATGCAGTAGCATGCAAATTAAGATGCATTTGGTTGTTTCCAATTTAGCCTTATCCACAACATCATATATATATATATATATATATATATATATATATATATATATATATATATATATATATATATATATATATATATATAAGGCATAGCAGACTTATATTCACCGTCCACCATCCTTGTTACCTTACAATCATCCTAAAAAAATTGTTGCAATTTTCCGAAAAAAAACTACATTGAAAACATCTACCTACATATGTCGTGGCATTTTCTTTTTGGTGCATCACGTGTTGTAGAATTTTCTTAAAAAATACTTTTATATGATGGAAGAATATACAATGGAGAAGGAAGAAGAGAGAGTGTGGCATTTACACTGATAAATGAACTACAACAACAACAACACCTTTTCCTATACTGGACGGGGTCAGTTACATGGATTCTTTGTTTCCACATAGCCCTATCATGTGCCATGTTAGCAGTTAAGTCACAATAAGCTAGGTCATTCTTTATTGGTTCTTTCCAACACTTTTGTGGTCGTCCTCTACCTCTTTTAATACTTTCCAAATTTAGTTTTTCATACATTCTTACATGTTCTTCTTTTGATCTTCTTCCTATATGTCCAAACATCTTAAACGATATTCTCTCATTTTATCCTCTATTGGTGCCACTCCTAATTTGTTTCTAATAACCTCATTATATATATGGTCTTTTCTTGTATGACCACTCATCCATCTCAACATCTTCATTTCTATCACAGACATCTTTTGTACATGTTGATGATTAACTGCCCAACACTCATAACCATAAAACATGGCAGGTCTAATTACTTCTCTATAATATTTACCTTTTAGCTTTAATGGTATCTTCTTATCACAAAGAATACCTGAAGCTCCTCTCCATTTTATCCAACCAGCATTAATTCTATACGTAACATCTCCATCAATCCTTCCATCACTCTGAAAAATTGACCTTAGGTATTTAAAACTTTCCTTTTGTGGGATGCGATGTGTGCCAATTTTAATTTCTATGTTCTCTGAAGTAACCAAATGATAAAACTTACATTCCATATATTCTGTCTTTGTCCTACTAAGTTGGAGGCCTTTGCTTTCTAATGTTTCTCTCCGTAGTTCCAATTTTCTGTTAAACTTTTTCCTTAGACTCCTCCACTAACACAATATTATCTGCAAATAACATACACTAATAAATGAACTAAAGAACCAAAATACCCCTATACTAAAGATATTGTTCCTAGTAACTTCTCTTGGATCCAAACTAGAACATATCCAGATAAGTCTAGATCCAAGTCCGTTTCTTTAACACACGCCCTCAAGTTGGGTGTAGGATACTAGTTACTACCAACTTGCTAAGAGCTCTCTTCAAGCCTACTCCAATCACTGACTTTGTCAATATGTCTGCTACTTGGTCCTCTGAGCATACATACAGAAGTTTGAAAATCCCTCTTCTCCCTAATGAAGTAACAATCTACTTAAATGTATTTCGTCCTCTCATGATATACTAGATTTGAGGCGATATGTATGGTTGCCTTATTGCCTTTTAAGAATTGAATAGGAGTCTTTATTTCAATGCATATGCCTTTATATATATGAAGTGCAATAGCTCGATATTCTGCTTCTGTGCTTGATCTTGCCATCACGGACTGTTTCTTACTTTTCTAAGAGACGATATTTTCCCCTACATATACAAAGTAGTATGATTTAGATTTTTTGTTTTCAATTGATCCTACCCAAGCATCATATGAAAAAACTTCAATATCTAGTGATTGATTATGTGGAACACAAGATTAATGTGATGTTTCGCTGGAGCATGTATCCTCTTGCTAACATAACTCACATTAAAACTAATATGAGGCTTCATTATGGTGAGGTATATCAACTTACCAACCAATCTCTCGTATCGACCATTATCTTCATATGGTTCTTTATCTCTATCACTTGCGCTCTTATTTGATTCAATGGGAACAATAGATGCCTAACATTCCAACATCTTTGTCTCTTCTAATAAGTCTAAAACATATTTCCTCTGACATGTAAATATTCCTTTATTACAACGTACCATTTCAATTCCAAGAAAATAATGTAAATTGCTCATATCCTTAAGTCAAATAAGCTATGTAGCCTCTTTCCCTCTATGTTATCTCCTACAATGATAATATTATCAACAACGTTTTATAAAGAGGGTATGATCATTGATGCTTCTCTTAAATCCTAGACTAATTATGCCTTCACTGAATTTTGAAAACCATGCTCTTGGTGATTGTTTTAACCCATATAGTATTTTCTTTAATTTACACACCTTCTGTAATCTCACTTTATCATTATATCTAAACCTTTTATTGACTGCTATATTGAGAAGTACTTAATAATATTCATCTTGGCTACATGTGCAAATGTTTCTGCGTAGTCTATCCCATATGATTAACCATACCCTTTGGCCACTAAGCGAGTTTTAAATCTTTCAATAGATCCATCTGCCTTGAATTTAATGGTATAGACCCATTCACAACCCACTATTTTTTGGCCTGGTGGGAGATATGCAAGTTCCAAGTGTGGTCCTTTTTTAGTGGTGCAATTTCATCATTCATTGCTTCTTGATTCTAGAACATACTTGGCTTCTTCGAAGTACTTTGGAATATAATGGGTCTCTGCATTCATCACAAACATTTGATATTCTTTTGAAAGATTAGAGTAAGACACATTGATTAATAGGATATTTAATTGTCTCATGTTTTCCTTTTCTTAGGGCAATAGGTAGATCATGAGAAGGACTAGGAAAAAGAATTTAAGGATTTACCTTAGAAGTTGGTGGAACTTAATTTGGAGAAGGATACATATCAAGGGTAGCATTAGGATCGGGTATGATGATTTGTCTGTTCCCTCATGAGTATATCCTTAAAACTTTGTCTGCATCTGGTTTTTGTCTTCATCAGATTTACCATTTTCTATAGACAAGATGGGCAAAACTACGCTAGATGATATGTTTGGCAAATCAATATTCCTTGTAATATAAAAAGGAATTTCCTCACGAAATGTCACATCCATTGTAACATAAGTCATTTTTTCATTGGATCAAAACATTTATATAACCCTTTGGAGTAGGTAAGTAGCCTAGAAAAATACACTTAACTGCCGTGGCATCCAGTTTATCTCTCAATTTCATATATATATATATATATATATAAAAACAAAACAAGTACTCCCAAACACTCTCAAGGGTATATAAAATTGTTTTTGATTAGGACACATGAAATGGAATGGAGTGCTCCCCCCTAGCACCATACTTGGCATATAATTTATCATGTAGATTGTAGTTAGAAGAGCTTGTCTCCAATAGTACTTAAGAACATTATATCTTAGCAACAATGTTCTTGCAACTTAAAGTATATGACGATTTTTTCTTTAAGCAACTCTATCTTGCTGAGGAGTATTAGGGCAAGAAGTTTGATGTAGTATTTCATGTTTTAGAAAAAATGCATGTAAGTGATGTGACATAAATTATCTTCCATTATCGGTACAAATAATCTTAATAGGCACCTGAAATTGTGTATGAACAAACATATGAATTATTGGCATAATACCTTTCGCTTCACCCTTGGACTTCATAAGATAAATCATATTAAATTAGGTAAATCAGGTACAATCATCAATAAATGATAAAAAAATATTTATAACCATGTAAAGAATTGGTAGAATACGGATTCCAAACATCAGAATAAATAATTTCAAAAGGTTGTAATGCCCTCAATTCATTAATAGGAAATGACACACGATGGTGCTTAGCCTTTTGACAAGTATCGCAGTGTAAAGTAAAGTTACAATCACTAATTAATCCAGACAACAATCTTTTTATTTTTGAAAGTGGTAAATGTCCTACTATATGATGCCACATAACTACTTCTTGTCGGTTGACTGCCATGAAGATAGATAGATCCTGTCTTTATCCTTCTTGAATCTTAAAAGAAATAAAACCCTTTCTTCATGCTACTCTGACCAAAGATCCTTCTAGTTTTTAAGTTCCCAAAAGACACAACCAGTAGATTGAAAGATTATTCAACATTTTAAATCTCTAGTTAGGGCGTATATGGATAATAAATTAATAGAAGGACTAGAGACATGCAAAACATTATTGAGTAGTGGTAATTATACTCCCTTTTATTACTATAGGAGTATGAGAGCCATTAACCAACTTAATGCTATTCTTTTCATACATTGTCTGATACAACAACTCAATCTGGATCAGACAATGTAATAAAAGGGAGTATGAAAAGAATGGCATTTGATTTGGGTCGTTCTTTTCATACATTGTTTGATACAACAACAACTGATTTGGGTCCACAACAACCAAATTAATAGAAACCCTCGTTCGTCCCTTTATATCATTTGGGTCGGGTCGATCTGGATCGACTCCGACCCAATTTGATCCAAATGGCTGTCCGCTTACAGTGCCATAGCGGACCGCTATAGTGCTGTTTGCGACGCTAATTTTGCCTTGACGGGTCTCCCGCTATAGCGGTTTTAGCTCCGCTAAAACGCTATAGCGTGCTATTGATAACATAGTTCTTCACAACCTCAAATTCAGGTGAAACTACCACAATAAATCAAATACCTTTCGTTCTTCAAATTCTTTATTACGTTCCCAAATTACTCATTACGTTCCCTTGTACATGTGCTACACTTAGTTCTAGAAAAAGATTATAGCTCTTCCCACATACCAGAGAGTTCAACATAATACTCACAAATTGGTTTTCCTCCCTAACATCTACGATTTTTTTCTATGATTTCGAATTTCTTTACAATATGACCATGGAGTTTAGCATAATACTCATAAATTGGTTTTTCTCTCTAACAACATCTACATATGTTTTCTATGATTTCATATTTCTTTACAAAATTCTTTCTCCTAGCATATGCATAAACTACCTTCCAGATCTTCGCGGCTGAGAAACCGATTCAAGGAACATAAATGTACTTCCTATAGTTGGAGTCATAGATTGAATCAACCATGCTCTTACAAACACATTTTACATTTGCCATCAGAGGTAGGTGGAGTCATCAATATTTGTTAGGGATTTCACCTGTTAGATACTCCCACTTTCCTTTTGCCACAATGACAAGTTCCACAGATCACGTCAATTCTTCTCATTCAGCTTGATATTCGTAATTTGGAAGCTTTCTCCTTTTTCGCTACTTAGTGAATGTGAGTATTAACTGCTTTCTCTTTATCTGGCATAATCGCCCCTTACTCTAAACACCATCCCCTATTCTTTTCCTGAAAAATACTTCTCCCAGCCAAACTCCCCTTTTGGATCTGCAAATTACAGCAGATCGTCTTAATCGATCTGCAGCACACATTTTTCAGTCCACAAAAAGCAAAATCTATAAAGTACAGCCGATTGTTTTGATCCATCTGCACCACACGTATTTTCTAGTCCACGAAAAACAAAATCTACACCCCAAGTATTTGATCTTCTTCACCACCACCGGTTAGTCCACGAAAACAAAGATATGCACCACGTACGTTTGATCTTCTGCACTGCCGGCGATTAGTCCACGAAAAAGTCTCTTAATCCCACGGATTAGGCTATGGTACCATGTAGAATTTTCTTAAAAAATACTTTTATACGATGGAAGAGTATACAAGGGAGAATCAGGAAGAAGCGAAGGCCTGGCATCTACACTGACTGCCGGCCCTGCTCTTTTTCTAGACGCTTTCATCTCATGGTAACCCTAGTGGGTTACAGATTTTATATTAAATGAACTAAAAGACTGAAATACCCCTACACTAAAGATATTCTTCCTATGAACTTCTCTTGGATCCAGATAAGTCTAGATCCAAGTCTGTTTCTTCAACATGTATGACCCTGTATACATATGCGATGTTCTCAGTATTACATTGCAAGACTGTGTCCTTTTTTGAGAACTTTTTCTTGTGATATCGTTGTTAATGAAATTTGTCTTGCAGATTCGTGAATACCATAGGCGGCATCCTGTTTCGCGGATCCTTGATCCAGCTAGTGAGTTTGAAGAATTACTCAAAGAAGAACCAGTTATTGAATTTAGTGGAGAGGTGTCTCTCACTCTTTCTCTTAATCTGTTGTGTGTGTGTGTGTGTGTGTTGAGGGGGTTGGGCATGTGCATATCTGCAGGCATTGCCCATGCATGTGTGTGCTTGTGGGTGTGCCATCTAGCAATATAGTCCATAATCAAAATTCTAGGTCTAGAAACTATGTAGAACTATTGCAATAACTAAACTATTGGCTGATTTAATGCTCTTACTTGCACTTACTTTGACATTTCTTAGTGATAGTACATTCGGTTGAGTATACTGATCCTTTGAAGTAGGAAAAGGAACATTTATGCTGATGTATCAAAAGAACTTGCAAGAGTAACTGTAGTAGATGATGCCTTGGATGCCAACTTTGAGATCGAAATGCTTTTCCAAAGCATGTCATCTATCAACAGCTCTAATAGATGATTCTTCATGCCAATTTGGTAACTATGATTGTAGACATTTATTAATATTAAACTGCCGGTTCCCTCAATTGTCAATGTAATCTCCATAAATGTTAAACTTGAACGCTACTAACTTGGGTAGTTGGTACCCTGAAGACTTGTGCAATTTTGTTTTCCTTCATGCCCCAAACACATGGATGTGAATAAAGGGATGTACAATAATATACTGTGAGTAGTCATTTATGATCATTGTCCTGGAATATTGACGTTTGTGTTCCAAACTGTTAGTGGTTTACAATGAGTGTCCAATGGTCTTTTCTTGCTTTTTGATAAATAACATACCGTACTGAGTGGTCATCTATGGTCATCATGAGTGTCCAAACTGTGCACTGCGATAAGCTGTTGATTAAGTTTTCATATATTTGTTGGTTTTCAACATAGTTGTCTTCTAGAAATCTTATATTGTATTTTATTCATTTTACTGAAGATCTGCTTGTGCAACCCCAAAATTCTAATTTGAAATGTTCTTTTGAGAAATGTAAGCCTGAGAACTTGCTGTTTTGAAATTATCATACAAGGTATATTTTACTAGTTGAACCTCCGATGCAGAAACATGAGTGTGTGTTAGTGCCCATTCGATGCATATCTTTTCAAAAAAGGCATTTCATAGATTTTTATGTAATTTGCATTATGAGGGTACACTGACCTAATTATTGTTTTGTCTTCAGGAAGCTTTTGGTCGATACCTGGACTTGCATGAGTTGTATAATGAGTTTGTCAATTCGAAATTTGCAAAGGTTGTGGAGTATTCTGCTTACTTGGATATCTTTCCACAAACGCATGATATTCCACAGAATTTGAAATTGACAAGGTGAATTATCGGACATGTCAAGTATTGTGGCTTACTAGAATTTGGATAATTTTATTTTCTCAATGATAAGAAGTGAACTTTTAGCCGATTAGTTCCTTCCTATTTTCTTGTGCAGGCAATACAAAGACTACTTAACGCATCTACTTGAATATCTAATTTCTTTCTTTGAACGAACTGAGCCATTACAGGACCTCAACAGAATTTTTTTGAAGGTATGAATCATGATGGCTTCTCATCAAATTACTCCCAATGCTGTTGTGAACAGGAGAGAACTTTGCTTATCGTGTGTGGCTTATCCATGCTTCGGTATTTTAGCACATCGTGGACAAATCTAAATTTGATTTCATTGCACAGTTCCTATTTAGCTTTTACTAAAGGTTGAACTTGTGTGGAACATTATCTTTTATGTGAAGTTGCATCTAGATTGTGATATAAATGAGCTTTCCTTTTCTTGTTGACCAATTGTGTTTGAGCTATTTTAATTCTTCTTCGGTTAGGGGCATCTGCTGATTACTAACCAGGAATCATGTCAAGAGGACTATGACAATTTTATTGAAAAACTCTGATATGCAATTTAGCTGCTGCAGTCAGGAGTGCCATGTCTGATCTTTTGCTCTGTGATAGGTTGAGACTGACTTTCAAGAGCTGTGGGAAGATGGTAAGGTGCAAGGGTGGGAAAATGAAAGCATAGAAAATGGGCTGCTTTTCATAAGGGAGTCTTTGATTGATCTTGATTATTATGACAACATGGAGGATTTGACTATTGTTGGTGCTGAAAAATTGAAGGAGGTGGGTACTTTTCCAGCTTCACATTTATTTTGATATCCTTTTTTTGGGTAAATTTTTTGTTTCAGTATCTTTGTTCTCGTAATATTGGAGCAAAAAACATTCCTGCACAATTGACTTTCTAGGAAAGTAAGGAATCAGTTTCCTTTTTTTTTTTCCAACTCCCACATCAATAAGATGCAAATCCTATTTTCCAGCTCTCTTTTGGATGATCGCACAAAAGCATGAGAACTGAAATTGCATTCAATTGCCTCAGTACTTGGTTGACCATATCAAGAGGAAAGGACAAGATTTCCCTAAAACTTCAGCCCTTAGTTGTATAGTTCTCACTTCTGCATCCTCTTCTAACATGTCAGGGTTCAAACAAAAACATGGTGCAGTTTCTCTTTTCAACATTTCACTTTTCACTGTTTTAATATTTTTCTCTTTTGCGATGAACTACCTTTTGGGAACTACTATAGCCTCATTTTCCACGCTTTGCTTCATAAGAAGCGGAATTGGTTCAGTTCACCTAACCAGGAAAGTGAGGTTTTGCTATCTGAACACTATCCGAAAGGAAATTGGGAATGGGTAAAAACATTTTGTTTCAAGAAATTGATAGTGGTATTGTCTTCACTGAACACACTACACTATCTAAATTAGCTATTCTTGCCTCCCAGTTTGCTCTGCCATCTGAAATTAAGTAACTGATAAATGCAGCTTATTGTGGGAACCAACAAACTTCTCAGCCTTCCATATTTTCCTGGGATGTTATGCATCAAGGGCATTTGTCATATTGGTCCAAAAACAATTCTGACTCCTTGGATTCCTTTTAGAAAGCTCAGGAATTGAATCTTGGTTAACTTTGTTTTTCTACTCCCACTTAGAGGGGATGTAATTCCTATTATTCTGGCCTGTTTTGTAGATGATGTCACAGATGCATGAAACTTAGCATGCAATTGCCACAGCCCTCAGTACATTATAACAAAAGGAAGGGATAAAATTTCCTCTAAACTTCAGTCTTCATATATATGTATATATACGTCTCCTTCTAACATGTTAGGGTTCTAACAAAGACACACTGCAATTTCTCTTCTCAAAACTTCTCTTTGTGATGTTTTGATAAATTTTCCTTTTCTCATGATTACCATATTGGGAGCTACTTTGGTACCTCATTTCTTGCCTTGCCTTGTAGAGAAAAGGTTAGTTACATGTTAAAATTATTATATTATTGAAAGGAATTCATCTTATCTATATGAATTGACATTGGTCATTCCAACATTGTTTGGACTGGAAACTGCTAGTACTAGCTAACCAGGAATTGGGGTTGCTATCTGACCACAATTCAACAAACTAGTATGGGACAAACTTGGGATCGTATCAATGTCCATGAATGAGAAATCATAGATTGAGCTGCTGAACCAGAAAACAAAATTTGGTGATATCATATACCTTTGGCTAAGATCACAAGCTGGAGATTAGCAGGCTTGAACCACTAACATCCGCCACAGGGTAAACCACCTCCACTTAGGCCTCCCTGACTGATTCTACCATAGAGGTCTACGATAGACAATAACTATCCGTCGGACACAGTTTACAACTTTCATCATATTGTGCTCTCCAAAGAGCAACTCTTCTCAAAACAAAATGTGGTGGGTTGGAGTCAATCCCATTCTAAGGATTCTTATGGTTCTGGAGTACCCAGCTACAGGAGAACGAGGAATGGGGGAGCTCTCTTCGTTTCTCTGCCCACCTCCAATGTTGCATGGATACAAGTACGGTACCAGTACCCGGTATGGGGTACACACCTTTTTAAAAAGCTAAGGTACATGTATGCTACTATTAGAAAACATAATAAAAAGATAAATTTACATAAATAAATATGGTATTGAGGTTTGTGGCCCATACAACTCACAGGAACTAAGTTGTTTTGCTTATTCTTTAAAGTTTTGGTCTTTACAGGAAATCATATGGACCATCTCAATCTAGTCAGTGGGAAAGGTGGACTTCCCATTATATGTTGCCAATCAGTTTTTGAAAAGCTTACAAAATGTTTTGACCTTATTTGATGTCAAACAGCTACTGAACTGTGGTTCCTTTCTGCCTTGTGGAGAAATTCATATGGATACCTTTCCCAGCAAGGCCTGTCATAATGATACTAGTGAATTAGAGGATTGCTCCTGGTTCTGGCAGAACCCTTTGACGTTGCAATGGGAATTAATTGTTCAATGGTTTGCTCATCCTTTTTCCAGTAGAAATGATTCCAGAAAAATTTGTCACATTAGTTTGAATTAAAGATGAACGTTTTCAAGTGCATTGGATTGTTATTTTCAAATAAAGTTGAACTGTTAGTTCCAATGTGGTCCTCAACATGTTTTAAACTACATTAAACTATTCACTTTAAGTCAGTGGTTGTTTTGAAAATTAGATTTGTCTACAATGTTCTGAGTGAGCGGCATTTGAACTGTGCTCTTTGCAAAGTAAATTCAAATGCCAGGTCTCTTCTCCTTCTCCTTTTCCAAAGTGCAATAATTTCTTTTGATTCTATTTGAAGATAAAACTTAACATACGGGGCCCAATTAGTAAAGAGGGCAGCCAACAAGCAGCAAATCATCTGAGAAAGAAAGCATACCACCACTTGGAGCAAAGAAGGGATTGCTGGTCCCAAGTAGTAAATTCAAAATACTCCTTGGAGATGCATACTGCATTGCCTACATGATAAAAAATGATGAATATAGTAAGTCATTGGATCATAAACAGGCTCATGCTGACCCTTTATCCCAAAAGAAGTGCAAAAGTGAGCAATATCCGAAGCATACCTTCCAATGTGTCACTGCAAATAGAAAGCAAGACAAAGCAACAACTAGGCTTCCATATATCAAAATGTTTCTTCTAGATTCCTGAAACCTGTCAACACATTTTTCTTTGAAACTCAAGACTAGAATCCTATATTGTGTAGTGATAGTAAAGGGACACGAAGCATGCACCATCGTTCACCGTCCGTCATTGGCCGTCCGGTGATGGGTCAAATAGAGCAGAGAGAGAGAGAGGGTACGCATCAAACATAGTAGAGAGAGGGTACGACGAATTAGGGATTTAGGATGAAATGCGGATCGGGCAACCCATATCCATATGGGTTGCTCGATCCATTACGTACCCGATATGGTACATGACATACCCATATGGGTTACTTGTCATACCCATATTGGGGATGTGTACCGGTACATCGTTTGTAGTATCGGTACATACCCGACGTACTGATATGTGTACTCATACCCGGTACATACCGGATATGGGTACATCGCCCTTAAGGGCGTACCCATGCAACATAGCTCACCTCTTAAGAATGCTGGTTTTAAGAGTGAATGATCGCCCTTCCCCGACCCTTACTGCTCCACCAGAGAGGGGATGGATGGTTAAAAGCTATTCTGATATTCGATGGATTGAACGGATAGTAAGTAGGTTTGTAAGAAAGGTTTGTAGTAAGTAGGTTTGCCCATATGGACACGTGCTTGTGAATGATTTTTCTGTGCATGATGTTCGCATCATCCAATGACTACTGTAGATTTCTTGATTATTCACTACCCTTTTTCCCTCTGGTTTTGATTTGAAACTTCAGGCATTAGCAGCTCTAGGTTTAAAGACTGGAGGTACTGTTCAGCAACGTGCAGAAAGGCTTTTCCTTACAAAGGTATGAATTTGAGACCTACCAGTAGCTGTTGTTAGTGTGAAACTGGCATTTAGATCATTAATGACTTGTCAAGAAAGTTATATATTGTTTCACATATGAGAGCTTAAATCAGTATACGATTTAGTTTATGCTTTCTCACACTATGTGGAAATAAATCAAAGCATTTTGGTGTTAAGTACTTGCAGACTTGAACCTTGTTATGTCAAAAATGTCATCATTGAGTGTGTACATTATGGCATAGTAAAGTGTTTGGTCGGGTTTTGTTGATGTTGAAGAGTCAAATACATAACTTTGTTGATGAAATTGCAAAAGTTTAGAGAAGGTCGGTAGATTTATTTGTCTGTTGAGACTTGCACCCGCCATTAGTAATGAATCATACTGGGTTACTCAAAGGCAAATGTGCCCATGCAGACACATAGACAGGGATGCTTCAGACATGACATTTTCAGTTTACAAATGCTCCCAGAAAATGGAGTCGGCTAGTATCAATGGAGATCATTTTAATCCTTTTATTACTTTTCTAGTTTTGCTATGTAAGATACAGTCTCTATTTTATTGTCTTCTCATGTTTATTATTCAGTATAAACATTATTGTGCTATAGTTTGTTGTTTTGCAATTCTTGCAATAGAATTAAGCTTTAAAAAATTATATGGGATACATCTACATACATATGTAAGTATTAGGTATATATGTGTATCGATACAACCTTTTAAGAAATTTTCAGATGTGAAGTATTGGACATGCAATTGTCATATATATATATATATATATATATATATATATATATATATATATATATATATATATATATATATATATATATAGATAGATAGATAGAGAGAGAGACTTTGTGTGGTTGGATCTTTATCCTGTAATTGTTTCAGACATGAAGCATGTTTGTTTGAATAAGGTGTTCGACCATAGATTATGACCCATGATTGTTTCACCTTCCACCCCAGAGTCATAAATCAATTTTCTCAAGGATGTTTTTTCTGATTTTTTCTCTTATGCAGAACGCACCACTTGACAAGCTTGACAGAAAGCATTTTGCTAAAGGTTCCCAAGGCCTAGTGAATGATAATGATGCTTCTTCACAAAAGGTTAGTTCTTCAAAAGAGGTCGCTCTGATGGAGGCTAAGATGCAAAAGCTCTGTGAATTGCTCAAAGAGGTAATTTTATGTGTAGGAATTCTCTACTTGTGGAGTTTTTTAAAAATCAATTTAATAAATCTCTATATATAAATTTTATTTTCTGATCCATGACACTTCATGGAATTTTCATTTTTGGAAAATTATGTGAAAATGTTTCAGACAATTGTACGGACAAAAGAAAATGTTGAAAAGAAGCAAGCATTGACGTATGAAGAAATGGAGGCAGAGAGAGAAGAGGTAAGTTTCCCACAGTTGCTTCCTTGAGTATTTATATTAGGTTGGTTGATCATTCTGGTAAAAACTTTAATTTGCCAGTTACCATATCCTTTCTTTCGGTTGCTTGGTCAATTGAATTGCTTACAAGATTCATATGCTGCTTCTATGTAACTTCTATTCAGGAGGAAGTCCAAGCTGAGAGTGAAAGTGATGATGAAGAACAGCAGATTTATAATCCTCTCAAACTGCCTATGGGTTGGGATGGAAAGCCCATTCCCTACTGGCTCTACAAGCTTCATGGTCTTGGTCAGGTAAAGTGATATAACTATCAATAGACTTCAAGTTTGGGTTTGCTTTTGACATTTGTATATAGGTGTTCACTAGCTCATGATTTTATGATTTTACATCAATTCATCAGGAATTCAAATGTGAAATTTGTGGCAACCATAGTTATTGGGGACGAAGGGCTTTTGAACGACATTTCAAAGAGCCTCGTCATCAGCATGGGATGAATTGTCTGGGTATTCCAAATACCAAGTACTTCAATGAGATTACATCAATTAAGGTATGTTTCAGTTTCTGTTTTTCTACGAACATGGTACTTGCTATACTTTGGCTTGCTTGATCCTGGAGATAAAGACTATTAGCATCTCAGTTGATCTATCCTGATCCATAATGAGCCGAAGTGAAATATTTAACCAGTACTAGCTGTATTCAGTTTATTTGGTACCATAAATAGCATGCTACTGGATGCAGAGCGTTATGTCAACTGGCAGGGCTCTTTGACTCCCTTGACTCAGATGGTGACTTTGATTTCTGGTGCATGTATGTGTATTAGGCTTCCACCTCTCATCAAAACCAAGAAAAAGGGAAAAGAAATAGCATGCTACTTGATATGTTCATTTTATATGGAGCATGCTAATTAATGTGTTTGTTCGTTAATGATTGATAAAAATTTTCTTATGGCATACTGCATAAGCCGCTTAATCCCCACTTCCGCTTGATTGGTCAGGATGCTAAAATCTCCGTTTACTTTTCTGATAACATGTGCTTTAGCTTTGGGTGAACTTTTGTGTAGAAGTACTTAAGCAGCGTTGTCCATGAGCAGGACATATCATCTGTCAATATGTTAATTAGCTTGTTTCTGTTTGGCTTTGTGGATCACGATCAGAGCTCAGAAAGCAGGCACCTTGGTGATTTTGTGAGAATTCCAATACCTGCTACTACAACAACAACAACAACTAAGCCTTTTCCCATACGAGACGGGGTCGGCTACATGGATTATTTGTTTCCATAGAGCTCTATCATATGCCATTGTCAGCAGTTAACTCACAATAAGCTAGATCATTCTTTATTGTTTCTTTCCAACACTTTTGTGGTCCTCCTCTACCTCTTTTAATACTTTCCAAATTTAGTTTTTCATACTTTCTTACATGTTCTTCTTTTGATCTTCTTTCTATATGTCCAAACCATCTTAAACGATGTTCTCTCATTTTATCCTCTATTAGTACCACTCCTAATTTGTTTCTAATAACCTCATTATGTATGTGGTCTTTTCTTGTATGACCACTCATCCATCTCAACATCTTCATTTCTGTCACGGACATCTTTTGTACATGTTGATGATTAACTGCCCAACACTCATAACCATAAAACATGACAGGTCTAATTGCTGCTGTATAATATTTACCCTTTAGCTTTAATGGTATCTTCTTATCACAAAGAATACCTGATGCTCCTCTCCATTTTAACCAACCAACATTAATTCTATGCGTAACATCTCCATCAATTCTTTCATGACTGAAAAATTGATCCTAGGTATTTAAAACTTTCCTTTTGGGTAATGCAATGTGTGCCAATTTTAATTTCTATGTCCTCTGAAGTAACCAAATGATCAAACTTACATTCCATATATTCTGTCTTTGTTCTACTAAGTCGGAGGCCTTTGCTTTCTAATGTTTCTCTCCATAGTTCCAATTTTCTATTAACTTTTTCCTTAGACTCCTCCACTAATACAATGTCATCTTGAATATGTTTTGTTAACTCATCCATCACCATTATAAATAAGTATGGACTTAAAGTTGATCCTTGATGTAACCCAATATTAACTTCAAAGAAGTCTGTCGTTCCTTCATGAGTCCTCACACATGTTTTTGCACCATCATACATGTCCCTTATAAGGCTAATATATGTCAATGGGATACCTCTTTTTCCAAAGTTCTCCATAGAACCTCTCTTGGTACCCTATCATAAGCTTTTTTTAGATCAATAAATATCATGTGAAGGTCTTTCTTTTTTGCTATAAAATGTTCCATAAGACGTTTCAAAAGGTGAATCTCTTCGATAGTAGATCTGCCTGGCATGAATCCAAATTGGTTCTCTGTTGTATTTGATACTTGTCTTAACCTACGTTTGATAACTCTTTCCCACTATTTCATAGTATGGCTGACTAACTTGATACCTCAATAATTCACATAATTCTGAATGTCTCCCTTGTTCTTATATATGGGTATAAGTGTACTTGCTCTCTATTCCTCGGGCATCTTTTGGTTTTTTCATATTTCATTAAATAGTCTTGTGAGCTAAGTGATTCCTCTTTCTCCTAGTATTTTACAAACTTCTATAGGAATATTATCTGGTCCTACCGATTTACCACCCTTCATATATTTAATAGCTTCTTTGACTTCATTCTTTTGAATACGTCGATAGAAATTGTGGTTTATATACTTTTTTTATTTGGCTAACTCTCCTAAGCTAATACTAACATCTTTATTTTTATTAAAAAGCTTATAAAAATAGTTTTTCGATCTATTTCTTATATGATCATTTGCCACTAGAATTTTTTCATCCTCGTCTTTGCTGCATATAACAAAATTAAGATCTTTAGTTTTCTTATCTCTAGCCCTAGCTATCCTAAAAACATCTCCTTCACCCTCTTTTGAGTTGAGTTTTTTATATAAATCCTCCCAAATTTTAGCTTTAGCTTCAGTGACAACCTTTTTCGCTTCCTTCTTTGCTTTCTTATAAGCCTCTAAAGTTTCACTAGTTTTCTTAACATAATGTAATTTGTAGCATACCCTCTTTGCCTTGATTTTATTTTGCACTACTTCACTCCACCACCAAGCTTCTTTTTGTGCTGGTACACCTCCCTTAGATTCACCTAACACATTTTTCGCCACTTTCCTAATATGTATAGCCATATTGTTCCACGTATCACAAGGTGTACCAACAAAATTCCAGGACTTTCTGTTTAAATATATCTTCTTTCTCGCTTTTGAGGTTCCACCATTTAGTCTCGATGCATTCTTTTCTTCTTTGTCTATTTTTTTTATATTTGTAAATCCATAACTAAAAGTCGATGTTCGGTGGTTAAACTTTCTCTTGGAATTACCTTGCAATGTTTACAACACGCTGTCTTTTTTTCTACAAATAAAGTAATCAATTTGTGTTTGTGATAAGCCACTCTTATAAGTAATTAAATGTTTATCTCGTTTTCTGAAGATTGTATTGACTATAAAGAGATCAAATGCCATAGCAAAATTTAAAATCTCCCTACCTTACTTGTTTATATCCCCAAAACCAAAGTTTTCATGAATACCTTGATATCCTAATGCCTCTTTACCGACATGTCCATTTAAGTCTCCTCCTAAACAAATCTCCTTTTGTGGAATCCTTTGAATCATCTTATCTAACTCTTCCCAAAAAGCAGTCTTTATACTCTCTTCAGGCCTACTTGGGGTGCGTAAGCACAAACTATATTCAAAACCTTTACTCTTAACACTAATTTCAACATCATGGTTCGGTCACCATATTTTTGTATATCTACTAAACTATCCTTTAAATCTTTATTTATGATAATACCAACTCCGTTTTGAGCATTTTTCTTACCTGAGTACCATAATTTAAAACCGGTATCCTCTATCTCCTTTGCTTTTTCTCCAACCCACTTTGTCTCTTTTAAACATAGAATATGAATCTTTTTCCGAATCATAGTATGTGCCACCTCTATTAGCTTACCGGATAATGTTCCGATATTCCAAGAGTCAATACGAATCTTATTATTTAGGACTAGCTTCCTTACCCCCCCACATTCGTCCATATTGAAAATGCGGAGACCCTCTCTGTAAATTATTCACTACATTCGAGCGGCAATGTAACGGGACTAACTTCTTTACTCACACCCGTCCATGACGTGGGAACCCTCTTTGCAATTGATTCACTACATCTGGGCGAAAATGTAGTGGCCTGCTTACTTATCACTGCATTTGGGCTCTGAAGCGTGTCGCTAGGTGGGGACACCCCAAAGCAATGCTCATAATTTGTGTAATCCATGGTATAAAAATCCGACAAAGTTTTACGCTGGCTGTTGAAAGCCTAACACAACCCTCCTCCTTTATCCGGGCTTGGGACCGGCAATGCAAGGGTGATGCCTTACATGAGCGGAGTTAATTCTAATATGAACTGAAACAATTTAGTGGAACACTTGATGAAGCCAAAACTCAAATTTTGAAGACGTCAAGTCTTCTTTGCGCTTTGTTGCTTTAGCTGTAAGGATCTAAATAAAACGATCACTGCAGAAGTCAAAAATAAAAAAGTTTAATTGATAGGTTCTTTCCAACTGCAGCGGGTTGATTATGTGGTCAAGTAGTTAGGAGAACAATCCTTAAGACCAGCCAATTGCTTCTGAAGCCTGCTGTTTGATGAAATAGGTGTCACATTTGACCAAATGACCCGTTCTTGTGCTCAATGGCGGAGCCTTTCGTTGTTTGTGTTGGTATGCTGTAGATCTTTCTTTTAGGAGCAGCCTGCTATAGAAAACTAAAACTAGTTTCTTTTTTCCCGCACAGGAAGCAAAGGTATTGTGGGAGAAGATAAAGGAACGGCAGGGTCTGAACCAGTGGCGTCCGGATCTTGAAGAAGAATACGAAGACAAGGAAGGAAACATTTACAGCAAGAAGACGTATGCAGATCTGCAACGCCAAGGCCTCATCTAAACCCTGGCAAGTTTTTTGTACTCTTAAGTCAGCTGCTCTATTTTCTCTTTTATTTTCCCCTATGTTGTCGGCATCTACAAATGGAGAAAAGGCTTGGAGGTCCTTTTTTGGTCAAGTATGATTCTGCTCTTTGGTCGGTTCTTCACCAACACTATGTAGTGACGTTTGGTTTGTCTTTCTGTGGTAAAGCAAATCCATTGACCTATTCTCGTCATTTAGGGAATGGCAGCTAAAGATACGATGGTTATGCTCTCTCTCTCTCTCTCTCTCTCTCTCTCTCTCTCTCTCTCTCTCTCCTCTCCTCTGTAGTCTAATGTTCTGAGCCCATGGCCATTGCCCACAGGAAACTTGAACTGCTATGTGTTGATCAAGAATCTGATGTAAATCTCTCCATAGGTGCAGCATGCATTTTGCATCTCCACATATTCTGGCATTTGCTTGGGAAAACAGGGAGATGTAAATTGACGCATTTTTTCTGGTCTCTTCATTATTTCAATGCATTTTCTGCTGTGTAGATCTAGCAATTGTGCTGCTATATTTTTTCTTTTAGTTACAACGAGAGGCTGAAGCCACATATGCATGCCCCATGTGTCAAACTCGTGGACTGCATCACACAGGTTAAGATCCCTGCCTTATGCGCTAATGCTCTGAATACAAGTGCTGCTAGGCTGTTGGTCTTTTGTTTGTGAGATGAAGTTCCTGGAATAATGACTGGTTTTATTGTAGTGCAAGGTTGAGGGAAATCATCATTAGTCGTGAACCATAAATTTCTGTATCTGATTATGTTTTTCAGGCTTTACAAAGATAAGCTTAGGGAAGCTTCTCCATTCGACACCAATGGTTTTGTTTTTGGTAAACAGGATGGAGCAGAGCACAGGTAATTCTATCATTACTTGAAATGGCGGAGATGAAAGTCCTTTTACATCATATGACAATAGTGGTGGCTTGGCAACAGAACACTTTATTTTCTTTTCCACTATGCGCTTTTAAATATGCGTTAACCCAACTGTGGATGGCGCTCTCTGGTGATCCAGGTCTATATGAACCAAGCTGTACTTGCCATGGAACACACGCCAACGTTCTTTGCCCGTCATATTCTCCAGAGAGATTGGCTGCACACCATTCGGATGTCGGAAAAACAAATGAACCCTCGTAGATGGAGAAACATAGTGCCAAACTAATGTAGCCCAGTGACAGTCACGCACTGTATGAATTACAGTTTCGTTATTGTTAATTGCATGATTCATACATGATTTACATTTCTCCACCGTGCTCTGATAACATTATTAGGAGGAAGTCTGCTATTGAATCGGCCTCCACAGGAAATCAGTATACGTTCTGGCACTCTGGGCCGAGTTGGTGATCGTACCTGTATGGAGTGTAGCAATCGCAATTCACTTTTGATTGTGAATTCACCATTTCCGCTTGCAGACCACCTGATTTTATCTTCGTTAGAATAATCGTGTGGTGGGTTTAACTGCCAACAACCGGTTAATTATTTGATCGGGAAGCTTTCTTAGTGCCCCAGAACTTCGTTGATCGTCCATCACCCACATCACGAATAACACCTTGTCAGAGTTTTGGTCATACTAAGCAAATCTTCTCCCAAAAGACAACTAAATCTTCAACACACGAGACATAACTCCAATATCCACTCACACTTGTTTCTGAAGATGTCTCTCCAAGGGGTGGAATTGTTAATCAGTATAAGCCAACACAACTTCATTACACAAGAGATGCTGAATATGCGCAAGTCTTTAACGTTAAGACCTTGGCACACCTTTGGTTGGCAAATTATTTTCTACGATATGCTTTGCTGCATGCACGTTGCGTGTGTTCTCCATGTCCTATAAGAAGCTCCGTTGAATCTTTATATATCAATCATTTTTTTATTGGTGAATGAAAATATTTTGACGTGAAATAATATGACTAAGCATATTAGTAAAGGGGATGTATTAGGTGAATCCAAGGAAGACGTACTAGCATAAAATGAAATTTGGTGGTGGATTGAAGGCAAGATAAGATAAAGGCAAAAAATGTATCTTATAAGTTATATTATGCTAATATGACTAATAAAATATGAAAGGCTTATAACAAAGCAAAAAAGACCGTTAGTGAAGAAAAAACAAAAATTTAAGAAGATTTATATAAAAAGATCAATTCAAAAGAAGTGATATATTTTTAGGATAACTATGACTAGAGATAAGAAAACTAAGGATCTTATTTTTGTTAGATTCTAGTATAAGTAATTACGTAGATGAAAAAATATTTTTATATGCTTTTAAATAAAAATATAAATGTTAATATTAACTTAAATGAGTTAACTAAATCATAAGAGTATATGACCTTGTCAGCATCCATGAAAATATGCTTAACCAAAAATAAATGATGAATAAGAAGGGTATATCTGCTAACTATTCATAAAACTATTTTCCGCCAGATTACATTGCTCCCAAGTTTTCTCGTTGGAGTTTTTATCTTATTCATCTAGCATGTCTTTTCCTCTTGTGGAGTTTGACACATTGCTTATCTCCTTATGCACATAGATGGCATCATAGTGATGGGCAATGTTGTGCTCCTTTATTGTTGATTTGCTGAAGAAATTAAGCTTTGAACTTGTTTTAGCTGGTGATTACGACAATTCAGGCTATTTTGTTGTTATTGTATCCAAATTCAGAAAGCGGAATCATCCTCATCCAGCAAAACGTGATCTTTGATGAGCTTCCGTGGAAGGTGCCCAAGCTATTGCCACACCCAACAAAATTGATAAATTTGAAGGTTGTTCTAGACTCGTGTCTTGCTGGAACACTAACCAATGAATCGTTGGGGAATGACATTCATTTGAGTTTTGCAATGGTTACTCATTCAACCTGTTGTATTTTGAGACTAGTAGTTTGGTGTGTGGTCATTGCTATGAATAGATCCCTCGATGCATTCAGGGAGTTAGCCCACCCGGCACGGCTCTTGACTCTGGCGCGAGTTCGATTCACAAGCATGCATACCTGGTTTAAGATCCCCATTGCAAAAAGAAAAGAAAAGAACCGCTTGATGGAGCAATTTAAGAAGAAAGCTGTAATAAGCATGCTAGTAAAAAGTTACAATTCTTTTTCGGTTATCAACATAACCTGATCAATGGTTGGTAATGGTTAATGCCAAAAATTACATAGGACCCAAAGAGCCACTCCTAGGATATAATTGCTTTCTTTTCAACATTGGTACATGCGAAGAACCTGAGAAGCCACTTTGAGAATATTAAAAAGAATAAGCCACTATAGAAACCAATAAGGTGAAAGTAATATTTTATGAATGGATGAGTAGTGAATTTTAATGTAAATCACATATTTTGAGCCAGACTCAAGAGAGGTAAGAAACTCAAGAAAGGTAAGAAAGGATGTGCAGGACCATTATCAAGATTATGAGCCATTATTTCAGGAGTTGAAAAGATAATTAATCATCTATAGAAGTGGAATAGCTAAGAATAATCTAGAATTCAACGCAACCTTAGCTCTTGTTAACGCCTAAATCATAATGGTACACGAGCCCCCAAGAAGGAACCTAAAGAACTAGGAAACGGTAGGAATAATAATGGAAAACACATCAACATTCCCATAATAGTTCCACTAGAACGAATAAGGTGGAAGAAACACCTCCAAATCATAATCCGCCAGGAGGCAAAAAGGCTCTTCTAGAATTGTCTCCACTACTCTATAAAAAGGGAGACAGAAAAGCACCACATACACAAATCAACAATCTTTCCTCAATTTTAGTTGTTTAGTTTCCTAGTTCTAGATCTAGATCTAGTTGTAGTTTTGGGGCTTTCATTTTGTTTTGATCATAGTTTCTTGTAATAGCTTTTGTCCTTCAGTGAAATATATTTCTTTCAACATCAGTTATACTTTGTTTATGTATCCTCACACCAATCGAGATCCATATCAATTACCTTGTCATTCTCAACTTTTTTTTGATGTCGAATTCCCAAAGCTCACAATTGCTTGAGCTTTTTCCAAATTTTATGGGAATGAAGGCCAACATTCTCTAGCATGCCACACATTTTAAGCTCTTCCATGTCATTTGAAGTGTTGTTTTAGAAGATAACAAATTCGTTGTTATGCCTGGTGAGATTATCAGGTCAAGAATATCTAATGGCCTCTAATAACACCAACTCTTCTAGCAGCGATTATGAGATTCTCGTACATGGTGCTCGAACTGATGATCAGCCTCAGCCATTGTTGGCTTCTAATCTAAGTCAGCCTTGATCTGAGAGAAGGCAAAATCCACTTCCCAGCCGCCCAATGCGGATGGATCTGGAAGACCGATTGAGGTAGACCCTCAAGGAACCGTTTCATGCGTCCGTGCTAAAAATCTGTGGGCTTCTTCTTTAGTTCATGAGAGAGACTGCCACTCATGGTGGCAATGCGAGAATAAGTGGCTAGCTAAAAGACAAGGCAGATGGAAGCAGTCCGACCTCATCATTAGCGACATTGGGGACATACATGAATGTTTGAATACCTTCAAAATCATTTATAATGCATTTCTCTGAGTCGTGGTTAAGTAAAAATTACTCGAAGACCAATGGAAATAACGAGACATTTGCCATTATCATCCTTTTTCTTAGCGGTAGCACCTCTGGAGCAACCATGGCAATCAACACAAAGCCTCCTCAATTCCTCACGCTACTGGCCCACAGCCCGTGGGTGCCGATCAAGTGACAGGAAGAGGATCCATGCCGAGAGCCTTTGCTACACAAGCTGATCCCTTACGTCAAGCCTATGTGCCAAAAGGTATGTGGCGGGGGCATGTACTAGCCTCGCCTATACTGCTAGAACTACTTGTCCCTTTGGTGACCAATGTGCCTCTTGCCTCTGCAACAATAGCATATCCATAGGCACTGCTGCCTTCAAACCGGGCCAGTTCACAATTCTATTTGCTTGGCAAGACGTGGTGAATTGAACCTAAGTATTTGTCCTAGTATCTCTTCAAGGCATTTTTCTTCAGCGTAGATCGTAGTAATTATGCTGCTACCTTTTCGTTTGTGAGATGTTCCTACAATAGTAGCTGAACTGGTTTTATTGCAGGGACGAAGGTTGAGAAAAACCATCTTTAGTTATGAACCCTAGATTTCTGTGATCTGGTTATGCTATTCATGCTCTATGAATGTAAGCTTAAAAAGGCTCCTCCATATCATACCAATAGTTTGTTTTATCGGCTAATGCAAATAATGGAAAAGTGACATCCGATTTGAACAGAATCAACCCATCCTCATGGAATACTCCCCTCCCTCTCTCTGACCTTAAGCAAGCTCTTCGAACCTAGTTTTCTCATTTGAGTTCTTATCTTGTTCAGCTAACGCATGCCTTTCCTTTCATGGAGTTTGACACATTGCTCATCTCCTTCTTACACATAAACGGCATCAGGGTCATGGACAATGTATACCGCTTTATCGTTGATTTGTTGGAGAAATTGAGCTTTGAACTTTAGCTGGTCACGGCAACTTACGCTATTTTCTTGCTATTGACTCTAAAAGATGAGCAGGAATTATCTTCTCGCAGCAAAACCCGATCCTCTTTGACGAGCTTCTACGAAAGGTGCAAAAGCTATTGCCACACCTCCTGAGATATTATTCATCAAAGTCATCCTCCTATATTGTTGGCAAATAATGTCGATCGGCTCTTCTTATTTGGCAGAAGATCCTATTCTCCAATCATGCAAGGGCCAGCATGATATTTAGAGGATGAAATATTGGATTCCAATATTATTAATGATCTGTCACGTATGGTAACATTGGTATCAAACAGAAAGAATGACATTAATAGAGGAACTCTCTTGATGAAGATAAAGGCACAACCAGATATAACTTGTGGGACGCCTCCGACTATAATTCTCTCGCTGAAAGACTCTATAAATGATACTCCCATCTCAAAATACGAGAAAAGATGCAGAAATATTTTGAATATTTTTATCTGATTTTTTTTTATATCGCAGTAGTAGTGGCCATAGCGCTCAGAAAGGGACGGCTACTGTGCAACAATATCATGTTTCACACAGTGACCTCTTGACAATACACATTGTCGTACTTAATTGACTTGAGAAGTAACAACACAGTCAAGTGGCTTCTTAATAATAAGCATCCTTCGTACTTGACAAGTAACAATACTGTCAATTAGTCAAGGCCTCCGCCATCACCACTCAAAATGAATATAAGACTACATACATGAAGAAATGACATTTTAAGGTCACAAGCGGGATGCTAAATCATAGAATTGTTGAAAGGGAAGTAGTTTTGCCTTTCTGCGATGCTTCACATCATCTATTCCAGGCAACAAAACCAAAGACCGGTACAATTGCATGTAAGTGTTGCCTGCGAGCCTTCTGTGCCATTGATGCACAATGACATAATCATGCAGCTTAATTACCACAGTCAATCGTTGATTGTGCTATCAGAGTTCACAAGAGGAATAATTTTTGACGGAAAGATAGTAGGATTGCTGCTAGGAGAGATGGCCACCTCAGAACACGGAGAATGATACATTTCGAAATTGTTCCACAAAATGTGCTTCGAAATCAGTCTTTCTAAATTAGTTGATTATGAAATTTTCAATTAATGGGGCACACCTAATTAAAAAATCATAACCAGAAACCTCCCATTCTCATATCATAACCAGCAACAAGTCAAATTTGGAAAATGCACAGGTGGGGTCTTGTATTTTATCAAAACTATATGAGGTGCCCTATCCCAAATCAAGGACCACCTCACCCAAAAACTAAAGTTGGCTGATGACTAAGCCAGAAAAGGACAATGGTCAGACTAACTTTTTCTTAACAAATTAAAGAAATGATCATGTTGATTTAGGTACTTCTTTTTGGTTTTTCACGTTTTCCCCCTCTTTCAAAATAAAAAACGGCTATTTTTAGCATGGTAGATCCTAGCAAAACACTGTTCTCCAAATATGGGAGTCTTTGCAAATAACCGAAGCAACCACTAGGTTATTTTTTATCAATACTAACCCGAAAGAGTTAAAGAATATATATAAACCAATCTCTTAAGGCTCAAAATAACCCAAATACGTTAGGGATATATAAACCAGTCTCGAGGTTTTGGGTTTCTATGGATAGAAAAAAAAAAGTTTGGGTGCTTGCACCGCTCAAGTTTTGCTTTGTCTATTTTCGAGCTCGAGTTGAGTCAATTGAACAGATGTTTCCTCAGTGAAAAAATGTTATTGTGGAGTACACAACGCAAACACTTAGCTTATGACACATGATATTGAGAACCAAGAATTGATCGAGCCGATCCCATTTAGTAAAGAAGAATGTCTAATTTTTTGCTTTTATTGGGGTGCATGGTTTTATAACGGGTTCTATGAAAAAACTTCGGTCATCAAGAGAAAAAAGGCGTTAAAGTTAAAACGAGAAAGTTTGATTGAATCTGATTAACAAATCTAACTGAGTTTATGTGCATAAAAAAACTCAATATCCCATTCTTAACCGTGCATATTTAGTTATTGAATGAGCTAAAAAGTAGCTTAAATGAGTTAAATACAAACCAAGTTGTTGTAACTTACCCAATTGAGAACTCGCAGATTCCATGTAAATTTACGGAACCTATTTCAAGATGTCATTCTCCAAATCGTCCAAGTCTCAAGCTTTCATTATGCTTATTATGCTTCAAATTTGGCTTATTGTACGTCACTTGTTACAAGCACATCATTTTCTCCAGTATGACACTTTTAACTTCGCCCCACCCGAAATTTTTTCCTGCTGGGCCTCCCAAAGAAATGACATACTGCAAATGTACGTTTAGTTTTAAGGTCCATTTTTGCGCATATGGTAAAACATTATTCAGAGGCAAGTGGTGTAATTTTCATCTCTGACACACTTCATTCATGCTAACAAAAACAAAGAGAGCGGGCAAAAACCCAACTTCATCCTGAACATAATCTTGAGAGTCTACCTTCCATGCCGTCCTCTCCAATGGGATCCATGTTACCACTGTCAACTTTCTGTTCTACTTGCATAGCTTGGGAGGTCGGGGCACTCTCCGGCTGAATAGCCTTGTTTGTCACAGAACTGAGATTAAATTGTCTTCCAGTTGCCTTATCGTCATGGTTCATCGTTGAGCAGCTCAGGATCCCCTCCCAAGGGATACCTTGTGGTCCTCACGAATAAGTCGTGTTTCCACCATTGAACGGAGTGCATGTGCTTCCGCTAGAGAAGTACCAGCGCCATTGAGGACGCGCACAAGAATCGCTGAAGCAATCCGATCAGGCAGCTGGTGTTCTGCACCACGGGGATGTCGGTTCCTGAAGCACTCGATGTAAGCCACATTCACAAGACAGGATGTCACCTCCCGCTGGTGAGATTTGTTATCCCTGTTCACAAGAGGTGTAAATTTGATCAAAAGGTAGTGAATCTTTGCTTCTAGGAGCAATGTCCTTGGAAAGTGGATTATGGAGAATGATACCTAAATCCAGACGACGTGCTTTCAAACCACAATCTTTCATTGATTCCTAAGCGATCGCTGTGCAATCCTTTATACTTCATAAAAGGAGAAGGAAGAATAGATAGCTGTCTTCACTCTCTTGTGGCAACAACAAGCCTAAAATTTATGTTGAAAATATGATGATCAAATAGAGAAGAAGCAATCTCTTTGGACTGACCTTAAAAACCAAGTTTCTTACTATTTGGAGCCCAAATGGACATGGTTCATCTCTCCACGGGTTGGCTCCGAACCAGGGTGTGCATATGATATGGGCTGACTAGCTAGCCCGAGCAAGGAGAGAGGAGAGGTATTAACACGACGTGTCCAACAATATTGTCCAATGTATTTTGCAATCACAGCCATGATGATGGATGGGTCCAGCCTTTTCTTTAGTCTGGCCTTCTCGGGTCCATGCTCATTTCTTTAGATTCCCAAATAGGCATCTCTCATATCACTTAAGGGATTGAATCTTAGCCAGGCTGTGAATGTGTCAGGGGTGTTTCTCAGTGTTGTACATATCATTGTTGGATCCCATACATACAAGGTAGCAAGACGTGTATATTTTACTGTCATACAATATGATAGAGTACTCTATTCTTCATCTAGTAAAAATAATTGAAAAATCAAAACTTATAAAAAGATGAGATTTTGTACGATCTGACAAGATCATCTAATGTATCTTACCGCACAGTGTGATACCCATTGATGATTAGCCAAAAACAATACAGGTACCTTTGTGTTAGGCTTCGACCTCCTGTTGTGACCCAAAAACAACAGTACAGGTATCTTTGAGATCTAAGACTTTCAATGTAATGATGGAATGCTGCAGTTTTTTAAAAAGTTTTTCTGCCATTCATTTTTCCGAAGAGCCAACTCTAGGTAGCAGTTCAGATGCATTTCAGCAGATTCAGCACCCATGTCGAGTGCATGGACATGAAAACAAGATCTCTAATGAATTCAAGCAGAAGTTTATTTAACATCAAATATGATCAGATAATTTTAGTAAATTAGAACTCTATAAGATTACGTATCAGCATCATCTCCATGTATATGGACATTCATTTCTGTTAAATGCAGATTGTTTATGTGCATCAAAATGGAACAAGCATATTAACACTGATCACCGTGCTACTTGTATTCAAATTCTTTTGTGCAATAGCGTATACAACTCTACAGAAAAAGAACAACCAAACATTTTACAAACATAATCCATCATTAGAAAAAGAGATAATGAAGATCACATCAGCCAATAGGAGAAGACATCATAAATCATGGTATGAACTCTTTATTCAGGAGGTAGCGCATCGTCTGATTGGTAGCCTTTCTGCTGTTTGCTTCCGTGCTCAGGTATAAAACAATTCCGATGCAGCTCTTTTCGGTCTCAACTGCAAGGTAAAACTTTGATAAGCTCAGTCCGTCAACTAACATGTTAAGTTAGTTCATCAGGCATCAAGAAGACCGGATCTGACCTTCTCTTCGGCCCGCTGATAGAATTTCTCAAAAGAATATTTGTAGCTTCAGTTGTTATTACTGCAAAAACGAGCAGATTAGATAACTCGAGATGAAATAGAAAACAAAACATCATTTTGAATTTGTTTTTCCTTTTGTCTTAGGGGTACTTGCTTCCATAACAATAATAAAATGGACTATGGATAAGAAAGCGCCAGCCAAACTGTATTGGAACATATCATTTGTTAGGTTTCCTCAAGTTGGATTTTGGGGTTAACCAGGTTGAACTTGATTGTTTAATCCTGGGAGGCACATTCTTTAGTTATCAGTTTATTGGTTAAGAACTGCCATACTGGTTTGAGATTGAGGCACAGGAGATCCATTTGCTGATATTTATTAGTATTTTGCAAGAGTGGATCAACTTGTAGCTGAACAGACAAAGAAAATTAGCCAAGACGTTATGTTCTGGCTAATATTTGAGAATATATTAAATATTCCAAAATTTCATTTGGAAAAACACGGATTTGATAAGCAGAAAAGATCATGCATATTATAGTACAACGAAAAACAAACAGCAGCCGAACATGGTATAGATATAAAATGTTGTTCTAAACTGAGTAGTTTGTATACAGAACAAGAATGTCCTGACGTTATAGGTAAAACCAAAACATAAATACATGTTTATGCAAGAAGAGAACATAATGGTTTGCCTGCATGCCGTCACATCAATGTGCAACAAAACCAAGCCATAAAAAATCGATATAGTTCTAATAGGTAGTAATTATCAACAGGAACAGATGATTATCAATCATACTCCACTGGAATCAAACGAAATTGCAGTTCACAATGTATTAATCATTGAAATCATTCATACGTGGTAACCGCTTTTGCAGTTTTGATCGTATGGAGATGAACTAAACCAAACCCAGAAACAGCATAATTACTGAGTTAAATGACAACTCATTCAATCTCCAAAAATAACAGCAAACTACGAGCAAGAAGATCCTGATGGCATAGATGATTGAAATAAAAATGCTGTAATTTACTTGTGATTCCGTGTGAAGAAAAAATAGAAAACTCTACTTATTAATATTTCTTCAAGTTATTGCATTCATATTGCTTGTGAATGAGTCAAAGATTCTGTCCACAAAGGTAGTAAGTAACAACAAGAAGAGACAAATAGGTTAACAGAAGCCTTGTCAAACAAGAAAACATAATGAAGAAGTCAAGTAGCAAATTACAAGGCCTCACTTGTTTGATAAACTATAAACCAGCAAATTCAACACATTTTCTAATACTAAAGCAATCTGCAAAGAGAAATTGCAAGACTTTTTGTGAACAAACAAGAACAGTGAAAAAATTGCGAGATGGATTAAAACCATTACCTTGATTTGCAGGAGGTGTTGTTCTATTGTGAGTGGGGTGATACGTTGTAGGGGCAAGCTTCTGGAAATCAATAAGATACAAAGTAAAGGCCAGCTGTTTGAATATATACAATAACCTGTTGCTAGATGGACAAAAGACTATGGCGGGGAGTTCCAATTCTTAGCAGAGTTGTAGCAGACTTGATGCTAGACCAAATTACTTGCCAGGAGAACTTAAACAAACAAAAGTATAAAATGCATTTGTCACACATAGACAGCTATCCACCCAGCCTAAAAGAATTTCTAGATCCACCATTGCAGGAGCTCTTCCATCAAAAAGGGTGCTCTTCGAGGCCCAAGATTAAGTTGTAAAGGTGTTCTCGTAGAAGTGCCTATAAGGCAATTCACTAGCAAAAGGTCTCCGGGTCACACAAAACTTAAATCATGCTTCGTCGAGAAAGGTACCCAACCTATCGGAGGTGGGTAAACCAACTTCAGGTTAAACAGGGATGAATGTTATATCGTTGGACACCGTATGGGGCTGGCAGAAAAGTGCGACCTCGGGAGTTATTGGACATGCAAAAGCCAAGGTACAGCAGAAAAAAAACACATTACAAAGATGAATGATCGGCTCCTCGAAAGACTGAAATTTGATAGGGTAAGGAGCTATTTTTACTTCACAAGACGATCGAGAGCAACTCAGTTGCCAGCCAAAAGGAGCTGCAACTGCACCGCTCTTTCCTCCTTCATGCAGTTTGTGACCTTTACAAATAGAACATGAAACCATGAGCTCCCATGCAGTGGGAGGAGAATTTGATATCTGACCGCGTGCCTGTTGAAGAATGAGCCGACGACTCATAGGCAGTGGCTTGGTTAAGGGAATCCACCGGAGCCATAACGAAAGCGTGTATACGTAAGGCAACTGTCACTGCTTATGGACCCAAACCTGGGTGATCTATCCATGACCAGGATGAAACTTGGGTGAAACTAAGTGGCTCTTTGGTAGAAATTGCTTCATCTCTACATATCTCCACATACTGATGCTTCCATTCTTCCTCACATGCCAAAATGCAAAAGCTGGCTTCCACTAATTGAAAGAGTTGACAACTATTTTGTAATTATTAATTATTTCAAGTCTACTAGTTGACCACTTCCCCTGTCCTACCGTAGACCAAGTTATCATTTTACTTACGGATAGAGTTCAGCATGGAACCACTTAGTATCTATGTAACCGAACTAAACCAGACCGAAAAAATTCGGTTCAGTTATAGAAGTAAATCGATTGTTAATTTTTTATGAACTGAGGGAGCAGTCATTCAGTACAGGGTCAATGACATCTCTAATGTAATCTGTATGTACATGTGTGTTGCATTCGACATTTATTTGGTGATTTAGGGATGATTGCAAATCAAAATCATCCGGTACTAATTTAGGCAAGGAGACAGATTCTTACATGGGCGAGTTCAGCAAACGCACATAAATGAACAACTAGCAAAGAGAGAAAGACAAAGAAGACACAAGAACAACTTGTTCTTAGCAACGAACACACCAACTAGATTCCCCAACCAACAATGAAAGACAACTCGAGCATAGCTGACAGAGTGTTGGGTGCAATGCAGAGAGGGACTAGGGTGGTGAATACCCATTGAGGAAGCACCGAGAAAGAGGGGTTGAAATATGGAGCTTGATACTCACCTCAAGAGACGATAAAACTAATATTATCTTCTGATGAATCAACAAGGGGTTTTCTCCAAATCTTTCAAAGGTTTTCAAGTTTTTTGTCACAAGTTTGGATATATATATATATATATATATATATATATATATATATATATATATATATATATATAGAGAGAGAGAGAGAGAGAGAGAGAGAGAGAGAGAGAGAGAGAGAGAGAGAGAGAGAGAGAGAGAGAGAGAGAGAGAGAGAGAGAGAGAGATTGGAAGGGATTAGGGTGGATTATGAAAAACAGGGACGGATTAGGGCAGACTCTGAAATATCAATCATATAAAAGTCGGTAATTTTGGTTTTGGATCTTTTGAAACTAAAACCGAACCGAAAACCAAATTTTCACAAAATATCAAACCCAATCCGAGCCCAAACTTATTGGAACCAAACTAAACTGAACATTTCGGTTCAGTTCAGTTTGGTTGTTTGGTTAAAACCGAATTGTGCTCAGCCCTACTTATGGGTAGGGACCAAACCACCTATTCAAACTACAGAAGTGGCCTCATGAATTGAACAAGTCAACAGAAACCATTTAATATAAGTAAGGTGACTATTTCAATTCACATTAGATATGGCCAGCTCGTAACCAGCTTGGAGGTTCAGACCGGATTCAAAACTAAGGACCTCTTGGTTTGGTTACGGTTCTACCTTTTAAAGGAATAGGAGCATAACCATAACCTAAACTAGTCTCATCCTAAAGTGGAGGTCCAAAACTATGAAGAATCGAGTACTTTGGAACGAATGGGCCCCGTGGTTCACCATTTTTTTCAAATTTAGTGGCAATTTGCACCTTGTCGACATAAATAGTGATGATGAGAGGCAATAATGATAGTGTCACATCTCTAAGGACATAAGATTGATTTACCTAAACACATATGTGACTTAGAAACCCTTTCACGATGAATCGTCTCATGTACCTAAACACATATGTGACTTAGAAACCCTTTCACGATGAATCGTCTCATGATTGTTAACGAGATCCTTATGGCAACCACGACAACTTTGTGCGGAGTCTTGGGCGTTCACATGTGACAAAGAGTACTCTTTAGTTTAGTAATTAGTAAGAGTATCACACAATGGGTTAAACCCATTTTGAGGAGGAGGAGGATAAGACTAAGGAATCTTCTAAGAGAGTATTGGTACGGTGGCAAACCACATTACAGGATGACTTTGCACACATTACCAATGCCAAGGTGTAAAGAATAAACACAAGAGATAAACATATGAAAATTAATGCACTCAAATGGTTGAATACACTCAACGTGTACACCAATGGTCTTGCACTTATCAGTGACCTTGAACAAAATAAAATCATGACAATAGTGGACACTGGTACTTCAGATAACTTAATGATCCTGCCAAAAGTTGTGCGTCTGGGGCTGAGGATCATAGGAAGAGATAATAGCTTGAAGGTTGTGAACTTGGAGTATGAACCCATCTTTGGGGAGATGGTCAGTGTGTCGATTAAAGTAAGAAGTTGGAGATGAGAGACCAACTTTAGAGTCACATCGTTGGATGAGTATCAAGTGAGATTGAGCATGGAGTTATTACAAATGAGTAACACGAAGATATGTCCAATCTCAAATATTGTTGCCTTCTTTGATTGCAAACAACCATGTATTATTCATATGGTGCCTTTAGATAGTAGTTAGATTTGAATGGTATTAGCCCTTTGGCTAGATAAAAGTCAAGAAATAAGGGAATGCCACAATGATGGTGGCACTACAGTAATGCCGAGCAAGAGATGCCTAGTGGTAGAATGTTTATCAAGTTGGATACCATATCGAAGGAATGTAGAGATATTATGCTCACCATATATGTAGGGAAACTATTTCTTAGGAGGGGGCTCACTGTCAAAATAAGCAAACATTCTTATGTAAAGACCAATACAATTTGACAGATATTGTGCGAAATTGAATAGGAGCAAAACATTCACACAACAACCAGAGGCACAAGGGATCACTACATAATACTTCGTAAAGTTGTCATTCACACACAACTTCTACATAGATCCATATAAGTAACATGATATTATCCAATTGCTCCATGTGAAGGCATTGAAGCATGTGAAGGAGTGAGCATATTTGACGGCTAGTTTGAGGCAACATACTATAATAGTCTACAATCCTCAATCGATCATTATGAGAGTAGGGGATCATGCATACAATCAAAGTATGTCCACGACTAAATAGATTTTATCGTAAACCTAAGGCATACCATATATACATAGAAGATATAGGTCATAGCATTAACCTACGAGTACTTACATCCTACACGACAAAAGGAGTTGTAGAAAACAAGGCATGGTGAGAGGAGAAGTGGATCGCATGCCAAGCTCCGAAGGAGATGGAAGAGCACTGTCAAGTTACTCATAGAGTGCGTTAAGTATTTAGGAAGGAGAATGTGATCAAAGACCCTCTACTATAAATTCTCTCACAGTTGTGTAATCAAGCTAAAACAATCTCACAATGTAAACTTAAAAAACCCTATATAATATTAGATTCCTGCAAGCAACAACAATTTTTTTGGGACCCAAAATAATAATCTCCATTTGTTTAAAATACTTCAAATATGGAGGATTCTATAAACTCAAGGGTATTGGTGGATATTGGGGGCTTTTGGAAATCATCTCTTTCTTTTGGGAGAAATCGACTTTCCTACTTCTATATGTCAATAAACTTGAAGCTTGCACGAAATCAGTATTTTACTAAAAAATAACAACAAACTTGATACGTACATGAGATTGACTTTTTCTATAGAATATCGATGAAGCTGACTTTTTACTTTAGAATATTGATATACCCAAATCCACACATCAAACACTCGAACACCGTTAAAACTAAAAGGGTTACTATGCAACTTTCTTTATTACATGCTTGAGTACTAACCTTTAGGTTTTTTCATCACATTAAATTCAACCTTTTGGATACAATGAACCTCAGTGACTGCTTGCGAGATATAATTAAGAAGACCTTGACTCTCCATACACAAGAAAAGTGAAGTTCTTGACAATATCAACACACCGAGATGGCTAACACTATAACGCTTTTGTGCACTTAAAGAATTGTAGTAAACTACTAGAAGAACTTTAAGTAAGAAAAGACTTGGTTAAAGGAACAACTATATAAAACAAAATTAGTAAAACAAAATCGGTAAGGAGACTATAAGGGCGCTTACAAGCAATATTCAGATCTTTTTTCTCCCGATCTCGATTATGCATATCTCTAGACCATTGCCTTAAGATCATTTTTATAATGACCAGAATTTGGTTAATATAAAAAAATATTACCTTTGAGAAAAACCATCCTTTCCTAAGGTTGAGCCTAATCAATATTAGTATTTATGAAGAGGCATGGTTTTTCATGTCAATAGAACATAATGTTAAGGACTTCTTGCGTTTGTGTTTGAAACATTATGCCTATTCATGATTTCACCGTAGGCTTTGGGCCAAGTAACAACTCTTTACCAACCAACACTAACCAAATATTAGCACTCCTTAAAGAAATGATGCTTATTTTTAAAATCTTCTCATAATGGGGAGAGGGCTTGATTAACCATACGTAAGAGCATTGTCCCCAAAAAGCTTAAAACGGAAATTACTTTCAAAAGGGGCATGGATAAATTATGTCATTATTTACTTCAAATGATACAATTCAGTTGGGGTGTGCAAATACAACTACATTGACGAGAATCTCTATTTGGCTTAAAAAGGTCTGAAACTTCTTTGGTAAATATTTTGTGCCATTGTTTGGTACAATTAATAACTTTGAATTTATTTCTAAATTAATTTAGGAATCCACTAAATGATTGGTAGATCAAGAAATTATTCCAGGATGGGACAAAAAGTACAATGGGTTGGGCAGACTATGTATTAAACTCCACACTTTAAAGTATGACTTATAATTTTTGCAAAATTTTGAATTTTAGGTGAGATTGACACCCACCCCACCTAGGCTCAATGTAGATTCATCACTAAACCAAATGAAAATTTTAAAGATCAACTCTTTAGCAATGGTTTCCACCAAATTAAACAAGAAGTCAAACATGTTGACAATCTTGAGCCAATATTCCTTAACAAGATTACAAATTCATTCAGTTGGATAGGTTGAAAGGGCATCAAGGGAAGTTCAAAATATTGCTACCATTGATATTAATCAAATATTCTGTCATACTATATATATAAATATTCATATGCCAGTTTTTTAAAGGTGTGTAAGCTTCACTTAACACAATGAATATCGTTGATCAAGAAGGTCCAAGCTAAATTAGCAATGTGGAGCACTAAAATCTTATCTCTTGCTGGTTGGATGGTATTGGTAGTCGGTTCTCATTTATTGGATGCAAACAGTGACGCCACCTCAAGGCATTGCGACTTTACTTGAAAAAAATCATGAGACATTATATGTTTGGGGGTAGGGGGTACTCCTAATTTTATTAATGGGATAAGGTCTCCAAACCCAAACAAGAAGGTTGTGACACACCTTGGGGAGATGAGCATGTCTTTATGTGCTAAAACATTATAAAAACTAATATCGGAAAGTAATACCTCCTCTCTTGACTTCTACACGTCAAATATCTACAAATGAATATTCTATGGTATCTATGATAAGAAGGTCCAACCTCATGAGTTTAGAAGTCTAGATGATCATGCTTGTTGGAAGATAAATTTAGGTAGCTTCATTGAATTTTGACCATAATCTTCAATTGGAATTTCAGTGAGCAAGATAGAGCATAACATATCTAAACACTAATATGTACAACTCTAATTCTTATCAATTAGAGATGTCAACTATGTATATCTTGCCTTAGAAACATATCTTCACCATTTCATGAGAAGTGACTTCAAGCTTTTTTAGTCATGAACAAGTTATAACTCAGAAGATATGGAGCACAATCTATCCAATGGGCCAAAATTCAAGCATTGTCACCTAGAGTGGCGTAAACATTACTATTCACAAGTAGCCATCATCCAACTTTTTGCCCAAGAGGATAATTTTTTAATAATAGATAAAATGCAGAGGTTGGGCCATGTGGTGATAAGTGCTTGTGCTTTGTGTAGGAACATGATAGAGACATGTAATATATATTATAGCTTCACAAAAAGAATCTATTACCAATATGGGCATCAAGGGCAACTTGCTATATGTATGGAACATGTTATGGATAGATTGAAAAAGCAAAAGTTCAAAGATAAATCCATCAATCAACTAGTGTCATATTTTAGATTGCAATAAGGCACTTTGAGTTCTACAACAATGTTATACATTCATAAAACACAAGATAAAAAGATACATTGATCATCAAAGCTCTTGTGAGAGAACACATCTACCTATAATAACATTCTTGAACTATTAAGCCAAATATCAATGGTTTTATGCCAATAGATAGATGCGTCCACCTCCGGATCACATAAAAATATGTCTATAATAGGCTATTCCAATAGTGGAAGATTGGTTTCACCATACAAAATGACAAAGAATACTTCATTAGTGGAAGTTGGTTCACTCTTGAGCACATCAACTACAACATGAATGAAAAGCATCAATCAAGATCTTAGCAACAAGACAACGTGAGGTCTTTTTAGAGTCCTCCAAACGTGATATAGTGATAACAAGTATTAGAGAACTTGCTTGGGGCCTCTATCCAAATACAAGTTATTGATGAGATATTTCTTGGTTTCCAGCAACTAGATTATTTCCATTATCTTTGGGTGTCATGAACTAGAAGCCTAGTTCCTACACATTTAACAATTTAAGAATTGTAGGTAACAATTATACTTGAAAATAAGTCACCTGTTTGGTGACCTTTATCATGGAAATATGGATATCATAGACAATTTTATAGAAACACAAGTATAAAGATTTACACCTTCGTTAGTGCATATGAGCAACAACACATTTTGATAATGCGAGAAATAATAGACTTTGATATCTAATTTCTAAAATAACAATGTGTATACATAGTTGATGTGAAGCTTTGACAAGAGTTAAAAAGTCTAGGAGAAAGATCAATAGCACCATAGCAAATAATTTTGGCATTGTTTTTAGGCATTTGTAATGTGAGGCAACTCAAATTCTATGTAGAGCTCCTCGTTATTTTACTTTTAGCTTCCTTTTATGAGCTTAGTCTAAGTGCTTGACATTGTAACCTTTAATTCAATATGACACATCAATTTTCACATCAACCACTAAGCCAACTTCACATGTTATGTCAATTACCATTTAGCTTATATTCATTATTATAATTGAATTAATAACTAAGTCTTTTTTCATACTAGATGGGTTCAACTATATGGATTATTTGTTTCCACAAAGCCCTATCATGTGTCATGTTGACCGTTAACTCAACATGAGCTAGATAATTCTTTATTGTTTTTTTTCAACACTTCTATGGTCTTCTTCTTCTTTTAACAATTTCACAATCTAGTTTTTTGTACTTTCTTACTAGAGTTTCATTTGATTGTCTTTCTACACGTTCAAACCATCTTAAATGATTTTTCCTTATTTTATCCTCTATTGGTGTCAATGCCAATTTGTTTCTAATAACCTCATTATGTATATGGTCTTTCCGCTTCCGACTACTCATCTATCTCAACATCTTCATTTTTGTCTAGGACATCTTTTGTACATGTTGAATATTAACTAATATTAAATTTAAATAGTAATCAATATCAAGTATTCTTTAATATTATTAATTATTACATGTTAAATTTAATAATACTAAAAGTTTATTAAAATTTTATTTTAATATTTAATATTACTTAAATTGAAATTTATTAATTAATTAATATCCAATTTCTTTATAATATTCATTATTATATTTTAGATTTAATAAGATTAAAGTATATTATTTACTTACTTAATATTTAAGAATACTTTAATAATAATTAATATTAAATATTCTTAATTTAATATCTAATAAATGTTGGATCAACTATCATATATCCTGAATATGTTTCCACATTATCATGCTATTTAAGAACAAAATTGATATGTACTCTTTTTATTATCCACACACCTTTTTTTATTTTGTTCCTATTCAATTTTGAAAATCACTATGATACCCCTCAATTGTTTTGAAAATTACTATGATACCCCTCAATATCTGTTTCCACCTTAGTGTCATCATCTCACACCATTTTTCCACCGATTCACGACTCAAAGCTCGATCCAATATACAATATTGAACCATCCATTGTCCCATAATTCTTCTTTTTTTATCAAATTTAGTTTTTAGTTACATTTTTGATTTTTTGATTTTTTCAATGATGTTGGTAAAAGTGTGTGTTGTTTGATTGCAGAGAAAGAAAATGATGGAAGGTAATTTTAGTATTTAAAAAAGAAGTGTGAATGGTAAGAAAAAGTGTACAAATAGAAGAGCTAACTCGACAACCATCTAAAACCAAGCTAACTCATAGCAGTTTTAAAATCAGAATCAAGCTAACAAAACTGGAAAACATAGTTCTGTTGTTTTCCGTACTACTATAACCATGTATTATTGAACAACGTGTCCATTTCTTTCTTTTTTTAGAACATCGACGTGTCGATATTTCTCTTAAAACAGCGTGTGAATTTGTTCTGGATCCAAGTTGCGAAGCTCTCTTGCCTAGCACAGTTCTCTTGGTACTCGAGTCTAGAAACGGGAATTGCGCTATCAACTAGATCCTGCAGCCGTTATCGCTCCCCTCAGCTCTGATGGGTGTCCTTTCATCCGAGGGGTTGCTATTCACACGCTCTCCTTCAGCTCCATCTCGTCTCTGTAGATTTAGGCACCAACAATTCCTCCGTGGCAACCCTTGCTCTGAACCAAGAATGTGGAGATCATTGACGCGGAAACTTTCAGCTTCTGCTCGATCAAGTGGAATCATTGCCGGTTATGGCGGTTGGGGCGGTGAGAATCTCAGCTTCTATCTTATTCTTGAAGTTCTTCCATCATTATAATGTTTCAATATGTAATTGGTGGAAAGGAAAAAATGTTAAAAACGTGGGTTTTCACCTTTTCCATTATTCTTTTGCTGTTCTGCATCTATATAATTTTATTGATGTTAGTAGGCAGTTTTTTTCTCTCTCTTTTTATTAGTATTTCTTCGAGATAGGAAGGGATTATGATAATATTGCATTTAAATTCGAAGTTCGTTATCTAATCCCTCTTGGTTCAGATGCAAGGTCACCTAATGCTGAATCTTGATTCAGCTTGACCTTAATTTTGTATTTTTGAAACATTTTTGTGGTATTTATTACCAAAGGCAACAGAAATCGTTTTGATGATGTAATGCTTGCTTAATTTGAAGCAGATAGCCGTGATGGTTGTGAATGGGAGGATTTGGATGACAGCAACATATATCGTGACATGGGTATTCTTGAGGACTATTTGTTTTTTATCAACAAAGACAAGGATGTCCGTGTGAACATTACTCTGTTCTTCCTCGGATTTATGTCTGCGTTAGCTATCTCTAGGTTTAAATCTTCTTTGTTGTCAGTATTTCCTATTTGTGTTTTCCTTTTTGTGGCTGGTTTTTGTATTGGTTATGTTCACCATGACTCCATGGAGGATGCTAAGGCGGAAAACAGAAAGTCTTTTAAATCACAAGGTGGTGTGGTCAGTGTTCCTTCTCATAAAATTGTGAATCTCGGCAGTATGCTTAACAATTTGGACACTATGGTATCTGAATTGGAGAATGCAATGAAAGGAGAGAGGGTAAGTGGCTTTGGAACTTGTATCGAGTCCATCAGATCGGTAAAATTAGCAATTGAATCATCTGTGCTTCATGATTCAGTACTTGCTTTGTCTTATCAACACTTAGATGAGGACAAAATAAAAGAAATATATTCATATCAGAAGGCAAGTAGAAGAAGGAGCAAGCAGTTGCCTGTTGATGTTAATGTCATCCAATTTCTCATTGCCATGGTTAAAGAGAACTTTTTAGGTTCAAAGTCTTCCAAAGCTAATCTTTTCCCTTCGTATGGATCTCCGGTGCATAATGGTGCCCTGGCATCAGAGCTGTGCAAGGAAAATTTAGATGGTCATGCAATGACATCTGAACCAGGTAAAGTAATGCAACCCTCAAAGAAAAAAGTGAACTCTATTGGTTCTAAAAATGGAGGCATCATGAGAACTGAGGTAGAAGGAAACCAGTCAGGCCAAATGCATGAGAGGGAGAAAGAAGGTTGCAATGGTGGAATAATTGCTCAGAAGCAAATGTTTTCTACTTCCCGTGAGTTACTTTATGCTTCAGATATGTCTCAAAATGGACAAAAAGGTGTGACAGGTACGGTTCATGGTGGAAGGCCATCTTCTTCTCAAGGCCCAAAAGATTTGAATTCAGTGGGCAGTCCTGCTTTTGTGACTTCATTTCCAGTTAGTGATACTACCTACAAGGATGGGAAAGTATTTGACAGTTTGTCACAAAATTTTGAGAATCGCACAATAAATAATGAAAAAATTGGTGATAAGCATGCAAATGAATTATCAACTGTCAGGGATCAGGTTCAAAGTTATAAAGGGCCTAATCGCAGGAGCCCTGGCAGAAACCTGTCCATTGGCTTTTATAAGGAGCACAAAGCTGCAGTTCAACAGGAGCATTATAATCACTCTAGAGTCCTTGAAGCTTCAAATTTGTCTAAGTACCGGATTAAAGCAAAGAAGGCTGTATGTGAGTCTGAAACCGAGTCTCTTGCTCTTGGTTATGAACTTAATTGTCGAGAAATCAGTTTAGAATCCAAAGATGAACTTTATGTGGAAACCGAGGGAGCTGCAGTTGATTCATTGTCCACAATGGAAGAGGAAAAGAAATTCAGGGAAAGTTTTGATGAGGGTGTTCTTCTTCTAAAGGAAGCAAAAGAATGTTTCATCAGCCAACTTGATGAGGAGGAGGTCCCAAGGATACTGACTAGGTCTGCAGATCTACTATCGAGAGCAGCAGAGATGAAACCCACTAGCGTGATGGCTGTAGGCCAATGGGGAAACACGTTGCTTCTCCATGGGAGACTGAAACTGAAAGTCAGTCGCAAACTCAGAGACATCCTATCAAGTAATGATCCTTTATTTCATCAAAAGAATTACAGAGAAAAGATTATTTTTGATCTTTCAGATGTCTGTGAAGAATGTGAACAGCTTCTTATCGAGGCTGGACGAAAATACAGAAGGGCCTTATCTATTGACAACAATGACATACGAGCTCTGTATAACTGGGGACTTGCACTGTTTTTCCGTGCCCAGCTTATTGCAGATATTGGACCGGTAAACTTCATGTTATTTTCTTCTTGCCTCATAATGCCAAATGGTATGACTTTAGTGGATGACTTGCTAGTGCATTATCTATTGAACTTTGACACTTTTTATGAAAGGTCATCACATACTATGCTTTGGGTCCATTCTTGAAAAGTTTCACTGAAAATACAGATTGGATCCTAATCATTCTAAAGTTTAAACATATAAAGAAAGGAACTGGTATTAATAAAAGACAAATATTGAAAAAATGGAGAGGAGAATTGTATAAATAGAATGCAAAAGCATATCTATGCATGGGTGGTATGGCAAGTTTTTTTATTCAAGTAGCATGCTGAATAAAACTAGCTTCTACTGATAACATACCCTAGTATTTTGTTCTTAGACATAAAAATAGGAACCCTCGTTCTTTCTAAATATTTCATGACTTTATGTGGATTTGCTTGTCAATGCATTTAATAAGATGGCCATAAATCTGCACAAATCTTTGTGTATTAGGAATGAATTCCAAACCTTATTGTGGACTTGGCAAGTCTGCCATTGTGTAATTTTCTGCTGTTAAAACATCTCATTACTTCTTTCCCCCATTTACACGGTTAAGGACCTTTGAGAATTCAGATTATGTTTCAGTTTCCCTCCTGATGTTTTCTTATACCGTCATGGAGCACACCAAAATGTTGCTGGCATAGACTGTACCCTCTCTCAAGCACCTTTCTCGACAAGCTTGAGTTGAGATTTATAGGTGATGGTCCTGAATCATGGATGTAGTATTAGACTATTTGGTACTCTGCTCACAAGGGGCATACAGCAGTGGTAGTGTGTTAAGTCAACAGTTTCAAGCGTCAGTTCTTACTGTTAGGGGTTTGCCTCACCTCGGCTTGCCTATCAGAGCATGATCAGGTACTGCCCTTCAACAAAATTGATGACTTTACCTGCATGGAGGAAAGGAAAATGAGGCAATCTTGACTTTTAATGGGTTGCAAAATGGTTCCACTTGTTTTTGTGGTTCAATTAGAAAGTCATTGTCAGGGTTCTGTTGATGGATCATTCGATTGCAAGAAATGAACCTTTTTCATTGTTAATTTCTATACATAAAGCGGAGTTAAGCTATAAATCAAGTAATTCACTCTTGTACAGCTTATATTACTATGAATTTTAGATCTACGTATCTAGCACATTGATTAAAGTTCTACACCAGACCTGTTTGGCAGATGGTACAAGCTTTTTAATGTAGCTGTTTGGAAGTTCACATGGCATTGGAGCCTTGCTGTCATCTCTAGCTTTGAGCTATCATAACTGCTTTCCTGTCAACACTAAACCATGCTTTGTTGTTCAGGAGGCAGCTTATGATGCTGACAAGGTGTATCTGGCAGCAATTGACAAATTTGATGTCATGCTAGCAAGAAGCAATGCATATGCAACATCTGGTGCGAACAATTTACATCTAAATTTTCTGAACATTGGATTTTCAACCTTACTTTTTCTGTATTTTCTTCTGCATATCTTTTTTTGGTTTTAAGTGGGATACTTTCTTCCGTGCCTAAAACCTGTTGGAACCTATCACCGTAATAGTGTAGTGTTTTTTTTAAATGTGTAGTATTTCAAATGTCTAAGTGTTTGGGCCCAATGGATTGGATCAGATCCATTGGGAATCATGTCTTGTAATTAGGGGTATTTGTGTCTTTTAAGTTAGAATAGGATTAGTATAAAATCTGGCATTGTAATTAGGATTGTAACAGAAATCAAGAAAGAAAGCAGACGGATGCCTAGTGAAGGGGACGAATCTGCCCAAGTTCAAATATGATTTGACTGCTATTTTTTTCTTCAATCTTCTTCAATGAAATTTGATGAAATCATCATTGTATTAGAGCCTTCTACGAAGATATAACAACCAGCCGAAGTCGTCTGTCCCTAGAAAATACTGAAGTAAGTACATGTGTTAGGTTTTTAAACGTTTGGTGAGAAAAAACTGCATTATTGAGACAACGTGCAAGTCTAGAACAAACTGCAGTAAGTTTGAGAATTTCTTGAATCAGACTTGGTGTAGGCCAAGTTATGAATCGAATCACAAATAAATCAGTGACAGCCGATTGGTGACAGAAAGAAATCAGATGTGTGATCACGCAGTGATAGAAAGAAATCAGATTGGTGATCACGCAACCGATTGGTGACCACAAGAAATCAGATCTGTGATCACGTAGATCACTTGATCGTATAACAAATCAATCAGATTGTTGATTGCCGCTTAAGACAGAAATAAGTTTGGTGATCAAGTCGACTTGTGACAGAAATTAAAATTGTTGACAGCCAATGGTTGACTGAAATCAAATCAGTCTTTGATTCGTGTATCACATAATCAACAATAACCAATCTTTGATTCGTGTATCGCATAATCAACAATAACCAGTCTTTGATTTGTGTATCGCATAATCAACAGTAACCTGCAAGAAGACAAGGCATTAGTGGAAATATTTGTGCCGCGACTATCATCAATCAAATTATTTGAAAGAAGGAATCTTAGTTTCAAACAAGTGTGAATCAACATGGAGGGAAGATTGAAAGAAGAATTATTATCAGGTGCGTATGGAAATGATCAAAAGTTGGAACCATTCTAAATTACAAATATTCGGCTAGATGAAAGAAATTATAGAGAATGGGCTCGGTCTATTGAATTTGTGTTACGATCCAGAGGAAAAGCCTCTATTATCAGACAAAATCCATCCCCTCTAGAAGGAAATAGTGCAGACTATGAACGGTGGTCCAAAGATGATGCTCTTGTAAGTTCATGGCTAATTTAATCCATGAATCCTTCTATCAGTAAGACTTTTATGAATCAGCTGCTGAAATTTGGTCTACAGTGGAAGAAGCTTACTCCAAACAGAGGAATATAGCAAAAGAATATGAGATTATTGAAAGAATTAAGAAAATGCCGCCAAGGGACCAAATTAGTAAGTGAATACTATGGAGAATTGCGAGAACTTTGGAATGAACAAAGACATATAGTGGAAAATAAGTGCAGTCACTGTGTAAAAGAGAAAACCGCTGAATGAGAGATTCGAAAGTGTTTGATTTACTCTGAGGAATTTCATCAGAATACGAATCCATCAAGTTGAATATTCTAAGCAAGGAAGAACTTCTATCACTTGGAACAGTATATTCACTCCTACTAAGGGAAGAAGATCAGAAGAATTTAGAGAAAGGTGAACATATAGAAGCTGAGAAATCTGCATTTATTGGTAGAGGATGGAGCAATTATCAGAGAAGAAGAGACTCAATTAGAGGTAAAGGAAGAGGTAGGAATCAAAATTATGATGATAAGAGCAAACTACAGTGCACTCATTGGAAAAAGAAGACACACACGGGAGTATTGTTGGGAAATTATTGGAAAATCTCTAGAATATAAAGATTATGGCAGAAAACACATAGAATATAAAGATTATGACAGTCGTGTGACAACTATATCTGAAAAGAAAGCAGAAATGAATCCTATAGATGAAATGGCAAAATTGAAGAAACAGATTACAGAAATCGAAAAACGTCTACGGGATCAACCTTCAACTTCTTCATCAAAGACATAATTAAGTCCTCCTGCTTCTTATAGTATTAGTGGTAACTACTCTCTTAAAGATTCTACATCTTCTTCTAATTGGATAATAGATTCAGGGGCTACCGATCATATGGTAGGAAACAAGTCTAATCTCATGCAGTATAAAGTGACTTAAACTCCTTAGTATGTAAAAGTAGCGAATGGTTCTTTGATTCCTATAGAAGGGAAAGGAGCAATTGAGAGAGATAATCTCAAACTTAACTCAGTGATATATATTCCAAGTTCCTTGGTTAGAGATATGAATTGTACAGTTACATTCTCTCCGTATGATTGTGTTTTTCAGGATTTGAGGATGGGAAGAACCTTTGGACGTGGTGAACTATGCAATAGACTATACATACTACTTGGAGATCAGATTTTAAGGCAGAAAAGAGCATTGACAGCTATTACTACTGAAGAAAAAATAAAAATTTTGCATAGTAGATTAGGATATTTTCTTGTTTCAAAATTAAGAGAGTTTGTCTCTTTTCCAATTCTCAGTGATGTGGTCATTCAATGTGATGTATGCCAAAGAGCAAAACATCATAGGGCTACCTTTCCTAGTAGTGAATCAATATCAGTTGTTCCTTTTAAGTTGATATATTCTGATGTTTGGGGATCATGTGTGATACCTTCTTTGGGAAATTTTAAGTACTTCGTTACTTTTAGTGATGATTTTTTCAGACTTACTTTTGTTTATCTAATGAAGTCCAAGTCAGAAATATCTTCGATTTTTCCTCTAGTTCATAATCTTATCAAGACTCAATTTGGTTATACTGTTAAAACTCTCATATCTAATAATGGTGGAGAATATTGTAATACTCAGTTGGAATCATATCTTCAATCTCACAGTATTATATATCAGACATCTTGTATTTATACCCCACAACAGAATGGAGTAGCCGAACAAAAGAATCGACACATTTTGGAAATTGCTAGAACTTTACTTCTTGAACACAATGTTCCAAAATATTTCTGGCAAGAAGCAATTCTTACAGTAATATATATCATGAATAGAATTCCAACAGTGACTCTTGCAGGAAAGTCTCCGTTCAAGGTGATTAAACCCGAAGATAATCCATTTCATCTTATTCCCAGAATATTTGGATGTGTTTGTTACGTGCATGCTCATCAACAATTCAGAGATAAACTTAATCCAAGAGCGATAAAATGTATCTTCATTGGATATTCTTATGAAAAAAAAAGATTTATTTGTGATGATCCTAATTCTCATAGAAGATATATTTCTATGGATGTAACCTTCTTTGAAACTACTCCATACTACAAAAATTCGAATGATTTGTCTAATTTTATTTTTGAAGAAACAGTTGTTCTACCAAGAATTAGTACAAGTAAAGACTCAGAGGAAGAAAACTCTCTTGTAAGAACATATCAACTCTCAGGAGAAAACAGAATGCAAATATACAAAAAAGGGGAGAGAAATATATTTATGAACAGACAAACAGATATGATGAATAAGGGGGAGGAACAATATCTGATTCAAATAAAAGTATAGAAGAAACAAGAGATAAGGACTTAGACGACTCAGATGTTCCCATAGCACTCAGAAAAGGGAAAAGATCATGTCGTAAGTATCTAATTTCTCAATTCATTTCCTATAATCGATTATCAGAAAGTTACTATAATTTTGTACTAAAGGCTGAGATGTATCAAATTTCGAAAAACTACTTTGAAGCGTCTAAGGACAAGCAGTGGGTTGAAGCTACGAAGTCTGAAATTCAAGCATTGGAAAAGAATCAAACTTGGGAACTCAGTGACTTACCAGAAGACAGAAAAGCAATCTCATGTAAGTGGGTGTATACAATTAAATACAAAGCAGATGGCTCATTAGAGAGGTACAAAGCAAGGTTAGTGGCTCGCGGATATAGTCAAGCATATGGGATTGATTATGAGGAGATATTTGCACCAGTAGCAAAGCTTACATCTATACGAGTTATTATTAGGATTGCAGCTCAAAGAAATTGAGTAATGTGGCAACTGAATGTGAAAAATGCATTCATATAGGGAGAACTCAAAGAAAAAGTCTACATGGAGTTATCACCTGGATATCCGAATCTTGAAAAAAAGGTATATAGATTAAGAAAAGCTATCTATGGATTAAAACAATCTCCAAGAGCTTGGTTTGAGAAATTCAGTAGAAGTATTATAAATTTGGGATATCGAAAGAGTGTAAGTGATCATACACTATTCTTTAAAAAGGGAGACAAATTGACACTACTATTAGTATATATAGATGACATCGAGGAAATCCAAAGATTAAAGAAAGACCTTTATCGGTTATTTGATATTAAGGATCTTGGAAGATTACATTATTTTTTAGGCATTGAGGTAGCCTACTCAGGTAAGGATATCTTTCTGAATCAAAGAAAATATACTTTGGACCTGTTGCAAGATGTCAAGATGGAAAATTGTAGACCTACATATACTTCAATGGATGTAAATCACAAGTTACATATGAAAGATGGAGCTGAAAGAGTTGATGTAACTAAATATCAACAATTGGTTGGAAAACTGATACACTTAACCATCACACACCCAGACATAGCCTATGCAGTGAGTATAGTAAGCAGGTTTATGCAATCACCATCAAAACATCACATGGATGTTGTGTTTCATATATTACGATATCTGAAGACAACTCCGGGACATGGGATCACCTATAAAGCTAATGGTCACACTAATATTGAAATTTATACAGATGTTGATTGGGCAGGCTCTACAAAGGATAGAAAGTCGACCACAAGATATATAACATTGATGTGACGTAATATAATATCATGGAAAAATAAGAAACAATCTGTTGTAGCTAGATCGATAGCTGAGGCAGAATACAGAGCAATAGCATCAGGTATGTGCAAAGGAAAGTGGTTGCAGTCTTTACTCATAGAAATGGACTTATTTGTTGGAAAACCTATACCTATATTTTGTGACAGCAAAGCAACGATACAGATAGCTTCAAATCCAGTGTATCATGAGAGAACAAAACATATTGAGATAGATTGTCACTTTATACGGGAAAGTGTACATGCAAAAGAATTTCAGTTAGAACATGTGCAATCAGGACATCAATGTGCAGACATGTTGACTAAACCAGTTACTAGAGATCTACTTCAGAGATTGTGCAACAAGTTGGGTGTAACATCCATCTTTCACCCAACTTGAGGGAGAGTGTTGGAACCTATCACCCTAATAGTGTAGTGTTTTTTTTAAATGTGTAGTATTTCAAATGTCTAAGTGTTTGGGCCCAATGGATCGGATCAGATTCATTGGGAATCGTGTCCTGTAATTAGGGGTATTTGTGTCTTTAAAGTTAGAATAGGATTAGTATAAAATTTGGCATTGTAATTAGGGCTGTAACAGAAATCAAGAAAGAAAGCAGACGGCTGCCCAGTGAAGGGGTCGAATCTGCCCAAGTTCAAATATGATTTGACTGCTATTTTTTTCTTCAATCTTCTTCAATGGAATTTGATGAAATCTGATAGATGAGCCCACCTACGGCAGTGGGAAGAGAGAAAATGTTTCTCATGGTAGACTACCTGTGGCATGAATCTAGCTCTAGAGTTGTCTTTAACTTGGATTTATTGAAGTTCTTGATGACATATATATGAGTTTCAAGTTGCCGGCCTAACTTTCTAAACCATCTTGGCATATTTTTATAAGCATTTTATGCCTCATGGAATTTGCTTACTTAGATGCTAGTTGTCATTGAACCTGCTGGGTTCTTATGGGTTAATTTTGCACTGTTTGTCTAATCATTTCAGCTGCCACACATTTCAAGAAACTGATGGGCTGTTCTTTTTTTATTTAACTTTATCAAACTGGTTTAGTTGTCTCCTTGATCATCTGGCCTTGTGATTTGAGATCCTATGGAAGCGATGGTTTCACTGGAAAGGAGTCTTTCTGTTTGGTTATCTGTCTCCATGATTTTGATGAAACCACTAACGGATATCAATTGGATTGTTCTCTTCTATGGATTTCTTTCACTTTATCTAAATGAAACCACTAACATATATCGATTGGATTGTTCCCTTGTAGCATTATTCAGGTGGGGCATGATACTGCAGCAAAGGTCACTTCTTCGGCCTATTGGAAGCAAAGAGAAGTCAAAGTTGCTGCTTCAAGCAAAGAGACTGTTTGAAGATGCACTTGCTATTGATTCTGATTACTCTCAGGCGAGGGAAGCACTCTCATTTTGTATAGATGAACTCAGATACTGATTTTCGTTCCGACATTTCACATTTGCCTATGCTCTAATGAAGGTAGTGTCATCTGCCCCATGAAGTAACATAAAGCATGAAGCACTCTGAAACTCTTGCTCCCTCCCTTAAAGTAGGGTGTGACTTTTCAATCTCCACGCTTCCAACTTTGTTTCGTATCCTGTTGTGCTTTCGTGCTGCTTAGTATCAAACGATAATCAACATGAAGTGACATAAAGCATGATTGAATCGTATGATCTGCTCTGGTGATGGACTCTTTGCAGCATGACAATGCATTTGATCTTTCAAGGAAACAAGTGGAGGCATGTAGATTTTTTCATGTAACCAGAAGAGAATACACTGAAGAAAGCCAAAAGGTAGGGTTGTGTTTACTAATGAGGCTAGAAGTCATTGTATGAATTCAACGATACGTACATTAAGGATTTCAACTGAATGGAAGTTTCCTTCATTCCTCTGTAGGAGGCATCCATCAGATGTAAAGTATTTAACCCCTTTTCTGTATTTGATGTTTGACAGGAAAGGAAAACCGAAATAAATTTAAAAAGCAACGATGGAGTATAAGTGGAGAAGAAATGCTGCACATGTTGCATAGAATTTCATATGGAGAGCATACGTACAAGGATCCACCGTCGCTCATAGTGATCCTGGAGTCTTTGCACCTGTGCCAGCAGATAAGATTGCTTTTCTTTTTGTTCAAGTTCAACAATGGATAACTAGGAAGAGAAATGTAGCTCGGAAGTTGTTCAAGCAAGTTGGTTGCTCGGATATCTGTCGGGTGGTTTGCATTGCATGACTGGAGCATGACGTTATTGGAATATGTGTTAGTGGTCAGCACAATTTGTTTATGAGTGCCTTTGAATGATTTAAGTCTTCTGACATTAAAAAGGCTACCAACTCTATTACGTAGATGAATCATTCACTGAATCTACCAGCTTGTGCACGCAAATCTGGCTTTATGATGTCATGTTCCTTGAGTGAAGGATTCTTGGCAATAGAAACTAATTTAAATTTACTGCATTGTTGATAAGATAGGTTCTGTTTACACTTGTCCGAGACCGATTATCAACAGTAAGAAGTTGGATCTGGAGATGTCATTAGAAGTTTATAGTAGGTTGCCGCTCATAAACCCTATCACCCGGCACATGACATGAAGCTGCCTTGGCATTTTTCACGTATTTGGTCCCTTGTGATTACAAAATACACTTGAATGATTGCCTTGAAGTTTACATGATAAGAACATTCAGAAAGGATAGAGCATCCTTGACGACAACCCATTTTTCGCGGCCCAGATCAGCAAAGAATATGATCTCTCACATGTAGGTGAGCCATCCCGTGCTAGAGGGTTGACTCAAAAGAACTCACGAGTTGCAGGTTACAAATTCGGCTGCGCATATCTGGTAGGTTTCTGCCCTACACCATCTTGTCTATCAAAAAGGTCTGACTTTCATCAGACGATCTTCTTTTGCGAGTAATTGCTGCATATGGCATCGACAATGCTTCCCTTCGTTAGGACGACAGACGAAAGGACTTGCCTGGTCGTATAATGATCTCATCCATTCTACTGCAAATCTAATGTACTCATGTACGCATGCATTCTGCGGCTAAATATCCTATGTAAAATAATCTATTAGTACCAGATTAAACATGTGATGCTACAGCCGAGGATAGATTCATTGAGCTTTATAGACTTTTATAGTGTTCAGATATATATGAACACGACACCTCCCCTTCAATCATCGTATCATAGATTTTACTATTTCTAATATATTCTTATCCGTTAAGGATAGATTTCGGCTCCAAAACGTCCATGGCCTCCACCAGGATTTAGCTTCGGTGAGAAGAGAACAGAGAACCATCAACATGAGAGACATTTTCCCGTATACACATGAGAAAGGTATTACATACAAATTATGTTGCTGATTGACTAACGAGGATGCAGCTTCGGTGACTAGCACACCCAAATTTAACCAACATGACATCGAACAGTCACAAAAGGAAGCAAGTTTAGTTCTCCTGTGCTTCATGATTCTCGGACTGTTTGGTAATGTTTGTCCCATTCATTCTTGCACGAGCCTCTGCAAACATCCTTTGCTGTTCGGCTACCGCTTCTTCCTCTGTCATCTCACTTCTACTGCTCCATTTTCCAGGTTTCGGGGAGTCCTGTTAAGTTGGAATGTTATATACTAAGGAATTAAGACAAATCAACTCAAGACAAAAAGGGGGACGGGAATCGTGACAGAATCTGAACCAGTGTCTCAAGCCTATGATGTTCGTACGCTGCATAAACCTCCTCAATATACTCTCCAAAGCCAAGAACCTGTCATTTAGTTTTATTAAATCACATTATGAGGTCACTCTTCGAGCACTGCTATGGAAGAATTAAAATCGTACATGCTACATCATGTCCGAGTCCATTTATCGACTTCTTAATGAGCTTTCCTCACATACGCACTGAGAGAAACCATACTTGCTCAAAAAGTTCACACTTGGGTGTAAAAACAAGACTTTCCCACTATGGCCGACTTACAGTGGGTGACCATCTTTCTTCAGCAGGAAACAATCAGGCTCCCAGCACATCAGAAGACAGAACATGAAAAGTAGTATCAAGGGAAGAAAAAGAGATGCCCTTAGAACATCTGTAAGTACTTTATACGTTATACATCACGTAAGGATACAACAAGATGGCACATTTCCTTTATTTTCAAGAGAAAATGTCAAGTTTCCTTGAGTTCAACAACATTAACTTTGCACCAGACAATGTGATAGTCATGTTTGTATGCAATCCTAAGAATACTGTAAAGGGAAGCAATGATGAACCATGGTTCTTGAATATGTTCTTTAACTAGCTGTAGAAGAGAAAAGAAGACATTACCGAAGTTCAATAATTTCCGTTTTAACTGGGGCGCAATCAGGGAAGTGGAAGATATAAGTTATAAACATGGCATTGGATTCCCACTTATAGGCAAATCAGTCCCAAATTTAACTTTTGGAAAAAACCTTAGCTATTGGGATCTAACTTCTTTTGGAGGGGTTAACTAAAGAAGGATAAGTCATACGTACTCAAAGTTTCTGTCTTTACGTTATAGAAGGATATGAAGGCTATATATATCCCTTACCTCTACAGCACATAACTTTGTAGTAAAGTTGGTCGGCTATATGCTACTTACAGAATGACTGGCTGAATATGGTGCTCTGATCCCTCTAAATTGTAGACATGAAACTTTCTCTCCATATCCAGCAGATATGTAGCAGGCTCTTTTACAGACATTTAATTCACAAATGAATTTTTTATAATATTTAGTTGAAGTGAGATCTGCGAAGATAGGTTGACAACATTGACTTTTTCTAGTTCCAAAGATCCAAAACGTTTCTTAATTCAATACTTAAGTATTCCCGAGTCAATCCTCTTCCTGTTTGAAAACCCATATCACATGTAAGTCATTGTTATTGATTTCAAAAGATGGGTAATAACATCAGGGTTTTGGTAAATTTATGAGAATATTATGCTTTCGCTTCTCTGTTGTCACTCTGCTGCACAAGTTTGTTTGGATGCGAAATAAACAAGAATTTTAACTTGGATTAGGATCACATATCATTTTACAGATAGGCCGATAAAGCACTTCTGACATATTTTCTTCCAAAAGTATCATATAGTGGCATAGTTCAAGTTTCTTAGATTTGTCACACGTAAACATATATGAAAGTGCAGTAAATTTTATAACCTTAAGCTTATCAAATAATTCCTTCTGAACGTTATGTTCTTTTCTGAATCTTTTATGTGCTAATCTCTTGCATGAGTGAGCTACAGAATTCTAGCATTAGCTACTCTAAGGAGTTTCATGCTACTTCAAAGTGTCAAAGAGTAAAACATCAGTACAATGTATTACATGTAGCGAGACAGCACAGCCCTAAGATATTCAAGATATATGAGCAGAGAAGTGAACTGGAAATCATCAAAACCTACCTCTAATGCTTTGATTACATGTTCAGGTGCAATTGTTCTTCTTTCCTCTTTATTGCATACTTCATTGGATTCTGATGAAATGAGGTTGATGAATTCTGGAAAAAGAGAAAATTGTTGTTAAGAAAGGACTTTTCGAAAATCAGACCCAAAGAAGCATTGTATTAACAGTCTATGCTTAGAAACATAGAACACTGTGTATGTATCCTTTTGGCTCATCATTACCCGCCAAGCAACAGAAAACCTACTGCGTTTTGTTCAACTACAAAGAAGCAAAAGCAGCCAATGTACAGATCCAGTTCTTGCTAGCTCAGGGATGCCTAAGATTTTACTATTACCCAGAATATCTTTTCTCTCTTCAGCATTTGAAGCAAATAATAGGAAAAACACGTAAGCTTGAAAGCATAAAAATAGAGAAAAAGTCGGAAGAGCAGTGATGATTTGAGAAACAAAAGTTAGTAGGCGCTCACACAAATTATCAGACAGACATTAAACAGGCTAAATTTTCAGGAAGGTGGACATTGGAAGTTATGTCATAGGTCCTTTTGGCCACTCTAATTGAATAAACCTAAGGACCAAAAACTTGGTACCCACAATAAGGATATAGATGGTACAACTGGAATATGGATAGTAAGTGAAACAGAGACTCTTTCCTGTAACATGTCCACTATAATTTATAACACTAAATCTAGCATAACCAAGAATCTACGTATCAATCACATCAATATAACTACAAAAACATCATAATAGCCTCATAAACTTCGTACCTTTTGATTGATTTTCATCAATAAAACAAAACCTTTGTTTTTTAGATACAGAACTCCACATAAGTATCACCTGCCATGAACAAATTGTGATGGCAACCACCATCCGTTATGTAGCAACACCACTGTCCACATAACAACAAGACACAACTATTTCAAGGAAAAGCAGAAGGTAACACTAAGGTCGACAAAAACATAACAAGAGAACAGACAAAAACGTCATTACATTTTCAAGTGTTCATTGAACATTTGAATGAAACGGATACAAGAGAACAGACAAAAACGTCATTACATTTTCAAGTGTTCATTGAACATTTGAATGAAACGGATATTTTCAACATTGTTACATCAACCAATATTGTTAATGAAACATCACAATCTTTCTCAATATCTAGAAAAAGAATATCACAATGCAGGTTAGCAGATGTCAATAATCTCACCTACACAACATTCAACAAGAAGATCCTGTGCATCTCTTGCAACACGTACATCGGGTGGCAACATCTCCTTTATGATCTTAAACATGGTTGCTGAAAGCAATGAAGTTCCAATGTCAGCCTTAACTACTAGCAATTGTCAGTCCTGCAACACTAATAGAAGAACATGAAGCGTGGAATATAGTTTAACAGAATATACTCAAGAATATCCGACAACAATGCCCCAATTGCATCTGCGAATTCTACTTCTCTTTCCCGAAAAACATGAAGCAAAACAATGGAACATACATGTGCAAAAGAACCAATACTATCAAATAACAAACTGAACTCAGATGACCCTCAATGATATTCCCTGTTGTCATATGTAAAGTCTGTGATTTGAACAAACCATGACTAAAATTATCCCCAAAACACTGCTTAGGCAAGCAGTGTACTTAGCAGTAACTGATAAACAAACCTAATTTACTTAAATCAATTTAAAAAAATCAGGCTTCCATGGCAAGTGACTTAAGTTTGACCCAATAATCAATGTCACGGTAAGTATCATTCAGTAAACAAAAGCAACAACCAAACAGCACAATCATGATAAATTTAAATGAGAATATCATGTTCGAATGCCAAGTCATGAGTATTTGATCATACAGCATACACAAAGAAGAATTCAGGATGTTTCCAATCTTTAATGTCAACTTATCATAATAATAATAGCAGGAAGTTGATACAATCGAGAAAGCATAAGTTTGAGAAGAAGATAAACACCAAAAGTGACGAGCATATGTAGTGAAATGATAATATTAAGAAGCCAAAGGCTCCACCCCTAAAGTTGAAAGTACTGAAGAAGGTAAAACACTAAAAAGTGATAACACAAATGAAATAAGAAGACAATATAAACCAGCCAAATGGTCCATTTGAAAGGTTGTTAGTATTGCAACCTTTTGGAAGTGAAACGTCTTCCTTGGTCTTTCCCACAATATCCATCGGCTCCATGCTTCACAAGGCACAAAATTTGACGTGATAAGCAAATCACACCTAGACAGAAATCAACAGCTTGAACCAAAATATTGGGGAAGAGTTGCGTACTTTAAGAATTGCAATCTTGTGAACCTAATAAAGCTGTTGCCACGCTACCAAATCCTCCTCTAAACTTCTTCGTTGTGGTTTGAATGCCAAGTTGCGAACAAAGCCTTAAGGATTTTAAACTCTCAAAAGATCCTGCATAACCAGAAGCAAATTCAAACCCAAATCAGCAAACATGGAGAAGCCACATCCGCTAAGGTTTCCCATTTTCTCTATGGACCAATATCGCAAAACAAATTCTCTGCAATTAGACGATTTCACAAAAGCGAAAACGCAGCATACAACCCATAAAGAATCCCCAACAATAAAATTCAATAAAACAATCAAAATCTTGCGCAAACGATAAGATCCCGTCCATGTGAGATCGTGAAAAAGAAAAAGGAAAATGTAAACAAAAGCTAGCGTTTCGGGATTTCATCGACTCACCTCAATCAACGTCGCCGTACTTCTATCGGAGATTGTGAGATCTGCAATCGCGAGAATCTGGTTGACGAGTCGACCGCGAAACGAAGGATCGCGGAGTCTCAGAAGAATTAGGGTTTCAACGTCGAAGAAGAAGAAAGACGTGATGATGCATGGGGTTGAGGAATAACAGACCGTCTAATGGATGCCGGTTTGACCGGGTTCACCCTCTCCGTGAACCGAGTCGCGCCCACGTAGACTCTTCATTCTTTTCTTGACCGAGCTTAGGTGCAGCATTTTGAACATTAAGTATTCAAACTCGGTTCGCTCGAACGGGAAACGAACCTGTTGTTTTCACAGCCATTTTAAGCAAATCTCGTTCTTATTTTTTCTGCCAAGAGTAAGCCGGTGAGTGAGCTCAATTCGTGCCTGGATTGCTTGATCAGGACTCGTCTCTTTTGCTTAGTTAACGTGAACAAGTGAGCTTCAAGATACATGAGTTCAACATGAACTTGCTCATTAAATGTAAAACAACCCAACATTTTGTATAATTTGAATGGATAAATGAATTGTTTTGCTCATTTTCGGTTATATGAATTCTTTGTTTTCATAGAGTCTAATCATGTGTCATACTAGCACTTAACTCAACATAAGCTAGATCATTTTTATTTTTTTAATAATTTTTTGGTCTTTTTTCCTCTTTTTAATATTTCACAATCTAGTTTCTCATATTTTCTTACTTAAATTTTCTTTGGTAGTCTTTGTATGTATCCAAACCATCATAAACAATTTTTTTCGTTTTATCAACTATTGATGCAACTTCCGATTTGTTTCTAATAACTTCATTATACATACAGTTTTTATGGCCACTCATCTATCTCAACATCTTCATTTATATGCTCAATACTTAGAACCGTAAAATATAACGGGTCCAATTGCTCCTTCTTAAAACACTTGTAGGGTTTAGCATCCATTGGGTAGAACCTAATTCACTTTGATACCAAGCGAGACACTCATTTTGTTGCCAATCTAACGGCGAAAATGATGTTAACTAAAATGACTTTATAACGGGACTGACTTCGAAAACAAATTTGCTTAAGAAATTACCACTTAGTTTTTCAGTGTATTAAGGCAGTGGCTGACCCATTTTAGGGCGAGGTTAAGTATGTGTCTCATCCAAAATCTGAAAAGTATAGTAAGGCCGTCACGGGATGCTATATCAAAATACAAGTGTGTCTCACCCAAAAAAAATCTTAAGTATGTTATTGGGTTAAGGCCTGAAATAAGGTAATAAAGTTGAAGCTTTCCTGTGTTTAGCTCACATGGCAGGGCTCTCTTCTCTCATAATGAAGGCCATCAATTCGATTCCTGGTGTATGCGTACCTGGGTTCTGCCTCCTGCTGTAACAAAAGGGAAAAAAAAAACTCCAATTGTTGGCATTATGGAGGACGATCACGTAGAATTATATAATGTTTATCAAAATTATGTTACAAAATCATGCCTACCGTGCCCGTTTGATGGTGGTTAAAGCTTTCGTTTTGTTTAAAATTTGTGAAAAATGACCCTTGAACCACCCGTGAGTTAGTAAAAATAACATGGAGATTCGAACTGAAGACCTCCCACTTACCGTGTAGGCACTCTGACCAATCCGAGCTGAGAGTGGTACTTATATTAAAAATGTGGTAGGATACGAAATGGGTGCAAGAAGCTATACAAAATGTTGAGGAGTTTATGTTATATGGTTCTGAGTATTAACGAACATGAACAAAAGATGGTCGTGACAGAAATGAAGATGCTTTGGTCACACAATGACCATATATGCAATGAAGTTATTAGAATTAAATTAGGAATGACATTAATAAATAATAAAATGAGGAAAATTTGTTTAAGATGGTTTAGACATGAAGTTCTGGTAAGAAGGTATGAGAAACTATGAAAACGAAAACTATAAAGTGTTGAAAAAAAGAAAAAAATTGATCTTGCTATGTTGAGTTAATGTTAACATAATAATGATTAAACTCTATGAAAACAAAGAATTGATATAACGGACCCTATCTAGAAAAGACTTAATTGTTGTTATTGTTGATGTTGTAGTTGTACTAGTTTATAAGCCTTCAAATGAGGACAAAAACAACTATGGTGTCCGTGTCAAAGGTCAGGCTTCACTTGCACAGAAAGCAATAGCTCACGTGATCAGGAAGTCAGACTCACAAGTTGAAGGTCATGTTTCATACAATGGTGGCCCTACTTTAGGGCAAAATGTAGCATGCTCCTCACCTTTTAAAGTATGTTATTATATATAAGAAAATATAAATACTTTGTTAATGTGAAATACAAGTGTACCTCACTAAAAAAAATTTCCGAGTCTATCATTGGTTCCATACCCAGCTCATGCATTTGGCTTCGGCCTACACACTGTACCACAAATAAAGGATCAAGCTTAACCTCAACTCTACTAGTACAATGTTTGGGTTTGGTAATAACATAATAGATCGATTTAAGATGGTTTGGACATATAGAAAGAAAATCAAAAGTAGAACCTTTAAGAAGGTACGAAAAACTAAATTTGGAAAGTATTAAAAGACGTAGAGGACGACCACAAAAGTGTTGGAAAGAAACAATAAAGAATGATCTAGCTTATTGTGAGTTAACTGCTAACATGGCACACGATAGGGATATGTGGAAACAAAGAATTCATGTAGCCGACCCCATCTAGTATGGGAAAAGACTTAGTTATTGTTGTTAATTGATTTACAATTTTCGGGTCAGATTCACATCTGAATGACATATGGAGCTGCATGGTTAAGGAGAACTTATACCAGGTCAAACCCAAGTGTGGACTAAGGCCTGCAAACATTGAACATAAAGATATTAAAGGTACTTTAGGTTTACTCTGCATCTCACACTCACTCCAAAATACTACCCAGAACTGTACCTAGGGATGACAATAACCACCCAAGCTCTGGGTACCCAACTTTAACCAACCCAATCAGGTAGGTTGAGAACCCGCCCCATGTCAGATTGGGTAAGTTTCTATATCATGTAGGATGCAGGTTGGGTAGGATGGGGTTAGTGCTGGTCGGGTTCAGGTGGGGCTGGTTAAGGCGGTGCTGGTGTTGGGTTGAGAACGCTGCACAAACTGCAATAACTCTAGTGTCTGCATTTATCCTCATAAATTGAAGTTTATGGAGGCTGAGAGATAGAGAGAGAAGAAAGAGAAATGGTGGAGGTGGGGTATCAGTAATGGAGGCTGCATTATGCATGAGTTCCAATGATAGTGGTGGTGATGGAACCTGCATGAGAGAGAGAGCTTTTTTGTCACACCTGCTCGGGTCGCGACCACGACCCGATCCGAGCCGATGTCATGTGGCTGCTTCTCGTGTGGGCGTGATGGTGAGCAGTAACTAAATACAGTACTAATTTAATGCAAACTCAAGAAATATCTAACCGAAATAAATATCTATATCGAAGTTTTAAACATGTCCAAAATGGTGCGGGGCCCACCTAACAATAACCTCGAATAAAAGACTTTCTAAATCATTCAATACTTATCATACCATCTAAAATAAAAATGCAGCTCTATCAAACACCTACTCTGCTCGGTGTGCCTTCGAACTGCTAGCTTCAGGATGAGTTATAAAACAATAGGGTGAGCTCCTATACATAGCTCAGTAGAGAGGTTAAACATCTTTAAACAGCAAACATACTAAAAGCATGCATAGTTCACAATCATTTCATAGCAAAACACATTTACCTTGAAATCATGATCTCAAATTCATACGCACACACTCATACAACATTAGTTTCGATAATTATAGCCCATACTTTGTCTGCCCCAAAGGCCACGGGAGTCGTCCGGCCCTCCCTAACGTGACCTCGGTAACCCCGTCCACGACGGTAACCACACCGACTCTCACGACAGAGTGCCCGAGAACACACCCTGTATTCGCTCCAAGCCGGATCGCCTGAGGGACCTGCAAGTCTCTAGAGACCCAACACAAACCATACAAGTATAACTCGTATATTCACACATCATTACATTTCTAAAACCAATTACAATTCATCACATTCACAAATCATATCCAGATCCACGAATATCCAAAATCAAACTCATATCCACACAACATTTAAACAACATTTAAATACCATGTTCATACAACACATGCATATCAAAACATGTTCTTTATCAAACAGTGTCATAAACATGTTCTATTTGAAAAGCATATCAAATAACTCATAATTGTGAATAACATTTCACAAACATCAATAAAACAGTTATCAATCATGCACATTTAAATATATCTAAAACAGTAAAATCACTTCTAGCAAGGTTATGTAAAAGAATGCATAACCCCCTACCTAAAGGAGCGCTAAGATCCAGTCTCCAAGCTGTTGGGCCACTCTTATCACCACCAAATCCTCTAAATTTAATCTCTAAACAATTGTAAATAATTAAAATATTAAAATTTATTTAACTATAAATCTAACGAAACAAACTATATCCGAATTGGATCCCAAACCCCAATCTGGATCCGTTTAAGCTATCCGAGATCCAAATCGATACCCAGATCCATATTTAATCCAAATGAGTGACACAATAGGTAGCTTGTGTCACTGTGTCAACAAAGAACCTTTAACTACTGACACGGGTCTTGTTTCTAACCTAGAAACCCATTTCAAGACACAACCCAAACTTGACCCGTTTTCGAAATAGAACTCGACACGAAACCTGTTTTGACACAGAACTGGTTCTTAACATGTGGTACGAGAACACGATATGAATCAGTGTCGGTTGATGATATTTCAGACACGACACATCGTGTCCGTCACGACACGACACGAAAATGAGGGGCATGCCCAAAAGGGCCGATTCCTCCTTTTTTTTTTTCTTTTCTAGCATCGATTTCGTCAGTTTCCGACAAATCATAACTATTTCCCGACCAAATCGACACCATCGACTTACCTACCCCACCAAACACTTAGTTCTACCTCAAACCTTCAATCCAAGCCCAAAACGATGATTTTCAACAAGTTTTTTTCCATAAAAAATTAGGAAAAATGAAAATCTGAAAAATAGGTAAACTCACCAGATTCCGGCCGACTCCTCGCATTTTTCCACTGGTTCGAGGCTGCCCCAACTCCCTGGAGAAGACACTATGAAGGGCCCTTTTAAAGGCCCTTCATATCCTAATAGCCGTTACTGCACAATGCTTAAGCGTTACACTTTTAGCCATTGCTAAGTATTTAAAAGAATCTCATCCATTCATTTAAAACGCATTGTCTTGTTGCTAAGATCTTGATTGATGCTTTTCATTCATGTTGTAGTTGGTGTGCTCAAGAGTGAACCAACTTGCACTAATGAAGTATTCTTTGTCATTATGTATGGTAAAACCAATCTTCCACTATTGGAATAGCCTATTATAGACATATTTTTATGTGATCCGGAGGTGGACACATCTATCTATCGCATAAAACCGTTAATATTTGGCTTCATAGTTCAAGAATGTTATTATAGGTAGATGTGTTCTCTCACAAGAGCTTTGATGATCAATGTATCTTTTTATCTTGTGTTTTATGAATGTATAACATTGTTGCTGAACTCTCAAATCTGCCTTATTGCAATCTAAAATATGACACAATAGTTGATTGATGGATTTATCTTTGAACTTTTGCTTTTTCAATCTATCCATAACATGTTCCATACATATAGCAAGTTGCCCTTGATGCCCATATTGGTAATAGATTCTTTTTGTGAAGCTATAATATATATTACATGTCTCTATCATGTTCCTACACAAAGCACAAGCACTCATCACCACATGGCCCAACCTCTGCATTTTATCTATTATTAAAAAATTATCCTCTTGGGCAAAAAGTTGGATGATGGCTACTTGTGAATAGTAATGTTTACGCCACTCTTGGTGACAATGCTTGAATTTTGGCCCCTTGGATAGATTGTGCTCCATATCTTCTGAGTTATAACTTGTTCATGACTAAAAAAGTTTGAAGTCACTTCTCATGAAATGGTGGAGATATGTTTCTAAGGCAAGATATACATAGCTGACATCTCTAATTGATAAGAATTAGAGTTGTACATATTAGTGTTTAGATATGTTGTGCTCTATCTTGCTCACTGAAATTCCAATTGAAGATTATGGTCAAAATTCAATGAAGCTACCTAAATTTATCTTCCAACAAGCATGATCATCTAAACTTCTAAACTCATGAGGTTGGACCTTCTTATCATAGATACCATAGAATATTCATTTGTAGATATTTGACGTGTAGAAGTCAAGAGAGGAGGTATTACTTTCCGATATTAGTTTTTATAATGTTTTAGCACATAAAGACATGCTCATCTCCCCAAGGTGTGTCACAACCTTCTTGTTTGGGTTTGGAGACCTTATCCCATTAATAAAATTAGGAGTACCCCCTACCCCCAAACATATAATGTCTCATGATTTTTTTCAAGTAAAGTCGCAATGCCTTGAGGTGGCGTCACTGTTTGCATCCAATAAATGAGAACCGACTACCAATACCATCCAACCAGCAAGAGATAAGATTTTAGTGCTCCACATTACTAATTTAGTTTGGACCTTCTTAATCAACGATATTCATTGTGTTAAGTGAAGCTTACACACCTTTAAAAACTGGCATATGAATATTTATATATATAGTATGACATAATATTTGATTAATATCAATGGTAGCAATATTTTGAACTTCCCTTGATGCCTTTTCAACCTATCCAACTGAATGAATTTGTAACCTGGTTAAGGAATACTGGCTCAAGATTGTCAACATGTTTGACTTCTTGTTTGATCTTGGTTTGCAATCTGCTGTCCTTTAAAACGCAAGGCACTACTACCTTAATTTTCCGTAGAATTAAGAAACATACTTTCTCTCTCTCTCACACACACACACACAAAGAGAACCTGGTATAAGATAACATAATTAAATGCTAAGTATTTAAAAGAATCTCATCCATTCATTTTGGGCTCATAAATAATTGAAATTTGAATTCAATTACCACTAAAATTGGTTTGGATGAAACAAAACACATAATTAAGAAACATATTGAGAGAGAGAAACAATTTCAATAATTTATCTTTGTTGATTATGGTTGAAATTTGAATTAAAGAAACGAAAAAATTTAGATATGCTAACACCTACTAGGTTCTCTCTCTCTCTCTCTCTCTATATATATATATATATATATATATATATAGGAGAGAGAGAGGGGAAGACAACGGCCCATTCATGTTCAATTCCTTGTTTCTCATGTTCTACCAATCAAATCTCCAACAACTACTCTCTATCACCTTTGACTATACTTTCATTGTCCAAAACTAGTGTCACCACCATCAAAATATTTAAAAAAGTTAAATACTTGTACACAAAGGTGGTTTTGTTAATGATTGCAAATAAAACTGGTGGAGGGGAGGGTTGGGCAGTGGATGAAGAGATGGAGGGCAACCAGTCATGTGGAGCCATACAAAAACAGTGATTGAGCATTGATCTCATTGAACACGAATCATATATTATATATATATAGAGAGAGAAAAAGTTAACACATTTAGGTGCTACCAAATCCAAATAAATCGCAACCATATTTTTTTCAGGTACTTTTTGCTTTTAAAATTTCTAAATATGCTAGCATATACCAATTATATATATAAAAGAAGTATGATTTAATGTATAACATTATTGAAAAAGTAAAAGGGTGAGAGCAACTTTTGGTCTCATGTTAGACTGTTGGTGGGGAAGAAACAAAGGAGGTTAAATGGCTGTCGAAGGCCCTCTCCATGTGTTATCGTTGTTCTTGCCTCACGCAATCTGTCGTTTGGAAAGAAAAGCCCCTCCCTCTTATTTAGTTCTACACGTGCTTTCCAAAGAAAAGAGAGAAAAACTCCTAGCAATCACTTTATATCTATTTGTTTTATTAGAGAAAGAGATATTTTCCGAATCAATCCCTCTCTGTTTAGCTATTTCCGGATTCAACTTTCCTTTTTGTCCTACCCTTTAACGTTAGCTCATGGCATTTGTAACCGCATTGTGTGCACGTCCATATATTTGGAAAATAGATATTTTAAGCCTCTTTTTCTTTTGAAAATTTGCCATATGGATTGAATATTTTGATCTCAAAATAATATTTCCTTTTTTTAGCACCATAGGGATGCTAAAGCCAGATGCAAGGACTGGGCATCAAACTCATGATGTTCAACTTGTGAGCCGACCCCCTAACCAGGTGAGTTATTCCAAGAGCCCAGTTAAAAAAGAATTAAGCAGGTCATGCTAAAAGAGATAGTTGCTCTCACAAAGATCAGAAATTGAACATTACTTATTTATATCGCTTTTCATTTGAACGGACAAAGTGACGATATACTGCCACACTTTCTTTCTTACTTTAAACTGACAAAGAACTGAAGGTTGAAAAATATCCGTAATTATGTTATGCAGGGTTGTTTTGCTAAATGTAAGAAATGAAAGGATGAATTTCAAAATTTCTCAAAACAAAGAAAGAAATTGAAAGTCACTATAGTATCACCTAAACATGACCGGTTTCTAATCGGTCCCACGAATCGAACCGAGCTAGGAACCAGCTGACCCCAAAACCGGTGAAACCGGAGATCACTCGATTGGGTTCCAGTTTCACCCTTTGTAAAACCAGAACCGGTGGTTTGACATTTCTAGGTTCTGAGTAAACCGAAACCGGACATGTCTACTGTCAGCCTGTACAATACATGCATTGTTACTTATCATCTACCACACATTCAGCATTTACTATTCATAGGGTTAAAAGATATATATGTTATATACTCTTCCATGCGCACAAGCAACACGTACACATGCACACACACATTGAGGGATACAGATGAAAGATGCATCACCACGCTGGCTTTTCTGCTGGATAAAGAATTGGGGAGCATCGTCGATCAAGCAAAATCTGTGACACAAGCTCTTTTTATTGGTGAAGCATACAACCCGTATTTGAAGCCAAAAGGACCCTAACTAATCCAGTTTCTAGCCAGGTCGATCCGCTATGAGGGTCAGGATCTCCCAGCGCTGGTTTTCTCCATTCACAAGCCACGAACTCGGGAACTCTGCTCAAGGGGATGAAGTGCTGAACCACTTTAACCAACCATATGACATAAGCTCTTCAATGGCTAATTGAGTTATAGGAACATACTTAAAAGAATGCATCAAATGGTCTTGTATAGTTCTGCTTGCACAAGAACATCCCGCCGTGGTTAGCATGGTGTTAACGGCCACACACAACAACTAGATGGGCAACACCCGAAATCTGAAAAATTCCAAAGTCCACCACTGTATATATATTTAGCCTCACCCAAAATACAAGTGAAAAGTCATGAGCTTGGTACTCATGGCATGCATATGGTAGAGGCCAGCTTGCTTCGACGCAAGCTTCCTGTCAAGCAAAATAAGGAGGGACTTCTTATCACTTTCAGTTCGTTCCAATTGACAAGTCCTTACCTAAAATTGATGGTGACATTATTGGATCAGATTGGCCATTGTTAATCCATCAAAACCAAAATCTGTCCACAAGGCTTTTTTGCATACTCAACACAACCTCTTTTCTGTTTCCAATTACATCATACACGTTGAATTATGCATTGGATGATATGTTAAGAGTTGATAATTCAATGAAATCTGAAAAAAAATAGTTATTCCTATCTTAATTTAGTTGATGTGGTTAAAATCTCGGGTAGGAAAAACTAAGTCGACACTGATATCACAGAGGAAGCCAAAGTGTTTGGTTCTTGAGAAGGCACCGGGCGATCTCCCCTCATAAAAGGGATACAATCCTTTTGGTATAAATAGTTTATATAAATCAGATTGTACGCTCCATATGATCATCTTGTCAATGAAGGTTCATTTCTTTCAACTCGTAAACGAAGGTTTTAGGTAAATGAGGGGGCATTCTAATCAAGGTGCTTAAGGAAATCTCTCTCAACTCAGCTCATCTAAGGCTACTCAGCTAGCAGTAAGCTCAACTCCTTTACCAACAGCTTTCTTCATTACTTCATCATCGAGCTGTCAAGGACACAAATTTCCCATCAACAACTCTTTTAAGCAATTCCCAAATAGAAAACCAATCAGGAGGTTAAAATTTTTACCTATTAAAGATGATTTGATTCAAAACGATTCTCTCAAGCTCGCTTCAAAAGGATTCAATCAATACCCAGATTGAGATAACTAAAAGAGTACATGAAAACGTAAAGGAAGAAGTCCACTTACCATGCACAAAGAACCACGGCTCCCCATCGCTGAGGGTTCAACTTGAAGGTCCCGAGTTCGGCACAGTTGCCTATTGAAAAAGAACTTCATTTATTGATTCTCCATAAAAAGAAAAAAGAACATTTACTTCTGGAAAAAAAAGCATTCAAATTAATGCAAAACATCTACAGCAACAAAGAGACTGTATACATCTCCCTATCTGTTCAACAAACTCAGCATACTAACCAACAGTACCGCATCTCCCCACAAGCACTGTTCTCAGTTGTCTCAATGGTTCAAAGGGCATCTTAAAGCAGAAAGAAAGAAAAGGTCTAAGATAACAAAGAAACAAAGGATGAAGATCATTCTCTTTTTCTTGTTTTGGTTTGAGGGGAGGGTTTCTCTACACAATTCTCACTCGGCCAAGGACGGGGAAATGTGGTCGCGGAAGGCGCGGAGGATGGTGGCAAAGGTGACGATTCCGACTATCCGGTGGTCGTCATCGGTCACCCAAACGTAGCTGACACGGTGAGCTAATGCCTGAACCATCACGGCGACCAGTGAGCTCCACGGCCGGCATGCGATGGCCTCCGCATGCCGGACTCTCGCAGCTCGAGTCGAGCCGTGATCGCGCCCGAACGAAGTTGCAGCTGGCAACTTCGCCAGCTTGAGCGGTCCCGTTGGAGAGCCCATCCCTGAGGAGAATTCGTCCTCCTCTTCGGACGAAAAGTCCGTGGACGCATCGTTGGGAAAGAAGTCGTTATCCGCACTCAAACGCTTGGTCTTCTCCCGGGCTCTTGCACGCACTGCCGCGACGAGAGACTCCGGCAGGCTGCCGCAGTCAATGTAAGCCATGAGGTCGCCGGCCGAGAGTGTCGCGATGGCCAGAGCGACAGATTCATCACAGCAGGCGAGGGTCTCCGGTGAGATCTCACCGATGAGTCGCGGATCAGCATCTCCGGTGACCACTGCCACCGATGTCTGAGACGCAAGAGCGGAGCCAATGAGGTGGCATGCCAAAGACGCCGGCTCGTCGTAGCGGATGCAGAGGAATTCATCGGCGATAAGGCCGAGATCGTCGATGGTGGCCGCGGGGAGGGGTGAGAAGAGGCCGATGGAACCCAGAAGGAAGCGCACCAAATCTTCCTGAGTCACCCAACAAAACTCTTTTCCGTTGTGAGTGGTCGCCGGCCAGAGAGTGCCTACTCCGGCGCCAGTGCCGGAATTCACGGTGGCGAGCTTCTGGAGGTATTTCTTCGATCCGAACCCGGGCTTCCTTTGTATCACCAGGTTTTGAGCTCCATCTACCATGAGATCCAATGCCTCCAACAAGCTGAATCAACAAAGACAGAAAAAACACCTAAATTTTAACTCCAACTTTCCACAGAGTAAATCCATTAAAAAATAGCTAGGGAAAAAGTCAAATGTGTGCTTTTTATCCTAATTCTGAGAAAATCAACTAAATCAACAAGACCACCATCCAAAAGTTTACCATACTACCACACGCGCACGCGCACGCACACATACTGGTGTTACAGTAAAAATAAATATTTTGCTTGGTAGAGAGGATATTGATTAAACAAAACTAAAGCAAGTATGAGACCGAAAATTGTAAAAAGTATATGCCCGCAAAAAGATTAAAGCAATTCTAATAACAAGGAGACCTCATAATTAAATAAGACAATAGTTTCTCTATTTTAGCCCATTTTTTGGTGGCAATAGTTGTTCAAGTGGGGTTTTGTACAGAGAAAAAAGACGAGCAGTTCTACTCATGCTCCTCGCATGACCCACAAAGCATTTCTTTCCTTTTCAAGGCGAAAAGGAAGAATCATCTCTTAATATCGGAGCGCCAGAAATAAAGAAACGCTTTAATGATTCCTTTAATACGAAATGAACGGACGATATGATATGTGTGTGTGTGTGTGTGTGAGTGAGAGAGAGAGAGAATATCCGCGGGTAAAAATGTCTTGGGAGAAAAGGAATCAGAGGAGAGAATGTTCTTCCTTGTTCCCGGAACGAAAAGGCCAAACGAAAACAGAAACGTATTTGATTTTCAATTCTCCCATCTATGAATCTTTTGCGTCGGAAATCATCGGAAACAAATTCGCGAATCCTCCCCTCGCGACTTTCCGAATCACGGGCAAGAACAATTTGCCCGTCTCTCTCTCAACAAAATATGACCAATTTCTTCGTAGTTCCTCCGCTCATTTTCCTCAGATCCATATCTCTCCGAGCGAAAGATCCCAAATCTCCTTATCCTTCAGATATGTATATATATATACATACATATATATACATACATATATATATACATACATATATATACATACATATATATATATATACATACATATATATATATATATATATACATACATATATATATATATATATATACATACATATATATATATATATATATATATATATATATATATATATATATATATATATATATATATATATAGGGAGAGAGAGAGAGAGAGAGAATGACCCGTTTCTTCTCGTTTCAATTCATTCTCCCTTTTCCTCGAAACCCATATTACAAAGAACAATAAGAAGGGGGAACTGCGAAAGAATCCGCAGGAGTCGGCACCTCAGATCAGGTTGGACATGCCGGATGGGCGTCGGCACTGCATCCTTGCCGGCCGTTGCCGGAAACAGCGCAGACACCGGGGCGCGGAGCGCCGAGGCCGGACGGGCTAGGTTGTCGTCTCTAGACAAGAAGCAGATGACATCCACCATGCACACTTTCCCCAAACACCTGCACTCACTCTTCACGATCGAGTGCTCGCAGCTCCACACCGTCACAAACCCTTCCGCGCCGGTCTTCCTGATAGCAGCTAGCGCATCGCCGACGGTGGACGCCGACGGAATCCACCGTAATGCCGGCCTCCCAATGCAGAGGTCGCTCACCCCACTGCTCCTCAAACACACTGCCATGCACCACACACGCACCTGCAGAAAGCGAAACAAGCGAGAGAGAGAGAGAGAGAGAGAGAGAGAGAGAACCGTTGAGAGGAGGGGTTGTATTTATAGATGGCGTTTCTTGTTCCCCTTCCTTATTACTCCCCTCTTCAAAGATTAGGCGTATGAAGTTCTGTAAAATTTGCGATGACCCCTACTAACTACCATATATTTCATATTACCTGTCCTATAGTTTCATATATTACATATAGCGGTCCCAACTTATGCACTGCACTGGAGAGTGCGTTTTTGTATATTTTTGGTGCAAAGAGTCTGAGGAAGTAGCCATGGCCAGTTACCAGCACCAGGTTAGGAACCGGTGAGATCGAACCCAAAACAAGTTCAGAGGTTCCGTTCTGGTTCCATCTTTCATAGAATTAGAACCAACCAAAACCAGAACTAGTGGTTTCAAACTACTGGTTCCAAAGCTTTTTTTATTTTTCTTTGAACTTTAATTTTGTTTGCCGGTTTCAGGTTCAGGTTTACTAGGAATAGGCATGTTTGTGAGGAGGTTCATATTCTCTCATTTTCTAAAAGCAATTCCACCTACTCTTCAACAAGAACTGTGCTATTTAATTTGAAAGAAAAAATCATTACAATAGTGTATAAACTATAGGTTTAAGGTCTTTAGTTAAGTCTTATTAAGGTGTGTTTGAACTCCGCTCATGTAAGGGATCACCCTTCATTGCCGGTCCCAAGCTCGAATAAAGGAGGAGAGTTGTGTTAGGCTTTCGATAGCCAGCGTAAAACTTCGGCGGATTTTTATAACATGGATTACAAAAATTATAAGCATTCCTTTGGGGCATCCCCGCTGTAGAGCCCGAATGCAGTGATAAGTAAGCAAGGGTCATTACATTTTCGCTCGAATGTAGTAAATCAATTGTAGAGAGGGTTTCCACATCATGGATGGGTGTGGGTAAAACAGTTAGTCCCGCTACATTGTCACCAAAATGTAGTCAATAATTTTTAGAGAGGGTTTTCACATTTTGAATATGAACGAATGCGAGGGGGGGGGGGGAGGTAAGGAAGCTAGTCCTAGATAATAAGATTCGTATTGGTTCTTTGAATATCGAAATATTATCCAGTAAGCTAATGGAGGTGATAGATACTAAGATTCAGAAAAAGATTCATATTTTATGTTTAAGAGACAAAATGGGTTGAGAAAAACCAAAGGAGATAGAGGATACATGTTTTAAATTATGGTACTCAGGTAAAAAAAAGGCTTGAAACAGAGTTGGTATTATCATAAATAAAGATTTAAATGATAGTGTAGTAGACATACAACGATATGGTGACCGAATCATGACGTTAAAGTTAGTGTTACGAGCAGAGGTTTTGAATATAGTTTGTGCTTACGCATCCCAAGTAAGAGTAGAAGATAGTGTATAAAGACAGTTTTTGGGGAAGAGTTAGATAAGGTGATTCAAAGGATTCCACAAAGGGAGATGATTTGTTTAGGAGGAGACTTAAATGGATATGTCAGTAAAGAGGCATTAGGATATGAAGGTATTCATGAAAACTTTGATTTTGGAGATATAAATGAGGAAGGTAGGAGATTTTAAATTTTGCTATGGCATTTGATCTCTTTATAGTCAATACAATCTTCAAAAAACAGGATGAACATTTATTACTTATAGGAGTGGCTTATCACAAACACAAATTGATTACTTTGTTTGTAGAAAAAAGATAGAGCGTGTTGTAAAGATTGCAAGGTAATTTTAGGAGAAAGCTTAACCACCCAACATCGACTTTTAGTTATGAATTTACAAATAAAAAAATGGACAAAGAAGAAAAGAGTGCATTGAGCTATTCGAACTAAATGGCGGAAGCTCAAAAGCGAGAGAAAAGATATATTTGAGCAGAAAGTTCTTCAAGGAGATGTTTGGAATTATGTTGGTACACCTTGTAATATGTGGAACAATATAGCTATACATATTAGAAAAGTGGCAAAAGATGTGTTAGGTGTATCTAAGGGAGGTGTAATGGCACAAAAAGAAGCTTGGTGGTGGAGTGAAGTAGTGCAAAATAAAATCAAGGCAAAGAGGGCATGTTACAAATTACATTATGCAAAGAAAACTAGTGAAACTTTAGAGGCTTATAAGAAAGCAAATAAGAAAGCGAAAAAAGCCATTAGTGAAATAAAAGCTAAAATTTAAGAGGATTTATATAAAAAACTCAACTCAAAAGAGGGTAAAAGAGATATTTTTAGGATAGTTAGGGCCAGAGATAAGAAAACTAAAGATCTTAATTATGTTGAATGCATCAAAGATGTGGGTAAAAAATTCTAGTGACAAATGATGATATAAGAAATAGATGAAAAAACTATTTTTATAAGCTTTTTAATGAAAATAAATATACTAGTATTAGCTTAGGAGAGTTAGCCAAATCAGAAAAGTATATAAACCATAATTTCTATCGACGTATTCAAAAGAATTAAGTCAAAGAGGCTCTTAAACATATGAAAGGCGGTAAATCAGTAGGACCAAACAATATTCCTATAGAAGTTTGGAAAATCCTAGGAGAAATAGGAATCACTTGGCTCACAAGACTATTTAATAAAATATGGAGAAACCAAAAGGTGCCCGAGGAATGGAGCGTGAGTACACTTATACCCATATATAAGAACAAGGGGGACATTCATCTTGAAGTCGATTTGTTATATATATATATATATATATATAATAATAATATAAAGAGAGGATGCTAAGTTGCTAGACAACGTTGTCATATTAAGGCACCTAATCATTATTATCGTTGAAAAGAAAGCCATTTGGAGTCGATTTGTTATATATATATATATAATATAATATAAAGAGAGGATGAAAGTTGGTAGACAAAATTTTCATATTAAGACACTTAATCATTATTATCATTCGTACGATCAATTGAATAAGTTCAACATACTCATCTTTCACTACATTTAAGCTCTAATGGCATCCATTCTTGTGTCGATATGCATGGATTCGTGTGATTACAAGAACAACACATATCATCTAGAGTATGATGTGGGAGAATATCTAGCAACTTTATTGTCCCAGTATATATATATATATATATATATATATATATATATAGAGAGAGAGAGAGAGAGAGAGAGAGAGAGAGAGAGAGAGAGAGAGGTGTGTGTTAAATGCATATCTTTAGATGCATAAAAATGTTTAAACATTTTTACAATTCAATCTTTGAGATAAATGATGGAAACTTAAATACAAAGTACAAAAGTGCAAATGATACCTTTTATTCAAATCTCTACTGATTTTAAAGACGAGTGATGGAAAGTTTTACGTATCTAAGGACATTACTCATTTGACTCTCTCTTTCCCTATATATATATATATATATATATATATATATATATATATATATATATATATATATATATATATATATATATATATATATATATAGAGAGAGAGAGAGAGAGAGAGAGAGAGAGAGAGAGAGAGAGACCCAAGAAGGTTGCACATCTTCTTGCAGTAGTGTTATTGAGATTTTAAAACTAAGAACACCAAACAAAAGCTTAAAAGCCAAGCTGGGCGTGGTGTAGGATAGAGTTTCATGTGTTTTCTTCGTGGGAAGATCACTACAACCTGTCCGATTTAACCAAAGCCCGAGCCGAGTTGGGCCAAGCAAGGTTCATGCAGTGGCCCAGGCCCCGACAATTATGAGAGGCTTAGAATTCGCATTTTCTCTAAAATTATTTGATGAAAGGGCCCAACTACGTTCACAAATATCAACAAATTTGGCTTGCGGCAAGTTTGTGAAAATTCAACAAATGATTGGTAGTAGACATGGCTGGTTCCAAGTAAACCTGAACCGGTTGTCTTAGAACGAAGAATCAAAACCGAACCAGAATTGAGTTAATTTTGATTTGAACCTTAAACCATTCGGAACTCAAAAGAATCAAAGAATATGAAACCGATGGTTGAGAACCGCCAGTGCCAGTTCTATGGAAGGTGGAACTAGAATTGAATCAAGTGGTTCCCAATCTTGGGTCTCGTTTGACCTGTTCTGGTTTAGTTAGATGGAGGTAGGTTCGAAATCTGTCATGTCTAATTGGTAAACCTTAGTTAGGAAGACCGAAACACACGTTGAATAAACACAATCAATGTGCGGATAGAAGAAAGTATGAGGTTCCCTTTTAGACTTCTCATTTGGCTATCGTGCTTGGTACAGATTTGTTCTAGCTGTTCATATGGGAATTTGGTTTTGTAGGGTGGTGTTTGATTGCGAGGCCTAGACCAACGGCCCATCAAGGTGGGCCGCTTATGGGCCTCATATTGGGTAAAAAGTGGGATCATAGGGTACTACTTTTTATTGTGCACCTAGGCCCGCATTTGATTATGAAAACTGCAATTATTGCTTTAGTCCCGGGCCTTGTCATCAAACAGACACGCTTTAGGGAACACCAGGATTGTGTTCCCTTGTACACCACAAGAAAAAAGGCTCAAAGTAGCTCAACTAGCTCCGGCAGATTTGACTCTAAACCTTCGATGAAGGAGGTCATGAATTCAATACCTCAGGTATGCATTAGAGAAAACAACAATCATGATAAAAATCTTTATTGAATGAAGATACCTTTATCTTCACATTTAGTATCTTTTATTAAAACAAGCCGCCTAAGAGGTTTGACTTGGACCAATCTATGTCAAACTCCTGGTGGCCCTCCCTAAGGGCTTATGGTAGGGTTTGGTTTATGTGCAAATAGGGTTTGGTTCATGTTCACTAGTGATGCTAATTACTCATATCTAACTATTGTTTTTTGAGGTATGAGTGTGATAATATTATCATTCATCATTTTTTGAAAACTCTGTTTTTAAAATTATACTCATGCCACCGAGAAGTAATGAGGCATGAGTGAGCATGTAAGTGGTGAGAAGGGTTCGGTTTCATGATAGTCTACCATGAAGTCTAACAACTCCCACTCTCTCTTCTCTCTCTCTCCCCCCCCCCCCCCCCCCCCCCACACACACATATATATATATATATATATATATAGAGAGAGAGAGAGAGAGAGAGAGAGAGAGAGAGAGAGAAGAGAGAGAAAGAGTATTAGTGAGAAGTAAATGCAAAGGATTTATTATAATGAGAGTGTGCACGCAATACACATTTGAAGAGAAATATTTATAGAAAAGGGGTAATAAATACAAATTTCTCGACATAATGCATGCCCACTTTCCACTCAAACTCAATAAATAGTTGCTAAGCTGCATAGGCATAAACGGCAACTCATCTTAATAATTTTTTCAGATCACCGTTGGTCGCACGCACATTCTAGAAAGATATTTAGTTGGGTAGGCATGATGTAGGGGATGCATAGTCTGCATGCATCCACGTTGCATAGAACATGATAATATCAAGCTGTTAGGGCAACATCGCTTTAAAATTGTGTTTTCTCTTATCACTTGGTCTTTTGCATTAAACCTCTCGGGTGAGTTCAAATACAAATTAACGCAAATAAACAGGTACTAATTTAATACGTCCACTACCTAAACTAAGCTAATTTGTTCCAAGTTGCTTTTATCTTTTCAACAAGTTCATGTTTCTACACCTGTATCTTGGTAGTAGTGCATTTAAGACTTGGAATTCAAGAAAAACATTAGTTAATGCTAAAATTGCATGGAATCTAAGGAGTCAATGTAACTACCCTCTTCCAAATATGAACACATCCAAGAACCTAATGAGCCATTTTAAAAAAAAATTAATGAGAGAAATAGTCACTATTATATAAACTAGTAAGGTGAAGATATTGACCTATTAATAGGATTTATGAGTCACTATTCAAAGAGTTGAAGAAGCTTAGGGTTCATCTAAAGGAGTGGAGTAGCAAGATTAATTTGCAAACTTATCCATCCTTCGATATAAAAGGAGGTTGTTGTTCATCTTAAGAGGGATTAGACAATTGATCGAACATCAACATGTCTTTAACTTTCTTTCTAGTTGTACACTTTTTATTTCATTGGATGAAATTTCCCTTTTATTCTCCTTGATTTCTCTTATCAAGTTTTCTTCCTACATCAAGCTCCACAATCAAACCTACAACCGTCCTCATTCTTTTTTGTTCTAAGTCTAATCTTTGTAAATTAAGCCGCATAATCATACTTAATACCACCTATTCACTAGAAATCTTCCTTGAGTTCAAAAACTTGCCAAAGGTTCATATCTAGGTAAATTTTTCTGATTCTTGGGGTGATTTCTGAAATACTTGGTGAAGGGATAATTGCAAACATATTATGGCATTAAAAACTATCTTTTTTACTATCATTGTGCTTATTAGTAGCATTTGGTAATGGTTGTAATTGATGATATAATTAGTAGTCATGTTATGACATTAAAAGCTACTTTCTTGAGAGGTAAATAAAATTCATCCCTCTCATTTTGTGAGTTCTTTCATAGTCAACTTTTCAAGAGAATTTTCAAGTTCTATTATACTTCTAATTGGATTTATAATATCATTTTTGCTTTGCTCGTTTGTCTAATACTCGATTGTATTTATACAAGATGAACCGAAGTTATTTGTTATATCTTGAAAGAGTTTATCGGGATTCATTCCATCTGGTTATTTGAGCGGTGACGATAAATAAACCTAAAAATTAACATTTATTACACCTAAAAAAATAGCGCTATCATAACCTTCTTTTTCAATCCTAACTAAGTGAGCAATATATCCCATTCTCATCGTTCAACTATATGAAAGGCTGTTCTATTAAGATTCCCTCTTCACAAGATACACTATAAGAAGGACCATCATGTTAAATCAAGGATTGAAAGCCGGTGATATATTTAAAAATTTAGGCCGTTTTCAATTTGTTAAAAAACAAACTAGAGAGAGAAAGAGATGGCAGCTACAGATGCCCGTGGGTGTGAAGCTTTAAAAATGCAATGCATGAAAAAAGGAAGATGGTGCTTTCTTTTAAAATTCATTTTTTGTTTAAGAATTCACTTGCATTACATATGTATACATATGCACACCCACTACACCCAGAGCATTAGCTCAACGGTAGCTGGTCTTGGTAATCAAGCTTTTAGTGGGGAGTTCGACTCTCAGGGTATACATGCGTGGGTGGGTGTTTGGCTTCCGCTTCCTCTTGTAACAAAAAAAACTTTCCTTCTTTAACTACAGTTGTCGTGAACCAAAGAAGGGACACGAGGTTGCCACGACGTCCACGTGGGTGGGTCCAGGGTGATGACGTCACGGATGAGACAAAAGGAGCTGAGGCATTACGGTCCGTCTTTTGGTTTTGGTGGGCCCCGCGGATGAGCTGTTTCGGTCTCACCAGGAACTGAGTGGGGCCCGCAGATGGACCGTACTTATCTCGGCGGGGACTTCCATGCAAACAACCGACGTCTCGTCTCGTATCGGTCAAATAGTTGAACGGTACGATTGTCTTGTCATGTCTCGTACCGTATCGTATCGTGTCGGTCAAAAAGTTGGCTTGATAAGACGATAAAAATGAAATGAGGTACAATTTTTCAACTTTAGCCCATGCGTAACCTCTCTTCATTGTCTCATCAAACAATATAACCGAGGCCCATATATATATATAATCTAAATTTACGGATCTTTTTATATAAAAAATCACAAGATTTATCATGAAAATTTGAATTAAAAATACAATTGACTTTTGTGCTTTGCATTATATTTTTGTTTATCATCTCAATTATACATTTGAAAGATCAAACAATTTTTATGAGTTTTTTTATGGTTCTCTAATTTTTCATAAATGTTAATGAAACGATAGAAGTGTTTGAAAAGATTTGAAGATGAATAAAATTTGAGCATTTATCTCTGTCTCTTTCTCTCAATATATATAAAAGAATGATAGAATATACTCTATGAGTACCATTATTCCATCACCTTTAATGGATGGAGTTTTCCATGTGATAACGATAGCATCTTGATGAGTCATTTTTAACTGTACATAAAAAAAATAATTGTACGATTAAGATCGAACTCTATATACACTTTGAGTATGCTTTCTTTCTTCTCTATATACATATTCTCTCTCTTCTCTCTCTCTCTCTCTCTCTCTCTCTCTCTCTCTATATATATATATATATATATATATATATATATATATATATATATATATATATATATATATATATATATATATATATATATATATATATATATATATATATAGCTTCCGCGGGAAGAAAGACCCCCCCTAGGGGGGCTAACTGGCTTTTCCAATTTAAGTTTGGCACGGGCAAACACGACACAAAAAAATCTCTCTCTCTCTCTCTCTCTCTCTCTCTATATATATATATATATATGCTTCCGCCGGAAGAAAGACCACTAGGGGGCTAACTGGCTTTTCCAATTTACGTTTGGCACGGGCAAACACGACACAAAAGAAAGTGAGACCGGTATGACCTCAAAAGTATGTTTATGTCTATTCATGCTAAGAAAAGTATGTCAGGTCAGGTTCGTGTTGATAACTTTTGGCACAAACTGGTTCCAAAACACAAAATACCATAGACAAACACAACCATAAAACGCCCATGTTCATGTCTTTCCCTAACACAAAAATGGGCATGTCTATATTCACCTATTTCTAGCACGAACACGAAATTACACAACATTGACAGAAACCAAACATGCAAATCGCTACTTCAAGTTAAGCTCGTCAGTTGATTCAACGAGCCATGAGCTGGCGAGACAATAAAAGAGACAGAGAGCTCGCTTTACAGCGCTGCAGTGAGAGCTGTTAAACTAATGGGGTATTTTATGTTCATGCCTTTTGAAAAAATAGTCACCACTTATATCTTTACAAAATTGGTATGCACATCTCTATTTTACTATCACACATTCTTCTTTTCTGCTATCACACATTCTCTTTTATCATCATTTTATTTTCGCTCTTATTAAAATCTAAAAATTATCCTGATACTCCTGATATGTGAAAATCTCTCTTTCCTCTCTCAGTTCTCTTCTTATTGCACACCATCTTATACTATTTTTTCAGAGACCCGTGACTTGAAGATCGATTCAATACATAATATTGAACCATCCACCAAATCTTATAGTGCTTTGAATCCGATTGAAAAATGAAAAGGAAACTGATTCAAAGAGTTTTTTATTGATTTAGTGTGATATTTTGTTGATTTTATGTATTTTTTGTTGTTTATTTGATGTATTAATTTTATTTTTGATCGAATCAAAATGAAAAAACTAGGACAGAGACGCGTGTCCCCAACAAGAGAAACACACCTCAACCACGTCTTTTACATTGAGGAGACATGCCTCAGTCACTTTTCGAGTTGGAAACTTAAGCTAGTTTTTTTATTTTTTTATTTTTCATATGTTTCTTGATTTTTTATCTTTTTTTTTATTGTTGTTCTTTTTTTATTATTTGTTTTATTTTTATTTTTGTGATGAAATTAATAACAATGTTCAACCATAAAGAGGGCAACAACATTAAATGAAACATCGAAGTAAAGTGATATGGTAAGATATACCCTTGCTGGAATTGGGTGAGAGGGAGGACAAAAATATTGAAATTAGGTGGGAAAAAAAGAGAGAATTGACATGAAAACTAATTTTGATATTTTTAAATAAAAAAATGTATAGATAGTAAACGGTATGTGCATATAATAATCCCCACAAAACCAAAACAAAAGAGGAGAGATCTTCTCAAAGAAATCCTACTGCATGCACGCTTAAGAACAAAATACTGGAACTTATTTAAATCTTTCTCGAACACACTTGTCTTTAATATATTATTTTTCTTCTTTTTAATTTAAACTCAACGTGGATCACCTGGCGTATTCTTTATGCACCATATTCACCAACAAAGCTTTCCTATTCTCATTCATCCACGGTTTCTTCTTAATGCATTATATTCATCAATAAAATGCTTTCACATTCTTATTCATACAAGTTTCTTTTAATAGAATTAGCAAGGGGTGGGTCGTGGGTAAGGCCACTAACCCGACTAACTTAGGGTCCCATATTTTAAACTTTTTTTGTAGGTCCTGAAAATTTTATATGTTTATAACATATTTTTAAAGCCAAAATCCTACGGTCATCAAGGGCTCCACACGGAAATCCAAGGAACTCACTAGAATGAAAATATTCATTATCATAGTGGGTTACCAGAAATTATGACCTAGATCATATTCATCGAGAAATAGTAATGGAAATAAAAAAAGTTAAAGCTCAAAACACCATAAAAAAAAGAAAGCGAGCAAAATTTGAAAGGCTTTTTTACAACACCTCCATGACTATATAAAAAAGAAGCATAAGAAGATCAATAGCACCAATCAAGAAAGCAATCATTTCATACTTTTTCTATTTCTTGGATCTTTTTAGACTTCCAATTTTCTACAACTTTTTGTAAGATCTTCTCTTTAAAATGGTAGCTACTTCTTTACCTTTCATTTTACTTTTTATTCTTTCTTTTATCTATTGTGTTCTTTTACTTTCTTTCCGATTCTTACTAAGTAGGGTCACATTCTCAAAACCCTGCACACCATGTACAATCTTTCGTTAGATCTTGAGAAATAAACTAGGATACTTGTTCGAGGGTTCAAAGGGAGCCATAAAATCACCTAAACATTATAAATAACCTTATAAGGGCATAGGTCAGTGCCCCTAACACGTCCCCCAAGTTCCACAAAACAAGTTGCCCAAGCGGGTTCATGTGCAAGGTTTGAGTTTCCTTCTCAAGTGTGAAGACTTCTTCATATGCCCAATAAGAAAACCTTTTTCTTTGGGAAGCTATACTTGCTCAAACCCTTTCTTGACTGGTGGATGCTAAAACAAACATAAGAAGAATACTATAGCTTCTAGTAGTGACAATCTTCTAAACCCATGGATGCTCTTAATGTTGATTATAAGACAAGACTCTTGATAGCCGAGGTTCAAACCTAGATTACCAGATCAGATGGGCGTCAACAACGAATACTAGATAGTCATTATCTAACTTAGATCAGGTTGAGAATGCCACAACTCCGCCATCTTTTGGCGATCCCATTAGCTTTTTAAAACAAATCAAAAGAGTATGTGCGTCTCTTTAGCTGGTAAAGAAGTTGATGCCAGTAATGGTCGCCAATCGTTTGACCTTCATGAGAGATTAGTAATGGTTGATAGATTGATAGAGACAAACAGTTGAGGTGGAAACAGCTTTTACGTGACAACAGAGGGTTCCATAATCGATGCCGACATCCGAGATCCTCTCAAGAGTCCTTCGTCCCCCGATGCGGCTTCTACGTTGGCATTTGAACTATTACAAGCCTTATTCTTGATTTTAGTGTTCTTCGATGTGATTCTAGAGTAACTCCGATAATTATCCTGGTCGAAAGAAAGCTTTTGTATTTGAGAGGCTTTCCAAGAAGCCGATGCTAGCTGTTGGAACAATTGGAAAATACTTAAAATACACATAAGAGGAGGTGGTAGCCCGTTGAGGATATAAATGAAAAGGGGATTTCCATAATGGAGTTGCATGTTGAGACATTGGGGACACTAAAATTTGACGAATATGCTTCGACAGTACAGCTTCAAACCCAAATGATGTGGTAGGCCGACCTTCTCGCCCTTCTAGCACGAAGAAAAGGTGCTTGCAAAGAGAAAGAACACAGAAGGGACTTGCCAAGAAACTCAGAAGGCTTGTAAGTGAGAGAATACTATTTCGAGAACTGACTCGCTCGGGATTCTTTCGTACACAAGGATGAGGTGGAGTCATAGCGAACCACTCATTTTAAAGCAGTTTTGGTCATGAAAAGGATATGGAGTTAATGCTTGCTGCCAATAATGATGATAGTGATGGCGATCATGTATATATTCCACTGATCGTGTCATCTCTGTTGTAAAATCTGATGACTTTCATGGTTCGTACACATCATTTCTGTCCCTCTTTTAATCTCCCTTAGTCATTAGAAATTCAAGAAAACTATCTATAACCACACACAGAGAGAGTAGTGGATTCAATAATTGATTGTTTGTGCAAACTTCTGTTTCAAACAGTGGTGAAATCCATGATTCAAAAGAATGAGCAGTTCATATGAAACGTGAAAATCACATCTCTTGGTGATTTCTGAAATATCAGGGGCCGGTGGAGTTTAACGATGGCCAGTCGCTGATATCAGGACTAACTTAAGAAGAGAAGGCAAGGCTCCCAAAGTTAAAGTCGCTGCAGTATCAATATTTGTAGGCCCACAAAAAGGCCCAAATCTTTTTAGACTTAGGCACCAAATTTTTGAGTAATAAATTATCCGATTTTCACTAAATTTTTAGTCGTAAATTATCCGATTTTCATTTGAGGCCTTAAGTTATTTTGATGCACTTCTGCTTGGAAAAATATATCATTTGGCCTTTGGAATATACTGACCCATAAGGTTTATGTGTATCATCATTATCCATTTATACACTTAGTATATGATAAAACAACACAACTTTAACACAACTTTAATATACTGACCCATAAGGTTTATGTGTATCATCAAATGTCGAAAATAACACAACTTTCAAGAAATAAAACAATATGTCAGTGAATGTGCGCAACGAGCAATAGCTCACCTGGCTAGGGGTTTGACTCACAAGTTGAAGGTCATGAGTTTGATAACCAGACGTGAGTATGGCTCCTGCCTCCCCATTGTAACCAAAAAGATTTATAATATGTTAGTGTAAGTGTATATATGTATCCATCCTTGTACAATACATGAGGTATGCTACGTTTTTACAGCATTGATTCGAACAGTAGAATACTAAGAGTACAGTCCAAGTCATACACCGTATTATGTTGGATCTCAACCATAAATTTCAATTTTGAAAGGTGCGCTAAATAGTGGTTGTGAAAGCGGGTCCACTCGTGTTGTATAAAATATAACTTGACCTGCCTTCCCAAAAGGATCTTATTATAATACAAAACCCTAATGCATGGTCACATTAATTATTAGTAGTACACATGATCTAAAATTGTACATCAATAATTTTAACTTCCCTATGATGTAGAAAGGACTCCCCACATTTAGAGGAGCAGACCCATGTGATCCCTATTATGATCCTTGTCTTTCGACATTTATGCCTCAGTGAAAATATTAAAATATTAAAATAAAATACCATGTAACTATTAAGTGTCTAATCTAACCAATCTGATTATGAGAAAATGCCTCATTTTTTGGCCTAGTTAGAAAGGAAAATAAACTGGTTGTGATCGAAATTGTAGGCATAAAGGGCTCCGGCATTACAGTCTGAATGTGCAAAAATCGAGCGATCAAATGACTTGGTTTTGGGTCCAGACCAAGGTCTAGTTTGTGCTGAACCAAGAGCATATCAAGTCTTTCAAGGCCTGTTATTGAGAAAAGTTATTTGCACGGATACTCTTTTTAGAAGCAGACTTGTTCATAAAGATTCATTATATGCGTAAACAAAACCTTTATATATATATATATATATATATATATATATATATATATATATATATATATATATATATATTCCTTCTTATCAAAGTTTTGCCCTTCTAATGATGTACATGCTAGAAAATGTGTTTAAGAGACATATAAAGATGGTACTGTAATTACCTTTGGCACTACGTAGTTGAGATATTTAAATTAAGCATTGACTCTTCTGTGGTTTGCAATCATCCCTTGAGTATTGCAGAAAATAATTCATTCTCAAGTGGTTAGGAATACTAGTGATGGATCGCTCATATTTAAATATTTAAAATTTTTCGCAATCATAGAATACAAATTGAGAGTTGCATATCTTGTCAAGATCGTTGTGCTAAATCATGATTAATATGTGATTATTGAGAATAAGCTGGTGAGTCTGATACCAGTATAAACACAAGCCTCTTACATGATAAGAGTTGGTTGAATGTGATGATTAAATTAAATAACGTGGTACATCAACGTTAATGGTACTTCTATTTAGACCTTGATAGTATGTATTGTCCTTAGACCTCAGATAAAATTCATTTAACATATAAGTAGTTAAAGAATGTCAGTGTTATACACTTGTATTTATATATACAATGACCTTTTATCAGTTATACACAGGAGTCATCTATTAGTCTTGATTAATGTATGTAGCTGTACGGCTATACCCATATAAGGGTTTGAAAATTAATATATGAAATCCGGATTTAGCTTGTAATTTGATTACAAGGATCATAGCATATCATAAGAAATCTATTTCATACTAGAAAACTTTTGGCCAAGTGATCGGCTAAAAGTAAAAAGCTTGTCGAAGAGTTCCATTTTCAGGATACCTTATGTTCATGAGGTCTTGGAACAATACATGAAAAGTGTTTATGTGTGCATATATGTATAAATATACATACACATATACATATATATGTATATATACATACATACGTGTGTGTACAAACATATGTGTGTGTGCACACGCACGTGAATGTGTATCCATGCTCTGTGGTGAATACATGTCGTTCGGTACAGTTCCCTTGACCATTATTCTTGTAAATGGGCCTACGGGATTAGTGGATGGATATGGTGGTCTAAGTGGGTATGGATCCTTGACAGCATTTTTTTTTCCGCTTTGAAATCAAGTTTCCATTTCTTTTTTATGTCTGAAAATTTACAAAAAGAGGAAATATTGATAAATAAATAACTCAACTGCATGGTAGTCAAAAACATACATAATTCCCGGTAGGCCACAATCTTTGACATTTTGTAATGGCAGCAATTAGTTTTGGAAAATCAATTCCTTTTATTTGACCATGACCATGTTAAGAGAAAATAACCAGACGATTTGTTCATAAATTTTGACAACTCAAGGAGACTTGCTTGAAGTGCCAAATAAGTAGACCTGTAGTCCAGCCAACTCGGTGGAACGTAGCTGGACGATTGGCTCCTAAGGTATTGGTCACAAGTTCAATACTATATATATATATATATATATATATATATATATATATATATATATAAATATTGTACTTAAAGCGATTGTTTCTCATGTTAAAGGGTTGGATCGAACTTCAACTATATATATATATATATATATATATATATATATATATATATATATATATATATATATATATATATAATATTGTACTTAAAGCGATTGTTTCTCATGTTAACGGGTTGGATCGAACTTCAAGTAGAAAGAAAGAGGTGTACATTTCAATATCCAAAGTTTATGTCTTTGGCCACAAAGCTGAAACAGAAACCAACCACAGAAAGAAGTGAAAGGCCTCCGGACCTTTTGTCGCAGGACATGCAGGTGATGATGCTTCTTGTTCTGGCTGCTACTTTACGTATGAAAAAGTCTAAAGAAGAACCATTTGAGAGAAACAAGCTGCCAAGTTCGCTGAAGGAGTCACGACGTGACTCTCGTGTCCACGGGTTGAATGAAAAAAGTAGCCTACAATTTGCAGATGTCGAGTTTGACGCCAGGAGGGTGCATATTTGAAAATCTGCCAGGGTGAAAGTGCACGCAAGAAGGGCCACAAGGAATGAAGATGAAAACAATGTCCAAGGTAACTATGCATGTATTTCTAAATCTTTCAAGAGTTTTATTAATTTAAAGAATTGATGAATGAGTTCTCTTGCTATCATGGCTTTCAAAATGGATTTCCACCATATATGTTGATTACTGGCACAGCAATAAGAGAGAGAGAGATGTTGAATGTTAAAGCGGTAGCAGATGCTCCTTGTACCGCTATGCCCATCAAAACCGCAAGCATCAAGTGAAGAGGAAATGGTGTTTTCTTTTAATTCATTCACTATTGCATCAAAAACAGATCATCTGTACGCCCGCCCGCTTGGCTTAACTTTTGGTTTTTTTATTATTTCTGTATTTAAATATTTTTTGAGGACGTGTATCCTCATCGAACCAGCTCATGGAAATGCAAAATAGTCTGCCATTTAATCTTTTAATTATCTCATAGGCGAATATTACAAAGTAAGGATCTTTGACTACAGTTGATGTGTGACTCAACAACCCCATCAGAAAGAAGGTTCATGTAAACCTCTTCGTGGTTTATAGGGTTGGTAAGCCAGTTAAGTTAATCTCTCTCTCTCTCTCTCTCTCTCTCTCTCTCTCTCTCTCTCTCTCTCTCAAATGAGTTATACGAAAATAACTTGTCTAACAAGCAGTAGTGTAGAACTCGAGTGCTTGAGCTTTATTTATTACTCAACTCCATGTTCCTTTTCTGGAAAGGGATCATAGTCTCAACGTCGAAAATTTAAGCTGAAAATTATTTAATTGGAGATATCTGTGATATGTGATTCCGATTATTTTAGAAGAGATCATATTTTAACTTACGGTGAGTTTTAATAAAGAAAATGGTGCTCTTCAATTTGCTGTTACAATAACTTTAACACTTTCACGAACATATATATATATATAGCATGTGGAATATGCATCAGTAATCGTTTTGAGTCTTGATTAGTGATGTCAACAGTCCAATCAAAGGGATGAGTGATTGAAATCAAAGAGCAAAAATTTGATAAAAAGGACAGTGTTAATTGCTTTTACATGACAAAGAAACAACTTTTTAGCTACTCATAGCATTAGCTAACTAACAGGACTTTTGGACACCCACTTACTAATTGCGAGTTTTATTCACGTATGTGTGTTAGGCATGGGTCTCTCATTGTAAGAGAAAAATGTTTTTTTTATAAGTTCATCTATTTTGATAGGACGGTTAAGATCATTCATGATAATTTAGCATGTTTGCTTGAAACAGAGAAATATTGGTACATGTTAACAACTTTATATACTTTATATGTTAACATATTCGTACAAATCTCATTCATCCAATCAAAGAAATATAAGATTGAGCTTGAATCAAGTATACTCGGAAGCGTATTTCTCAATTTTACTTTTGCGTGCCCATCTTGTTCTTATCTCTTGAGAGTGCTCTGTTCTCATCCTTTGAAAACTTTTTACAAAGACGCACCTCACTTGTTTCCATTCCCAAAACATCGCACTTTTATTGCTTAACGACCAAACCCTCCTTCCTTGATCCCCTAATTTTTTCAAAGTATACAAGGATATGTAGAAACAAAGAATATATGTAGCCGACCCCAACTAATATGTGGAAAGACTTACTTGTTGTTGTATAGGAGGATCATGTCATCTAAGAAAAAAGTTGGGTAGTTTACCAGCCTTTTGCATTCAAACTATACAATGATGATGGTATGTGTGTAGCATTTTATGAATGCTAAATTGCATTTATATCACATTTAAGTCCACTGGTTTCACCAAAACCAAGTCTTATTCGACACTAAGTGGGGTTTCCTATATAGATTCTTTTGCTGTTGTTGTGCTCTATCTCATCAACTTCCAACTCCAAATAATCAGAAGACTCTCTTTTAAAGTATTCACCGTTTAATTCTTCTCAATTCTCTCTCTCACACACATTTATTAATCTCCTACAAGAAACATACTTGACATCAGAAAATAATGCACACAAAAGAGTGCACCTTTCACTCGATATCTAGAGATGAAGGAGACGCAGCAAGGAGTATGAAGCTTATATTTCAAAAGAGAAAATAAAAACCGTCTTTAACCTTCTCCTTGTCCCTTACTACGTAAAACAGCGAAAACAACGACGACTGCGGAAGCAAAGCTGCAAGCGCAGCGAGGGTAGGGACGTCCACGTGGGTGGGGCCCCCTCCTGCCAAAACGTGTGGTTAGTAGCATGAGATTCTGCTGAGCTGTCACATTGACGGGACGATGTCATATCCTTGGGTAATGGGCCCCACATTGAGCGGTTCCTCTTCTTATCATGACGTGAGTGGGGCCCTTGGTCAACCGTACTTATCGGGACGGGCTTTCTTTAGGTGTGGGTCCAAATCTGATGCGTCCAAAGATGCGATTCGGTTCCTTTTTATCTTTTCTCTCGTCTCGTTCTATTCCGACTCAGATACTGTTTGATGGTTATCTCGTGTCGTCCTCGTGTCAGCACTACGATTCTCTCTCTCTCTGTTCAGCATGTTAGATTATTTGAAAAGAGACGAATATGAACTATACATGAGCATAGAATTGGACCCATCATGAATTCAACTGAACAAGAACCTTAGTCTTCAGTATTTGAAGCCACATCTTAATTGTATTTGATTAGTCTAGAAAGACAAACAATTTCCAGGATTATCAAATCCCGTTTGCGAAAGAATCTTCGTCGATCAATTAAGGATCCCGATTCAATAGCTTCGTCTGGTTTTCGTCCAACATTGAATCCAAATCGTAGCCTTTTGAAAAGGACGATAGAAAACTGTGAGGGACAGTCATTTTTGTTCTATCTAGTTACCAGAATGCCAGACAGAAATGTGACCCAAACTACATGAGTCACAAAATGATGCCAGGAGAGCTGCTCGTGTCATACGATGAGAGTTCAGATTCCATTCCCGAGAGAATCGTGTCCGGCACATACCGGTAAAGGTTCTGAAGGTGTAGAGAGGCCCAATCTCGAACCAGGGGTATTGAACCCATCACCTTTCAGTTTGAAGGCTTTCATCTCAATGCTATGCCAAGGGACCAGTGAATTTTGGAGTGGTAATTATGGTCCAAGCACGAAGAGCGTTAGCTCAACAACAGGGCACTCTAGCACTGTTGCTGCTGGTGGGGAGTTCAACTCCCAGAGGGTGCATGTGTTTGTGAGGCTTCGACTTCCTCTTGTAAAAAAAAAATACTTTGGTCCAATTGGAAACATCACTAGGAAAGAAGGTGAAAATCACAGCAGGCCGCATTCTCTAATGAAACAGGCCAGAAATGGCCTGCAGATTCTCCGCCATGGAACTGAAATCACAATACTTCAGGAAGCGAAACAGGATCAAAATAACCTTATTTAACATGTTCTCATAGAGCTGCTAAACAAGCCAAGCAACTCGCTGTCAGGCCGGGTCCACCTACCAACCTCTATGTGCTGAGACACGCATCTCGTCTTGATCAAGCTCATCCACCTATTCTAACCGGGGTGGGCTTTTGCAATACAGTATATATATTTAAATGTACATATGTATAGTTATAAGGATGTAATCTATGTATAAAAATCCAACAAAGTTTTACGTTGGGTGTCAGATGCTTAACACAACCCTCCTCCTTTATTCGGGCTTGGGACCGGCAATGCAAAGGTTATCCTTTGTATGGAAAAAGGCTTAGTTATAGTTATTAGGATCGTTGTGTTAAGGTAGTTGACACCAAAAGTCAAACTTCGTGGGGTCTCAAGAAGTGCCTTATTTTCAACATAAATGCACTTAATTCTATCCAAACTTCGATACTTAAGCATATCGAGACAAGAATAGTGCGATCTCGTATGTAGACATGTCCGGTTCCACCACTCTAGAACACTAGTGCTGTTTAAAATTGTTTTTTGAAAAGCAAGGATAGTGTGCATCATCTGAGATCAAACTCCCCACCAACCATAATAGTAGCAAACGCCGTGACATTGAGCTGATCGTCATAATGTGTTTTGAAAAAAATATTGAAACTATATTTAAAAATGACTTGAAGCCGCAAGTTTCAATTCTGATTCTGGACTGTTTTTTGGATACCATGAACCCTAATCGAACGTAAAGGTACCTGATGCCAGTTATGGTTCCAAGACTGGTTTGGCCAATTCCGATTAACATCAGATCTGTATTTGGTACAGTTCCGGTTCCAGTTTGAACCACCGGCCGATTCCAAACCGATCATGTCAACAAAGGGTCAAGTAAGAGAAGGGGAAAATTTTGATTATTTAATATAAATCATATTAAAAATCTAATTCTAACAAGCTGCTTATCACCATCTTATCCATAGTGAAATGAGCCGAGCACTGCTCGCCGGACACCTGACGTGACAAGCTGATCGCCGGTAAATATACCAGACCGATCAGCTTACCAAATCTAAGAATCTTTCGGTGTTTCATAGTAACTCACTCATCATATCTGCTGAAAATGAACGCGCGCACGTACGCCCATAACAGCAGAAGAATCAAGGATAAAAATTAAAAAGTCGATTCACTTCTCAAACTTGCCAACATTACGTAGCTAAACGACTACAGTGGGAACAGAACAGGCGTCTTCCAGGACAACTTCGCAGAAATTACCAGATTACAAAGTTGGTCGTGCACTGCAGTTTGGTGAGTTCAACACAACAAAGAATGAGCCGTCCAAAAGAACCACAACAGGAATCAAATGTGAACCCCAGGAGCCAACCTTCTAGACAAGTAGGCGATGACCCTTTTGCTGAAGGTGAACAATTTTATTAATATTCGTTGCAGAGGGCACACTAAGTTGGACCTTGACACTCCCATACACATTTTCCTCATACACAAGGAGCTGAGGCTTGTATATAGACAAGCACGTTTGACTGCAGGAAAGGAAACCTGCAGTGCGCTGAGTACAAGAAATCTACAATATAAACCAGATGGAACTAAATCACTGCTAAATTTTCATTCTGTAGTGGCTTGAAACAAAAACTTGCTGCTTTCCTATCCCTATGGAAAACATGAGCTAACAATTAGCTTCCGTATCCCTATGGAAAACCTCGGTACACTAAATGTTACACAATGAGAACTGAAAAGATCCATTATAATGTTAATAATGACAAAATAAGCAAGATTTGATGTACCTCTTGTCAAAGAGACTTTGTTGTCTTGGTTTCCTGCTTATCTGACAACCTCCACTGCTTGATATTGGTGCAAGTAGTAAGAGCCAAAAATTGACAGAAGCATAAAATCATTATAAGTGCATAAAAAATAAATGGGTATTTCTCCGGAGGCCAGACAAACAAGTACAAGCCATAAAGAATAAGAGATGAAAGAAGAGAGAGTGCCATTAAAGCTTCTATGCAGAATGAAATCCTTGAGCTTCTACCATTTCGCCGACATGGTGGATATGAAACGAGAAACAAGAGGGACGTGAGAGCAATATGAGGCAGAACCAATCCATCACGGTAGAGCAAAGGATACATTGATAGAAGGGCATAGTAGGTAAACCAGTTGAAAAGAGCTGCTTCTTCCAATGCTAAAAGGCTTGCAGGTAACAAAGGCAACATATTGACTTTTCATGAACTGCAAATAACAAAAGAGAGATTTGGCTTGTAACAGACAATCCAAGAAACTAAGTGAAAACAGAGGATATAAAAATTGTATGCAATTCTACTAGAAAATGGTAATAAATCACATGTACAAGAACATGATAACATTTCAGAAAAAACATGTTAAATGACTGGAAAAGAAGAAAAAGAAGCCTTCTTGAATTATTTGAATACTGGTGACGATGATAATTCAAAACATACATGTTTTAAGATGAGAAAAGAGCAGGAGAACAAGAACTTGAAAATTCCAATTTCAAGACCACCCATTCTGGAAAATAATATAACTTTTCCTAATAATAACTCTTTTATCCAATACTAAGAAAATCTAAACTTTCTTATTTTGAAAAACTCAAAAATAAAGCATAGAAGATGAATGCTAATGGAAAAGATTCTCTCAACGAATGATTCAGAAAAGGCTCTGTGGAATATGTTGTGAATGCAGCTTTTAGATTGAAAATAAAGTACCCTGGAATGAGAATAGATAGAATGCAAATGACAAATTGTCCAACTCATATAGGAAGCCATGTCTGCTTGGAGCTTTTATTTGTTGCACCATTGACGGTAAACAAGAAGCAATTGTTGCAATCAAACTGAGCAGCTTCAACTCCTTTGTGCTGAAAAGCCGCTTCCATTTTATAAAAATTGATGTGCTACACCAAAAGTTAGCAACATAATCTTCATAAACCCCCCGTTCAAAGGGAGCTAAACGAGATAAAACCTGTCACATTAATAAGACTGAAAGTAAGGACATGATAAATATGACGAGTCCATATAAAAGAGAAACAAAATCATTTACTCACTTCCAATACTGCTTCCATGGAGTAGAGATAAGGCCTCCAAATAATAAAGAATGTAGCAAAGACTGCAAATCCATATTTTAAGATCTCAGTAACTTGATTCCGTGGGCTCATGGACTTTCCAAAGAGATAGCTGAAAAAAGCAGGAGCAAAATATGCACTCATCTGCAAGAATCACAAGGTTTCTAAAAATAAGACACAAAAAACATACTGTGAATTCAGAAACACCATGAAAGAAAACAAAAGTATTTTGAAGACCAAAAATTTATTAATTATGGCCAGGAGTAAATGCAATCTGACAGATAATGACCAATATAAATATATATATATATATATATATATATATATATATATATATATATATATATATATATATATATATATATATATATATATATATATATATAAAAACTAGCATTCTTTACATTGACTGTATTCTTGTAACTTTCCATAAGATTACATACATGCACGCACACACACACACACACACACACACACACACACATATATATATATATATATATATATATATATATATATATATATATATATATGACGAGAGATTTAAGACTAGTTTATGCTAGACTCTTCTTGATAATTTTAACCATTTAAAAGTACACTTACTTTGTAATTTTTTTATAATTTTAAATATCTAATTTTCCTTTTTCTTGTTTGAATATGTATGTATCGTGAAAAAGTGGGAGGAGAGAGGTGGAGCAAGGAGATCGTATGGCTCCTTGCAGTTTTTCCTTCTCCTTTTTTTTCTCTCCTTTTCCTTCTTGTTTCGAACAACAAGAGAGAATAAATAGAGAGAGAAGCAAATTTTTTTTGTCACAAGAGAGAGCGGTGGTCGTTTAACCGCCTACGACCTCACTTTTTTCTTTCTTCTCTTCATCCATGTGTGGAGGTGAGAGGATACAAAGTGGTAGATGGAATGATTTTATGTTTGTGGAGATGTCTTTTTGTGCTTGTGGAGTATTTGAAGAAAGTATTAATTTGTTGGAAAATGAAGACAAAAATATTTCTTTCAATAGTTAGATGCTATGTCTCCTACTATATTTCTTTCAATAGCCAGATGATACGTCTCCTATTAATGCATTTGCAAGATAAGTAGTTTTCATCTGTATTTTGTTTTTGTATTATAAGGATCTATATTTTTCTAGTTTGAGAGATCCCTTGTTTGGCTGTTATTTGATTATATGTTGCTCTAGAAAGCCCCCATTACCTTCTTTATTTTCCAAAGTTTCCGATTCAGTTCAGTTTGGTTCTATTAAAAACATGTTCGGTGTTGGTTAATTTTTTAGCTAATTTGGTTTTTGGTTCGGTTTTGGTTCTCATGAATCCAAAACCGAACTGACCTAGTACCGAAATTTCAACATGAAATCTAAATATTTTCATGGTTCACATTGTATCAACCATGGCCCGACTCATTATTTTCATTTAACTGATTATTCATTGCAACTACCGCAAATAACATAATGGCACTAGAATTTGGTATGAGAGAGCAAGGAATCAAAACTTTGGGTGAAATCAGTTAAGTGAATAATCGGACCGATCCGTACCAACAAATTTTGGTTCGGTTCAATTCAATTACCTTCACAATTATGTTCGGTTCTGTTAGTGAATCAAACTGACCGATGCTCAGCCGTATGTATGTATATAATACGGAAAACTTGGTATTGGAAATTTCACTTTTTTCCTCCCATTAAATACTGGATCGGATATCTGGAAGCCCAAGGGGACCCTGCCGATCCGGTTCAAGCCTGGTCAGCCCACTTTGGGGGTAAAGCTCTCCCACCGCTGTTTTCTTAATTCATAAAACTCAAACTTGAGACCTTGCTTAAGGGGAACAAGCCAAACCACTTGATCCAACTAAGATCAAATCTCAAAAACAAAATTAACTCCAACTTTGTTAATTTCAAAAGAACAACTTGCTTATTCACTTGATGCCACAAAAAGAATTCATGAATCCGCAACTTATTTCAATTGTGTTTAATGAATAAAAAGTAAGAAAAATGAAACCTTTTGAACTTAATCAATGACTGTCAGCAAAGCTAGTCAGGCCGAACTAGAACTCAACTTAGCATCACAATCAGCTTCACTCCCAACCCAGACCGGTTTGTACGTTTCAGTCTTGTCCTGAGCATGCTCCAGCACTGGGGTGACCATCTTATAAAGCCCGGACACGGTCTCGATGGCGCCATTAAGCACATCATTAACTGAACCATCATAACCGAGCAAACCGCTGACTTTGGCTGGTCTCGAACACGGCTTAGTAGTCGGCAGGTCAGTGGCCCCTAGGGACCGAGCCATATCCCTGTACAAACCATTCTGGATCATCAAATAGTCCCTGAGTGCACTATAGTTACCACCTAGTGCATCTAACAGGACTCTGACATAATGGGCGTGTGCATCAGAGAGTTCAACCAGTGCCTCAGCTTCTCTCTTCTTCTTGTAGAGCTCTGCATCGGACCTTCTTTGGCTAACATACAGCTCTGCATCAACAGCCATTCTCTTGACTTCTACTTCCTTTTCTTGAGCATAACATACTGCATCAGTCTTCTTTTGTTGTTGGTAGCATTTCGAGTTCGCCTCCTGGACTCGGGACTCGAACTCAAACGCGGACTGGGCCCGAGCACGCTCTGCATTGACCAAGGCGGTCTTTGATTCCAGCTCAAGCTCAAGCTCAGCCTCGCGGATCTTGGTGGCCTTCTCAGACTCGATCTGGGACTTACTAGCCCTGCCCATGGCCGCAGCCTTTCGAATCTCCAATAAGGAGACAGATTCGGCCACCGCCGAGGCCATCTCATTCTTAAGCACCTCTTTCTCTGAAGCAATCTTCATCTCCAAACTTGCGGATTCAAACTTCATCTTGGTGGATTGGATCTTGGTCTCACTCTCAACTTTGGCCGCATTCATCTGGACTAGGGCCTCGCGGTTCTTGGACCTAATCTGGCTTGTGGTTTCGGTCTCTGCGACGTCCTGCGCGACGTCCATCTGGATCTTGCGGCCCAGATTCGAGAAGTAGGTGGAGCCCTCACTGTCCTTCAACTGCTTGATATTGGCATTGTAGATATAGAGACCAAACTTGTTGAGCTCCAATTGCACCTTGTCAAACACTTGCTGCTTGAACTCCTTGGTTCCTTTGAAGATCTCTTCAATGGTCATGGATGCCGCTACCACTCTGGTCTCGCCGATGATTATGCCGAGCACCAGTTCTTCCTGGTGCCTTCCGAAGGATCGGCTGAAGAGCGGCATGACCTTAGCATACCTACATCAAGATACAAACATCATTTATGCATTTCCTATTAACTTATGTACATATACAAACATAAAGATACAAAAGAAGCCAAATGAGCGGATCTTGTACTGTTTGTTGCGAAGGAGCTGGACTGGAAAAGCCGGGAACGGAAGTACCTTATCCATTTACCTTCTTTTTAACTTGTGTGCGTTCACACTTGTGTATGTGTGTGAGAGAGAGACCTGGTGATAAAAAAATAATTTCTTTTTATCTATCCAATTCAACCATGGCATCCTCATGGTTTATTTTCTTTAAGGGATCCGCCTTGCACAGCTGATAAGAGAGTTGCGTTAGTATTCCGACAGCACGTGTAAAACTTTGTGGGACTTCTCATGTAGCTGACTCATAAGGCTTAGTTGTTGTTGTATGTGTGTGCCTGTGACAGAGATGGTGATAAGGAAACCATTTGCTTTTAGCTATTCAATTCAACCATATATCATCCTCATGGTTTATTTTCTTCAATCTGTATATACACATGTGTGAATGGAGGAGGTGAAGTATCTGGCAACAGTCTTATACCTAAGGAGGCCCTCATGGTCATCGAGGTGCAGGCCGATTGTAAAGACAGCTGGGAGAAGGAAACGGAGCTTCTCTGAGCTCATTGCATACACATCGACCGAATAATTGAGGGGCGACGTGGATAATCGGACGCAATGCTGGCCGGGCCAGATCCACGATTTCTTGGCCAACTTCACGTCCTTGATGCGAAAGCCACTAATCACCAGGATCTCCGAGGGCCTGGCAGCGACGTATGCCATTGTTGCTTCTCCCTAACGTAGCTTGTGAAGAAACGTGAGGGGAGAATGGAGATAGGTGGTGAAGATATGCGGAAGGGAGAGGGATTCAAATACGAGAGAGGTAAAGAAGAGGCCAGGGGTACATATAGAGATGGGAGTGAAGAACTCTTCAAACTGCTAGAAATAAGGGAGGAAGTTCATTAGGATGATCCACTTATTTCTCTAGACAGTTGCGGATTACCATCACTATCACTCCATGTGATCTCTCTCTCTCTCTCTCTCTCTCTCTCTCTATATATATATATATATATATATATATATATATATATATATATATATATATATATATATATAATGAGAGAACTCTTCAAACTGCTAGAGACGAGAGAGTTCATATAATCTCTCTCTCTCTCTCTCTCTAAGCCTTTTCTTACCCTAAAAAGTTGGCTAGACGGGAGAAGACAAGGATTGAGTCCCCATACTTTAAATATTAATCCTAGTGAAGTGGTACCTTTAGACACAATGAATCCTTTACACACAATAAAGTTTTTCACTAGCTATAAGCTACCAATACAACCTTCTTTTACGTGGAATTTACAACCTTTTTTTTACGTGAGATTCGAAACGTTCTTCCAAGAATGATCTTTATATATATAAAGAGAGAGAAAGAGAAATATGCAATCATCCATTGTTGGTGAATGATGATTAAGATTTGAAACTATAAAGTAAAAAATATATGTGTACTTTTTGTAGGTATACTTTATTCACTTTAATACTTTTGCCTTTTAAATTTCAAATCACAACCATTTGTCTTTGTGATAAATAATTGAGATTTGTTTGGATTTGTTACTACTAAGGGTGTTAACATATACCGGTTTCTTTTTGTTTATATACATATATATATATATGTATATAAACAAAGAGAGAATAGTCCATGAACACATTCATCCATCCTTAATAATCTCAATTATTCGAACTTTAAATAAACAATTGTGGTGATAAAACAAAAAATGTTTGATACACAAAACTATGTTGTTATTTTTTGCTTTTTAACTTGAAATCTTCACACTTCATAATTACCACTTTTCTCTCTCTTTATATTGGTAAATGCTCAATCTATTACATGATTAAATCTCCTTAAATATTTTAATGGTTCAATCACGGTAATCGATGGTAGAGATTTTAAATGAAACAGAGTGTATCATTGTGCATTAAATGTGAGTACAAAAAGTACAATGATATATTTTGTTTTCTAATATTCAAACCTCTATCATTGATCGCGACGATCAAACGGTGAAAATGTTTAAGAAAGATTGTGCATGAACGAGGATTTTGTAAGTTTGGCTACTTTTGACTCTAATAACCGCATCCATGAAATGCAGAAAAAATGGTCATTTTCAAGTATTTCATGAGATGTTTTATCATAAAAGATAAAACTTAAAACAAAACGATTTTTGCTTTTTCATAAAGTTGATAAAAGCTCCCACGGTTGATATGGCTTCAATGGAAAGCCCAGAGTATAAATCACAAGATGGGTAAGTTGGGTGTTTATATACAAATGAGATACAACAAGAAAAGGTAATATATATAAAAATATAAACTTCCTTGTGAAAACCCTCTACGGGTAATCGTACAAAGTCTCTTCCTCTTCCTTTTCTTCTTCTTCTTCTCCTTGTTGTACTTCGGCTTCTATTGCAATTCAACTACATCATTCGGACCGCGACTCAAGGCACAACATTGATATCAGTGCAGGATGACTCCTTGTTGCGTAGTATCAAGTAGAGAGTAACTGTTCAAAACAAAAAGGGAGTTAGGCAAAAAGAGTTTTTTGATTTGAGAAACATAAACTCTTCAATTCATCTAAATGAACAAAGGAAAAAGGAAAAATGAAAAAAGAAAAACCGTTCAATGAATACTTATCTCTTGATCAAGCTTTTTTTTCTATTCTTTTCTTTCTCTTTGTTTCTTTTCTCATTCTTTTGTTCGTGTCATTTTTTTATATAAAAAGAAGAATAGAAAGACAATATAACATAGAGAAGAAACATGTAATACAATAAAAGAGGAAGTAAGAGAATCACTAGAAAAAAATACCAAAAAAGTCTAGAGTGCAAGAATAATCTATTAAAAAAAGAAGAGAAAGGAAATAGCGAAGGATGTCTCCTCTTCTCTGTTTTGACTTCTCTACACCTACAAAAAAGGAAAATGGAGAGTTCCCTCTCTATAGTGAGATAACTGGAAGCCGCCTCTTTTCGGGTGGCTTTAGACCATCACGAAAGATAGATGACTCAATCAAACATTGTTAAGACGAGAGGAACTTAGTCGGGAATGACCAAAATAGAGTGAGGTTACCCGAGAATGACAAGAATAGAGTGAGACCACTAGGAAGAAAAAGCCAAGCTCTCCTCTCTCTCTCTCTCTCTCTCTCTCTCTCTCTCTCAAAGAAACACTCCGGTTTCTTAAACAAAGAGAAATCAATCACTTGTTTCTAGATAAATCCAAAAGTCATCTATAGTTTCAAGAAAACCAAGAGCTCGCCAATAGTTTTTCAAAAACCACCTCGGGTAACAAATTGAAAAATACGTTTTGCTACCAATAGAGGTTGAAATAACCACCTGCCTTTAAGCAAAGTTACATTTATGTCTAGATTTTTGTAAGCTAAATGCTTGGTATACCCTTGAATATGTGAATGTATAGTTTAAACCTTCAGCATTTAGTCTAAATTGCAGAATACATGATCTGCGAATTTAATTCATTGTCCTTATACATTCCAAAAATTATAGAATTCGGTTTATAGTTTATTTTATAGTTCAATCCCTCACTATTTGTTAAATTCATTGTTATGCCATTTGACAAAAATACTTTTCTACCCATGGACATTCACAGAATTACATAAACGATAGAAGACAAATTTACAATTCTATCCATAACTATTTTTTATTTACTTTTCTATCCTTCGAATTTTGTTTAAATTACAAAAATAGATAGAAAGTCAAAATTACAAGTTCGCCTATTTACTATAAAGAAATTTATAAAAGCATACATAAGAGGCATTTTTTATTGTTTTGTCCCTAGACTTGTTCTAAAATTACTGAATCTGTTCAAATTTCACCTATTTCTAAAATGGTACCTCTATTTTGTTTAAAATTGCTAATAGTTGTTTTGAAATATTTATAATTTAATACCTCAATATTTTGGATATTACAATTTAGTGTTTGACCATGTTATATTACTTGTTCATTGGAAAGTGTCATTAATTTTTATCTGTTGCATTATTATTGTTTCACATATGAAATATTCAAGCCTCTTTTTTGCTATATTTGCCAAATTATTAAAAATGACCTCTACAATTTGTGTTTTTAATTAACAAAGACTAAAAAATTAGATGACTTAAATTTTAAAATGTGAGAAAGAAGAATCTTATTGGCACGAACATTAGAGGGTGTTGATTATGTGCTTAAGAAAATTGTTTTACCCCCTACACCAAACACAATAGAGGATGAAAAAGAAAAATATAAGATGCTAAGACCATTATGTTGACTTATATGGAGGGTAACTTGATTAGAGTCATTGAGGAATTCAAGACAACCAATGATACTACAACCAAACTTCATGTTTAACTACTTCAAAAGTATAATTCTTATAAAATAAAAGAATGGGATAATGTAGTTGAACATGTTAACCAAATGTTGGTAATCAATAGAAATTTAACTGTAGCAAAATTAGTTATCCATGAATCAATACAAATATTCACTATACTAAATAGTTTTCCCCTGCACTGGATCATAGTAACCACAACTCGTAGACTTGGGCCAGATAATACGCTTTCTAAACTCCCTCTAAAACTAGGAATTGAACAAAAACATATAAACAAAAATAAAAGAAAAAAGTTGGTAGTTGTTTAGGATGATTTAGGATCAAGTACTAGGAACAACCATAATGAGAGAAAACCAAATAAAAAGTTTGGGAAAAACAACCAGAAACAATGTCAATTTTTTAAGAAATCATAGGAATCTATTTCTCGGATCAAGCACTTCAAGTGTGGCAAGATAGGACACTACAAACAATATTGCCACAACAAGAGGAACAATAGTGGGAATACCCAATGTCACAACTTAGCAGAGAAGTATGATATAATTTGTATGATTCTTTAGTGTCTCTATATGGACCACCATATGACTAGTTGATGGATCGACTTTGGAATGACTCAACACATCTTGAAGACTTAAGAGGGAGATATGGACCTAAAAAAAATTAAAACTAGGGAACATCGTGTCTACATAGGAAATAATTTTTTTATTGATGTTCATAAGGTTGGGTCCTTTAGGATTTTTGTACGAGGCATGCCAGTTGTATGTACTGATATACAGATTGTGTCCTATATTATGCACAATTTTATATCAGTCTCTATCTTGGTAAAAAAAGAGTTTGATGTCAGGTTTATACTTGGAAAAGTCACTCTGGGCAAACATTGTAGGATAACTTTTCTGATTTCTTTGATTTTGAGCATGGTTTGTTTAAACTAAACACTGGTGATAATGAAAGTTTTTTTTATTTTGCTTATATTGATTGTACCTTTAATAGTAATATGAATGTATAGCATAAATGCTTAGGTCATATAAGTTTGAATAAGTTAAGAAAATTAGCCAACTTTGACTTATTACCCGACTTTTAGGAAAACACTTTTAATAAGTGTGAAACTTGTATAAAAGAAAAAATGACTAGAAATTCATTTTCTAAAGAAATAATTAGGATAACAACTCTATTAGAAATCATTTACATAGATATATGCGGACCCTTTAGGGTAAGATCTTATCTAGGAAGGTTTATTTTATAATATTTATTGATGATTATTCGATATATACATATCTATATCTCTTAGCATATAAATCTGAGGTACTTGAAATATTTAAAGAATATAAGCAAGAAATTGAAAACTAATTAGGGTATACTATAAAAGTCTTAAGATCTAACAGAGGTAGAGAATACGCCTCTATTGAGTTTCTTAAATATTATAAAAACTTTGGTATTTCTAAATAGAATATTATGCCCGAAACACCTCAATAAAATGATATAGCAGAAGGATATAATATGACCTTATTGAATATAACTAGGTACATATTAATAATTGATTCTCTTCTTAGAGTATTTTGAGATAAAGCAGTGGCTACAACTATATATATTAAATAAAGTTTTATGTAAGGCTATATTTTTTACACCATATGATATGTAGTTTGGCAAAAAATTAGACCTAAATCATCTTAGGAGGTAAAGATCTACCATACATATTAAGATCCTTGATCAGTTTATAGATAAGCTAGGCAGCAGGTCCTTAAGATATGTTTTATTGGATACCCTAAAGGTTCCAAAAGATATAGATTTTATCACAAGGATACTACGAATGATATCTTTGAAAATGATGATGACTGCATTGATGATATAGTAGATATAGATCCACCATCATTTGAACTAATAGATTTTGATACAAATGTCCTTGAAGAAACTGAAACTTTAAGTGGACATAAAAGACCTAGGATCACACCATCCTACTTAAAAGATTATCAACTAAAATTATAGAGAAAATGTGTAATTCAGTAGATTTAGATGAGTTGACTGAAAACATGATGTACTAGTAGGCTATTAAATCATCTGAATCAAAAGACTAAGAAAAGTCATGGATGAGGAAATTGAATCTATTGAGAAAAACAAAGTTTGAGAATTAACAGATTTACCAAAAAAGAAAAAAATCCATTGACTGTATATGGGTTCTCAAAAAGAAATATAAAGTTGATTGAATAATTGACAAATTTAAGGTGATGTTGGTTGCAAAAGGGTTTTCATAAGAAGGAAAAGATTATGTAGCAACATATTCTCCTGTTGCAAAATTTATATCCATTAATATTATACTGACTATTTCTCCATATTATGATTTTGATTTACATCAACTAGATGTAAAAATCGCTTTTCTAAATGGTGATTTAGATTAAGATAAAGTATATTGTTAAAGGCCAAGAATATATAGGTTGAAAAAATCCCTATATGTATGTGTGGAGAGAGAGTGAGAACTAATAGACATCCTCCTATGCTAGACATTGCTTGATCATCACTACCATTCGTGCGATCAATCATACGATGGTGATGAAGATATCTATCTCACGTTGTATTTAATGCACTCTTGTATTTAACGGCATCAAACCTCATGTCGATGTTGATGGATGACTCAATTTGCACCATTCATGAGAATGTATGGATGACATAGAGTCTGGCATGAGAGTGTATCTAGCAACTCCTAGTTTCTCTCTCTATAGTTGTAGATGCCCACACTCATCCATGTTCAAATCCACTTATATATATATATATATATATATATATATATATATATATATATATATATATATATATATATATATATATATATGCCTACACTCATCCATGTTCAAATCCACTTAGCATCTAAATGTTCGATTCACATGATTAGTAATGGAGTTTTGAATTCAAAAAATTAAAAATACTTTTCTAATTTACATTTAATGTAATGTATTGAAATCTACTTAACATCTCTATGTTCTATCAGTAGTGGTAGAGATTTGAATTCAAAAAATGAAAAGTATTTTTTTACTTTACATTTAATTATATTGAAAGGAGATTTGAATTTAAAAATGAAAAGTATTTTTCTACTTTACATTCAAAGATTAAACACAAGGGATGATGAAGTGGATTTGAGTATGGATGGTTGTGCCTATATACTCCACACACACATATATTATTGTTAGAGTCAGGTTAGTATGGATCAAGTCGACTCAACGTAGCTGTAACAAGAAATATATAAAATAATATTAAAAATCATCAAAATGAAAAAAAATACTTGGAAAGAAATTGTAAACAAGGAATTTTGATAGAAAGAAAATAAACTATCAAGAGGGAGTACTCAAAATCTAAACTCTTTATTTGAGCTTCTAGATTTCCTTTTCCATAGGCAGGTTAATCTTCACCCAGGTAGCAGTTAATACAATGTAGTCATGCAACAGACGATCAATTACATTTACTTGGTAGTATAAACCCAAAACTAAATGACTCCTAGCAATAGACTGCCTGATTTCAAATTTGAACATTGTAATCATTCTTGATAAAAGATTCAAGATTGGTGGATTCTTGGGAGCCTTTGAGCACTCCTTGTTATTGGCGAGGTTTACTGGTATGCTTGGATCTTGGGAAGATAACATGCATTCTGCTGTCCATATTCCACAGCTTCGTCATTTATTGAATACATGCGCCAACAATGTAGCATTTTCAATTTTACTGGTATATATATATATATATATACACACACACACACACACACACATATATATATATATATATATCACATGTGTAGGGGGTCGACTCACAAGTTAAAGGTCATGAGTTCAATACATGGGGCGTTCATGGGGCGTTCATTTGGCTTTTGCCTCCCCATTCTACCGAATAAAAAAAATATTTGTACCTTAATATCTTAATACTTGATCCAATGCAAAGATTTATTAGCATGTTCGAGTTGGCAAGTGAATAGGTCCTCTTAATCGTGATTTCAATGGGACAATTTTTGTGCACAACAAAGTTTGATCGTAGATTTAAAGATTTGCAAAGTGGGTAGAATGCATATCTAGTTTCTTTTTGAGTTGGCTGCATGTGGATTCACAAAAAATGTTAAGTTACCTAAACAATGTCGGCCAAAACTCTTTTCAAAGCAACTTGTTTGTGAACGACATAAGGTTTTAATTAGTCTCGAACCAAGTGCATCTCCAAAATACATGTTTGGTAGATGTCAAATCCATAAATATATTAGATCAAATACATGCTATAACATGTTTTACTCGATATTAAAATTTATCCAAGCTCTCTCTCTCTATAGAGAGAGAAATAGTGGTCCATGCTCAATTTGTTGTGCCTCGAGACACGGTCCGAATGATGTAGTTGAGTTGCAGCGTGAGGAGGGGAAGAAGAAGAGAAGAAAGAGGAAGAGAGTTTGTACGGTTATCCATAGAGAGTTTTCATACGGAAGTATATAATTTTGTATATGATACCTTCTCTTGTTGTATTTCTTCTACATATAAACACCCCACTTATCCATCTACTTTGAGCTTTCTGTTGAAACCCTATCAACTGTGAGAGATTTTCGTAACTTTATGAAAAAGCAAAAACTATTTTATTTTAAAGTTTTATCTTTTATAATAAAACAACCCATGAAATCCAAAAAGAGAGACCTTCCCGCATTGCATAGATGTGGATGTGGTTATTGGGGCCAAAAGTGGTCACCAATAACTCACATCTCCAATTTGATCATTTGAGGCAATTTATTATATACTAGTTTTCTTTCACTATTTTTTGTCTTTTCAAGTTATACCATTTCTGGTTGAATGACAACTTATATATATATGTATATATGTGTGTGTGTGTGTGTATAATTGGGTCAGGTTTGGATCCACCTGTGAAAACCTGGTTTTTCCTTAGTAGCTATGGGTCGATCCAGACTGAACCCAGCGTGTGCTTAACCCCGATCCAACCCAAACTTTCCAGGTCAGAAACGGGTCAGTTTCCAAATTTCCACCCCTAATCATTGGAAATACCAAAAAAGACACGAGATATGTAAGGCTCCTTCAGGTTTCTCTTTAGTACACAAATACATAAGATTAAGATGAAACATCCTACTGACAACATGAAACTTTAAGACATTATTAATGGATAATTACTGCAAGATTCAATTCTTTTAAGTATGGGATATCTAATGTGGAAGGGTGGGAACTCATAGGTTCGTATAACATGCATTATGCTGTCTTTTGAGCAATACCATGGTGTTCATGACCTGCACTACTGTGAGGGAAGCTCCTAAAACCATTGTTGATCTTAGGAGCAAGCTGTCAACCTTAGCGTGATCCAGCGAAAGGAAATTCACATGAATACTTTCTTGGAGACAGGTACAGTACCCAGACACACCGACAATCACAGAGGTTCTGCTGCTTGTTTTAGAACAGTCATGCTTCAAAGGGAATTTCAAAACAATCACTGCTTTAGTGTTTGTAAACTAAAGATATCTCCTTTTCTATCATTTTTTTACTGAAAGAAACCTTTGCAACTATCAGTATACCACCAGAAGCTTTAAAAGGAAGCTTCATTTACATGCAGCTAATCCTTTCATTATATTATAAACCCGTCGTGGAACACCTTTGCTATTCCTCCATAGCATACAGTAAACAGCATTACAATATCCCTTGGGGACAAGTCACTGGCAAAGCGACCATGCATGTCATTCCTCATATTGTGCACTGAAGCAGCTAATGAGCTGTCTCACTTCATTGAAAGAAATCCAGAGCTCTCTATCTGGAGATATGGTGTAGGCAACACAGATTCAGCATAAAAGATCAACAAGCACGTCCATTTCCAGAAACACAGGCAGAAGTTGTTTCAAATCCAAATTGGAAATTCCCATAAATGCTGATTGCCGCATTCCCATCCGGCAGGAGCAACAACTAGACCCCAAGGTAATGCGGTTGATCTACTGAAACACTTTAAAAGTGTTCTTACACCCGAAGAGGAATCCCAAAATTCTGATACGTTCTGATTTCCCCTCCGACTCCTGCAGTGAGGATCACCATACCCCAGGCTGCTGCAGATGGCTTATTAACTTGAACTAGCTTACTACCATCGGTGCCTTCCAGGGGTCCAGAATAGGAGATAGGACCATTGCTGTTCTTGTTTATAACTGCAAGCTTCTCCTCTGGCCATGTCGCTGCACCTTTATGAACGATTAAATTATTAACTGAAATGGAATCTTGTGATGACTTGCGAGGACTGCTAGAATTGCAGACTTCACGAAAACTTGTGACAGTCAAACCTTCGCTTTTATTGCTTTTGAAACCTTGAAGAAGTTTCGGTGGATTCAGCAAGGGAATGGATGCTGCCTTGATCTTAGGAGGAAGAGTTGTTTGGACAGTATCATGTTCACAGATCTGGCTTCCATCATTCGGAGCTTCATCCATACGCAGGTTGTGGGGCCAAGGTATAGCGACTGTAACATCTCGACAATGAAAGTTTTCATATGAGTGAGTGATGCACTTGTTTTTGCTCGATGCACCGGGGCAACTAGTATCAATATCGTGTCTCCATACAAAAACTTGTGCATCTTCACTGGCACATATCACATACTTGCCGTCTGCCGTAAAAGATGCTGCTATTTGGCTGCTTGTGTTGCGGAAACCTAACACCAGGACATTGAAATGACTGCATTTTAATTTCTTAAGTCGCAGGAACAGTAAATAATTACCTAAGAAGAAAAGGGGATCGCCACCAGAAAAAGAGGGGATAAAATTAACATTAGTGGCAGGCAAATTCTACTCCAGTCGCAACCCATATCATAGTCATCATAGATATACTGCTCCTAAGTGCCTAACACTTTTGGTTCGGAGATAAGGCTTGGCATATTGATGCATGGTAATTCTATGTCACCTTCTCATACTGGCTGTCGTGTTTGTTCTATGCTTCCACTTCTCCTAAGGAGCAAGGGAAAATTGCAGATGGTACATCTTGGTAGGTGGTGTAACATCTGGGAACTGTGGAGTTCATGAGAGAAGTCCTCCGGTGATGCATAGCATTTATGTGAGGAAGCATTAGAGGACGGTGTCAGAGTAACTGCATAGTAAAAGATTTCAACTAACCCTTTTACGTCCAAAAAGTGGTAGCACCATACTTTCCACTCCATGTTCTCAATCATATGGCCATTTGTCCTCACATTCTTCCACAAAAATTTATTATAGAAACTAAGAAATAAAAGGTATTATTTTCTGAACAAAAATAAGAGAAGACATGGGCGCTTCTCCAGCAAACATTTTCTGGGAAGTCAGCAGGGAGTTAAAATACAACAACAACAACTAAGACTTTTCCCATACTAGACAGGGTTGGCTACATGAATTCTTTGTTTTGACAGAGCCCTATCATGTGTCATGTTAGCAGTTAACTCACGATAAGCTAGATCATTCTTTATTGTTTCTTTCCAACACTTTTGTGGTCGTCCTCTACCTCTTTTAATACTTTCAAAATCTAATTTTTCATACCTTCTTACAGGTTCTTTTGATCTTCTTTCTATATGTCCAAATCACCTTAAACGATATTCTCTCATTTTATCCTCTATTGGTGCTACACATAATTTATTTCCAATAACCTCATTATGTATACGGTCTTTTCTTGTATGACCACTCATCCATCTCAACATCTTCATTTGTCACAGACATCTTTTGTATATGTTAATGATTAATTGTCCAACACTCAGAACCATAAAACATGGCAGGTCTAATTGCTACTCTATAATATTTACCTTTTAACTTTAATGGTATTTTCTTAACATAAAGAATACTTGATGCTCCTCTCCATTTTAACCAACCAACATTAATTCTATGCGTAACATCTCCATCAATTCTTCCATCACTCTGAAAAATTGACTCTAGGTATTTAAAACTTTCCTTTTGGGGGATGCAATGTGTGCCAATTTTAATTTCTATGTCTTCTAAAATAACCAAATGATCAAAGTTACATTCCATATATTATGTCTTTGTTCTACTAAGTCGGAGGCCTTTGCTTTCTAATGTTTCTCTCCATAGTTCCAATTTTTTATTAACTTTTTCCTTAGACTCCTCCACTAACACAATGTCATCTGCAAATAACATACACCAAGGTACTTCATCTTGAATATGTTTCATTAACTCATAAATCACCATTATAAATAAGTATGGACTTAAAGTTGATCCTTGATGTAACCCAATATTAACTTCAAACAAGTCGGTCATTCCTTCATGAGTCCTCACACATGTTTTGGCACCATCGTACGTGTCTCTTATAAGGTTAATGTATGTCAATGGGATACCTCTTTCTCCAAGGTTCTCCAAAGAACCTCCCTCAGTACCCTACCATCAGCTTTTTCTAGATCAATAAATACCATGTGAAGGTCTTTCCTTTTTGTTCTAAAATGTTCCATAAGATATCTCAAAAGGTGAATCGCTTCAACAGTAGATCTCCTTGACATGAGTCCAAATTGGTTCTCTATTGTATTTGATACTTGTCTTAACCTATGTTTGATAATTCTTTTCCACAATTTCATAGTATGGCTCATTAACTTGATACCCCGATAATTAGCACAATTCTGAATGTCTCCCTTGTTCTTATATATGGGTATAAGTGTACTCGCTCTCCATTCCTTGGGCATCTTTTGGTTTCTAGTTGGAAAGAAATTCTAATTAGACATTGTCCATGTTAATGGCAGTGGGAGCTGTCTGTCAGAAAGGATATCTAAGGTATGAAATAGTACCTCTTAAGTGATAAAGGACAGGTAGAAGAGATTGGTGAAGAAATCAAGTGGTAGTTGGTAAGAGAAGGTAGAAATCGCACTCCAAAGTTGACTAAAGAGGCTTATCTCCAGTCTTATTAGTCCAACTTTCTGTCTATAGCCAAAAAGAATGGCTGGGGGACTGGCTAAAGTCTGGCTCTAAATCAGGAGCTTGACACCCGGGTATACATTTGTTGGGGATCTTTCAAACCATAGCATTCCTCTTGGAACAATAAAAGTATGGTTCTAGGTCAGCAGCTTGACACACCGGTGTATATACATCTGTTAAGGATCTTCCCTCTTGGAATAATAATTAAAAGACAACGTATTTACAAGACAATTAACAAAGACCAGTGGTAAAAGTACCTTTGAACTTGTGAACAAGATCAGCACCATCAAAGGACCTGATTCGAGAATCTGCAGATGTGATCAACACTTCGGAGGAACTCCCTGGGGCAAACTGTTGGTTCATAGCATCAGTGAACAACAAGCTCAGTTCTAAACTAAACACAAAATCAAAATTGAACTAGAAAGTTCCTCGACATAACGTAGACAAAACATGAGTTCTAATAAGAATCTTAAAAAGAAAGCAGCCACAACATACCTGCAAACCTGTAATTTTCTTTCCCTGTGATTTCCTCTTCTTGGATAGCATGTTGATTTGCTTTTCCTGCTGGAGCTTATTATCTAACCAAGAGGATGAAATAATCAATGAAGTGTACCAGATTAAGCTAGATTGCGTAAAGAAAGGAGGAAACATCCAAAGATAGAAATTGTTCAGGTATATCAACTGATTAATGAACATGCCAAAGGTGTGTGGCCTATGTCACCGAAAAGATACTAAGAAATAGGAAAGAAAGTAAAAAAAAAAGAATAAGACATTTTAGAAGTTCTAAAATATGATACCAAAACTGGAAAGGAACGGGATCTGACATAAATCCGTGAAAAACATACTGCACCATGACAACGCATTTACGACAATGCATTTTAATAGTACAAAAATAGGTTGAAACAGTAAGGATCCTTTGACAATCAATTTTCCGAATCTAAAAAACTAAAGCTGTAGTTTCATGCAACACATGATAGACTTGAGGCCTTTTTACTTGTGCAAAACACGTCAGAACCTTTTCTTTCCATTAACTTAGATGGAAAATTACAAATGATCAACAGATATAGGGAGCCAATCAGGTGGTTTGTGTTTCCACGAAGAACATCTCCAATGTACTTCGAACATGATAAAACACGCCAAAGCACAAGTTGGGGTCATAAATAACGTTTGAGGGGAAGGGTTTGAAGAAAACATGGAATGACCAGATATCTCTTCTTTGAAGTTTGAACCTTATAAAATGCTTGTACTGCTGCTTCCTTCTCTAGACGTTTTTGCTTACTTTATGATACAAACCTCAAGTTTACGCTAAAACGTGAAATCTAAGTTGGATGTTGATGAAATTCAATTCTCTCTATACCTCTCTCTAAAATATTCAATATGAAAATAAAGAACACAATAAGGAAATAATGCAATAATATAGAAGATTTGAACAAAGAAAACAGCATAAGAGGTAGGCTGACATATTTAAGGCTTAAATATCACCCACGTCCTTATTCTCTGACATTAGGACATCTAAATAACTCAACTTTAGCATTACAAGAAGTCCAAGACCTCCAAACTAATATCTAATAGCTTTCCTTTATTATTTTACTCATTTTTCAAAATCTCGATCTCACGTTGGTTGTATCTTATATACCAGAACATAAAAACATCATTAGATTATACAATCCGACATGGAGAGAGATTCACCATGCACAATAAAGAAACCTTGTATGGGGTGGTGCTCTCAATAAATAAATCTTGTGTATTTTGGCATCACGGATGTAGGACCCAAAATTGGATTTGGTATGTCAAGCCAACTGCCATGTTTAAATATAATACTAATTTGAACTAGAGAAACAGTAACCCCATGTTGGCTAATTACTAATAAAATTGTCTGAGTTCTTGGATTTAGTTAGGCTCCAATGCTTCTACCTCTTGGTAACTCAAGATATCTTGACAAGAAATTATAATTTAAAATAGAGCAATATCAAAAACTAGAGAGAGAGAGAGAGAGTTTCTGTACCTGACGTTTTGTATATCCTGCAACTTCCCTTGTGAGTGCCAACAAATGCAGCCTTCAAGAACAAAAGAATAGTTATCACGAGGATGGGTCATTCTTCAATTAAGACAAGCATAAATGAAAATGCAATGCATCTCGTGCATAAAAGAATAACTAAAGATTGATACCTGACCATCAGGGCTATAGCAAGCAGCTGTCACCATTTCATATATTTCACTCCAATCAACAACCTTGTGATCAATTATGCTCCATATACGAACCTTTGAGTCCAAAGATCCACTAATAAAATATCTATCATCAACAGGATTGAATTGGATGCATGTCACTGAACCAAAATATATGTGAGAATACAGCGATAGCATTCAAAGGTACAAAGGGAAATAATCCAGCCAAAGATCGTTTCTCAAGGAAAGGTGTAAAACAGCCTTACGAGAGGAATCCAGGAAGTCTTAACCCTATCAGAAAGTTAAGCCGTTTAGTAGCCTGACTTACCATAATCACTATGGGTGAAAATTTTTAAACAAGAACTGCTTGACATATGCCACAGTCTGACTGTCTTGTCCATTGATGAAGAAAGCAAGAACTGCAAAAACAGAAGTAAGATTTCGGTCAGTGATGATAAGAGTCAAACAGATGGCAGAGACATTGACAGTTCAAGGTAATTATAATCACGCTAAAAAGCAAATGCATCAATCAGCAAACAAGATACAGAACTGCTGAATATTTTTTAGTCCACAGACTTTTTTGAGTATCTAACTTTTTCCAGTAAATTTCCTAGTCAGCAGCTTCACAAGCAGAAAGGAAATCCAGGCTCAAGTGAATATCCTTTCAACCATGTGACTGAAAATGGAAGGAGAGAAAGAGATCAAGTTGCAAACAATGGATTCACATCATATCCATATAAATGGATTAGCTCATCCAGCAGTACCCTTCTCCCTGGGTGAATCACCTGATAAAATTTTGATGTACATTGTAACAATCCCAACTACGTTGCACAGCCTCACTACTAAGCCCATACGAGAAAGAGTGATGTCCAATGCTTCAAGTTCTTCCCTTGCTTTGTCTTTAATGACTTGAAGTACAACTTTACCATCTAAATTAACTACATAACAATGTAACATGAAACAACAAGCAGAAGATCATGAAGCATCATGTGCTGCTCCTTGCAACATTCACAGGTGCTAACTTGTCATCTAAATGTAACATTTGAAAACCAACATAGTCACAAGAAACAACCCACAAAGGTAACCCATATATGAGATCATTGATATGTACATCAATGTCGTAGAAAAGTTACAAATACTCTCGTGGTCCAAATAAATACACTCCCACTAGAGTGGATCAGGGACCTAATTAAGAGTGCCTCCATACCCCTAAATATAAAGGGAATGGCTGGGACCATATAAACCTTCAAAGAGGGCTCCAAGGTTGTGCATTGTCTCCTCTGCTGTTTAACTTACCAAGAATTCTACCGGTCAAACTACCATTTCTATTGGTATCTTTAACCTCCTTCATGCCTACAAAATGGATGATATTCAAGATCAACCTGTTCCTTTCAAAGTTTGACTGTTGTTCTCTCCTTCTAAACCCAGCTCTTTCTGATTAAGCACTAGTGCTTGCTCATGTCTGCAATCGTTCATAACTTGGTAAAGAGCTCAAACACAGCTGAAATCTAGCTAATTCCACAAAAAATCCAAAATTTGAGATTCGAATATTTCAACAATCAAGAGTTAACCTCTACAAGAACTCTTATGTTAGTTCCAGTGCATGCCCTTCGATTCGTCTAACGTGTAAACTTAGGGCGATGGGAATTACCATGAAATCCTAGATTCTAGACTAATTCATTTAAAGTCCAGTCCATAGTGTCAGGGAGCAAACGTGGCATCTAAAGAGCAGACCTATTCTTTAGGATTTGGATATTCAAACTGGGGAGACCCCGACCAGTTTACAATTTGCAATTGATGGACGATATCCGTGCAAACTCAAACTTAGACTTGGCAGCAGTCATGCTGAATCATCACGGACCTCTTGGCTCAAAGTATTGGGGGATCTACTATGTCATGTGAACTCTCTCCGAGGCACTCTCTCCTCAACAGGTGCAAGAACGCCTAAATTGCTCCACTATATAGTCAAAGGTCTACAAGGAGAGTACGTGGTCAGGACCCAGGAAATGGAAGTATGTCCAAATACGGAGGTTAATCTGGTTGCTACGTCTACAGGAACCAAGAACTTATTGCATTTTCCGTCGTATTCATAGATGTATGGTTAAGAACGTTGCCCTTTCCCTCATACTGCGACCTTTATAATGCGAGCAACCTGACTCCTAAAAATCATCATGATCGAGATTAATACCGAGTGTAGAAATGATGGATCAGATTGTGCAGCCTTAGCAGTCATTTGCAAACGTCAACATGCTACAAGCAGCATGCTTCGGTAAACCAACTCAAAGTCGGCCGCCGACGTCATTGATGATGCTTATAATTTCTGACATAAAACGTACGCAGTAATGATGCTAATAATTTCTCACTTAAGACCTATGCAGACATGGTAGAAATCGTTAACAGACATAGAGGATCAGATTTCTCATACACGCAGTTTACAGGAATCTAGTCAACTTTCCTATTAGTTTTGACATGAGTATACATATGACACGGACTGCATGAGAAGTGAACGAACAAAGCAGGAATGTCAACACACAGCTGCAGAATGACGCAAAGATGAAGGCGGGTATGAGTGACAAATTCAATATTTATGGGAAAATGGTTATTTAAAGGCCAGATGAACTCAAAAATCAGCAACTGAAAAGAAGAAAAGATGTAAACAGCACATAATATGAGAAGCGCATGTCAGAAAACATTCATCACATCGAGCTAGGAAATATTGAAGAGAAATCAAACAGAAAAGAATTCTCGGAATGGGGTAAGTCATGCGGCAGACCTGAGATTTGGACCATGATAGATCCAGGACGTCTTCAAGGTGACCATGGAAAGAGCAGACTGGCTTCTCTGAAAGTGAAAATATGTTGTCTGGTAGCAGGACATGATCTGAATTGATGTACTTGTTTCCAGATGCCTTGCCTTTCTTCTTCTTCTCTGGATAGTTATCTGTAGCTGATGATGCTAATGTTGGTTCAGGGGAACTACCAACCGAAGCCATGGGATTCACGTTCCCCTCTTCCAGTTTCTCTACGAAAAGGCTGCCCTTCTTCTCTGACTCAATTACCCGCCAGACATGAATGACGCAGTCCTCCCCTGCACTTGCCAGATATTGACCATCAAGGCTGAACTTCATGCTCCATATGGCACCATTGTGTCCCTGTATCTCGTTAGTCAGGTAAAGCGCAGTCAGTTCCTTGTGAGACTTCCCATACTGCTTCACTTTGGTCCTTTCAGGCGAAAATGACTCAACCTCCACAGATGCGCTATCATCTGTAGGAGTGGACCTCCTACCACCCTTCAAAGATGATGGGTCATTGCTGCTATTTCGATCCTTGTGGCCTGTGACAGTGTTCGCCACCACTTTTATGCCGCGAAACCATCCTCCTTTCTTCTTCGGCTTCGAGCAGCCTTTAGGAGAAGCAAGTTCTGGATCACTTCTTCTTCCGGATATTTCCAAACTCTCGCGCCTCATAAGCTCTTGTACAAGTGGGGAGTGCCCAACAGACATCACAAATTCCTCTAACGTCAATTGCCTACCTGTTTCTACGTCCTTGAGCTTGTTCCACATACCATCTTCCCCAAACTCATTGACCACGAATTCCTTGCCGTTGTCAAGGTTTTTGATCTTGCAAAAGACATCACCGACGTTGTCGTCTTCTTCATTCTCCAACGATGTTTCCGCTACTTCATCACCTGCAGAATCTTCAGAGACATGAAGCACATTTTCTCGCATGCTACCATCAACATTTGTACTAAGATTGCTAGAACATGGAGGGTGATCATCGAAAGCATCGGTTCTCCGGTGAGAGTGCTGGCGAAAATTGCTGATATCGCGGTCATTACTAGCAGCATTATCTACAAGTCAAAATGGAATTTGGATGCAGATGATGGTTATGATTAAATTTAGAGAGATCCACTATCTACAAGATCAAATAGAATTGCAATGCATATGGACTATGATTAAACTAGGGAGCTGCCCTGCCTAAGAGATAAATATAGAACTCCGACAAAAATTATGGTTTCCGCATACGATCAAAATCATCCTCGACGAATTCGCATCAGAATGGATTTTCGCTCACCAATACGACGTTCATCAATGCAACCGTCGGCAGCACCGTCAGGCAGAACGTCAGTGGAATCGATTTCGGAGCATTCTTGAGCCGAATTGGCATTGTCGCTGCTGTTTGATTGTTGGTCTCTGGGCGACGAGTCGCCGCCGCATGATTCATCTGACGAACGCAGGGAAGAGGACGATGCTGTCCCCACGCTGTTGTTCATACTGAGGAGGCCTCGGTTGCTTCCGAGGCCCATCTGCTGCAAGAGTCGTTTCCGACGCTCCTCGACCGATTCCGGCACCGAAGTCCATAGCTGGTAGTTAGAGGCCGCCATTGTCGCCGCAGAAGGATCAGAACTATGCAATTCTACCGAGAGATGGCCGCCTTGTTGATCGCTTCGTCGCTGGAGGGATTCAATCAAAAAGGGGTTCGAATAACGGATCGCCGTCGTCGTCGTCCCCGCCGGCAGTCGAACTGTTCATGGCTCAATGAGTTCCCATGAATGCCTCTCCCTTATCCCCCACCACCATCGAATTTCTGAATTCTCACAAAGAGAACATGAGGGAAAAGAGACAGATGCAAATATTGGACATATGAGAGAAAGAGAGTATCTCCTTCAAGAATTCAACACCATCTCTCCCTCTGTACGTTAAACGGGAAAAGGACCATGAACGTCCTTCTGGTGACCCAGAGAGAGAGAGAGAGAAGAAGGGAGTAGGCACCACAAATCCTAATTTTGACTTTTATAGTGCCAAGCTTTTAGAGGGTCGTGGAAACGAACGGCGTGGGATGAGGCCGTTATTTTCAAAAGTAGGGAATGCCAACGGTTGCTTATGAAAACCTGGTCTTTTCTTGGCTTATTTATTGCCTAACCAACAAAAGCAAAAATAAGAAAAGTAGATAGATCACTCCTACGTCTGTTGCTGCTTGACCCATATTCATCTTTTGGTTCGAAAGCGAACCGCGCTTCTGGGTCTAATTGGATCATCCCTCCCTCCTTACTGTTTGATACACTACACCATATATGAACTGAACTGGGTATGTTCAGCTCGGTTCAGCCGGCCTTTCACTTCTTTTTTTTGGTTACAAGAGGAGGCCGAAGCACTCACACCCACACATGCACCCTCTGGAAGTTGAACACCCACACTTTTAAATGTTTGTTATAATTGTATTACGGCACAACCAATTAAATTTTTTTCCATTCTAGATGGGTCGTCTATATAGATTCTTTGTTTGTATAGAACTTCATCTTATGTCAGTTATATAGATTCTTTATTTTTATAAAGTTCCATCTTATAGGATGGTAACAATTAACTCAACAAAACCTAGATCATTTGTTTTATTTTTTATTTTTTATAGTTTTTTTCTTTTAACATTTTCAACATCTAGTTTCTCAAAGCTTATTTTTCTCACCTTCCACATACCCAATCATGTTAAAGGGTTTTCTCTTATTTTATCAGTTATTGGTGTCATTCCCAAATTCTTTCGGGTAATCTTATTATAAAATTAAGGCTTTTCCGTATGTGATTACATATTGATTCATCATTAACTAGCCAACATTTATAATCGTAAAATATAACATATCTAATTATTACCTAATACTCATAAATGTATTATTGTATTTAAGGTAAATGAAGGATTGTTTTTTGTTACAAAGGGAGCACACATGCAAGCCTGCATGCACCCAATACACAATATAATCTAACTGGAAACCATGACATACATGTATTATGCATGTTTTTATTTAGACCAGGACACCCTACAACTGATTATATTTGGCAGGCTTCTATATCAAATTTATGAGTGCCTTGGTTCTTAAAAGCCCAATAAATTTTTTTTCTTTTGATTTATGAAATAAAACAAGTAAATGAATACCAAAAGATCAAGCCTTTTTTCTCCAGTAAGTGGGATACGTACTCGCATCTAACTTTTTCAGAAAAGCACAAGATCCTAATTCGGTTCGAGCTAGGTCAGCTCACTTTAGGAGTAATCTTTCTCAATTCTAGTTCTAGGGGTGTTCATGGTTCAGTTTGGTCTGATTCTACCTTCAACCTCGAACGAAACTGCTATGGTTCTTGGTATTTTGATAACCCAATCGAATCATGGCATGTTCAGAACCGAATCGAACCGAGTCAGCGGTTCCAGTTAGGCTCGGTTATGAACCACAACCTACTTATTTAGGGTTTGACTAAAATTTGTTGTGAGCGGCACCCACCAATTTTTTTAATTTGATATTATATGGTCAATGATATATTGTTATGAACCACAACCTACTTATATATTATATGGTCAATGAGATATTAATCTGATAAGAACAAGTACTGTGCTTGATCTTAGCTAAAAGGGCAAAAAAAAAGTATATTTTGTTTAAACCTCGAAAACCCATTTTATAGATAAAATGGATCCTCTCACTCTTTCTCTGCTTGCATAGTTTGTTCAAACCCTTAACACCTACTTTATAGGTGCCATGAACCCCCACTCCGTCTCTCTTCTTAATAAGGTACTAAAATATTTTTTTCATAAAGGTTTTCTCAACAGTTTGGTTCCAATACTGGAGCCGTAAATTGAACTGTCCAGTAATTTAGTTATTAGAATCAAACCAAACCAAACTGTTTGATATCTAGAACCGAACTGAATAGTATAGCGGTTTGGTTTGGTTCCCACATTTCCTTGAACACCCGTATTCATTATCATCTAACTTTAAGAAAGCAAGATTATATTTAACTGTTTCTTTCAATACTTTTAAGACTCACCTTTGATGAGAATTCAAATAAATAAATAAATATAACAAACATAAAATAAAATTTTAAATTTTGGATGAAAAAGCTTATGGAAAGTATAATCACTTCCTTGGTTTGACTTGCTGAGTTGCTTCCATTGGCAAGAATGTTTGCCAGCCTATATCCATGCTGAATAGTGACTACCAAGTCACAGCCATCTCGTCAACCTTTATTTTTGATTGATACGGGCTTGTTATATAGGCGAATTATTACTTGAAAATCCTTATGTTTTCAGGTGGAAATAGGTTCTTGAACTTTAAATTCTAAGAATGAGGATTTATATATAAAGTTTATATACTTATATATATAAAGCTTATATACTTATATGGATTTAAATCTAAGTATATATATATATATATGTGAATTTTATAACCTCAAATACATATAAAATATGGATCGTAAACCCAAATGATGGTATAATGGGTTGTATTAGCAAAATCGTTAAATTAGTAGAATCATGGCTCAGAACCAAACCAAACTGGAACTGGCAGTTTGGTTTAGTTCTTATCATAGTACGGTTCAGTTCGGTTTTCCAAAAGTTGAGAACCAAAACTGGTGGTTTGGTTGGAGGTTAAGGCTAGAATCAAACCAAATCAAACCATGACCACTCCTAGTCCCACATCCCTGATCAGGTCGATGCATATTGACTTAGAAGAAGGGTGGTGGCGAGAATTGCTGTGGCGGTGGTCTTCATTGCCGAAGATAGCCGGAAGAAGGAAAGAAAACGCCTGCTTTTCATCTGGTGAGTTTCGTTGGCAGTCGTCTGTTTAGGTCGGGTCCTTCCCAGTTCAGGGAGAAAGCAGGTCAGTCCTGACTCGGCATGTCTGCTTTTTAGGGTTAGTTATCAAAACCCAGAGCTGACCTGATCAAGTTTGGATAAAACTACCCAACACATTTATGATACCAGAATAAGATCATGCGCACACGGACACATGCGTGTGTGTGAAACTGACCCAGGTTTGGGCTTCACAAGGGCCGTTTAACTTTGGGCTGGTTGCTTCATGTGGACCCAGACACAGCCGGCCCCGACGCAGACCTAAATTTCTGGGTCGGGTTGTCAGGTTGTGTTAGACTTAACACCCATGGTGTTATTTGGAATAGATAGCGGAATTTCAAGTTATGTACCATTAGACAATCAATATGCTATATTTGTAGATTACATCATTATATGCTATTTCATTTAATAAAAAAAATTATATTTGCTAATTTAAGGAGTTACTGATCCTCTTTTATATGTGTTGGAAAGAAGCCACCTCCAGAGGGCTTCGAGAAGTTAGCAAATATAGAAGGACGAGGGTAGAACCATGGCAATATTGACTCGACCCATGTAACCCGGACCCAACCCGACCTGAATGTAGTAGGAAATACCCAACCAGATCATGTTTGGGTCCGGTATGGGGATAAGGTGTCCCAACCCGATACCCAACATACAAAAACACATATACATACATATATACTGTTTATTCCGTTGCCTGTTGAGGAAAAAAAGAACTCAAACTCGTACCCAGCCTCATACGGTTTAGGTTCGGGCTAACTATGGGTATATCCATCCCTGACCTGACCCGACCCATTGCCATCCCTGATATAGAAATCTCTATTGGGTTGGCGAAAATAGTTTATGGGCGAACTAACCTCGCATATTCGACCGTGAGCTATAGGCCTTTCCTTTAATTTTTTTCAAATTTCAAATGGGGCAGATGCCCATTTGGGCTTAATGTAGATCCGTACTGGCTGTGAGAACCAAACTGCTGACCACAACTCTGAACTTTGCAGGCCTTTCGATCATACATGTAGAACAATGCTTGGGATGATGTTTATACTTTCCTTTTGATTATCTTCACATACAATTAGACATGGCCGGTTTGAACATGGGCCGGAGGTTTGAATCGAAACCGGACTGGATTACAAACCAGTCAGACCCAGAACCGACTAAACCGGAACTAAAACTCTGGTCCCCTCCGTTTGGTTATGGTTTCAAAGGTTCTGAAACCGAAACCATGTTCTCCTTACATCATAACCTAAAACTATTTGAATAAAGAATTAACTTGAATACGAAAATAACCTAAATTAACTTGAACACGAAAATAACCTAGTGATTAAAAGTATTTGCGTTAGTTAGTGTACATTATACAGTGCAATGATCAAGTTTATATCAGTCATGCACTACACTATGTACTGAATGGCTGTCTATCATGCCTGCCTTATTTTATCCGTTTTATCTATTTGATTAAAAAACTTTTATTATATATTTTATCTTGTTTAAGAATTTGTAAGCTAAAACCGGGTTTGAATCCGATTTCAAACCAAAACTGCCGGTTTGTTTACATAGTTTCGGAAACCGAAACCAGACGGGGACTGACCATGTCTACGTATAATGCCATAGAAAATTTAGAAAACATGGTGAGAGTATTAAAGGATGTTATAAGCATTAATGTATTGAAAAGTAGCAATAGTTTTTGAGGAATAAAAGAACATAAACACAATTTGCCAAGCATCTTCATCAATCTATGACATAATTAAGATTTGCACAACAAGCAATTCTTCAACAGGCTAGAGATTCAACTCACAAGTTGATGTCACGAGTTCGATATGTGCGACATGCATGACTTCCCCCCCAAATACCAAATAAAAAGACCTAAAAATTTGTTAGCATATAATAAATGAGAAATATGATCTTAAGCACATCTTTTAATCCTATCTTGAATTGGTAATATTCAAACATAAAGTGAAATACTTAATACTTGTAATTGATTAAGCAAGTATATTTCCTTGTATTATAAGTAGCATATAATAAAACATATCTTTTCACTCCATTTTTTTTCTCTAACAAGTAGCTTTTCTTGTATTATAAGTAATATTAAAAAATGAAGGGAAGAGCTTTTGACTGTGGCATCTAGGGCTGTTTGCTGTCAAGTTCTGTCCCAGCTCTAGCTCAACCATGAACTTAAACCAATTCAATTCCAATTAGGGAATCTAACCAAACCATTAAAAGTCATAAAACTAAATCAAACCACATCGTTGTTTCTGGTTTCATTTGATTCAAAACCATGGCTTATTATGTCTTAACATGCCAATATCCAACATTAATAGAGTAAAAAATATGTAATTAATCACATGACAAACAAACATATTAAATTGTAGAATACATTAAAATGACAATTTTAAATATTACCTATACATATAATTGTATCTTTTAGTTAGTGGTATTTTGAAAATTAAAATATATATGTGTGTGTGTATGCATGCACACACATATGGTTCACTCCTAATGGTTTGGTTTCATCATTCAACATCTTGTTTAACCAAACTAACCAAAAAGACAAAATTTTGAAAGTCAAGTCAAACCAAATCACTGGACTCGATCGGTTTTACCGAGATCCATTCTTTGTACCTCCCTAGTGCAACCAAGGGTTTTATTATGAGAATTACTTGATATTGAATAGGGATTACTACTTGCACACATTTTTTACTATCTACATTTTTTTGTTAAATATCAAAATTACCTCTTATCGAACCTGTAAGAAGGTATGAAAAACTAAATTTAGAAAGTATTAAAAGAGGTAAAGGACTACCACAAAAGTGTTGGAAAGAAACAATAAAGAATGATCTAGCTTATTGTGAGTTAACTGCTAACATGGCATACGATAGGGATATGTGGAAACAAAGAATCCATGTAGCCGACCCCGTCTAGTATGGGAAAAGACTTAGTTGTTGTTGTACCTCTTATCACTTTCTCTTTCCTCTTTCACCCAATTCCTGTGAGGGTTTCTTTCACTCTGCAGATCTCTTTACGATATTTCATTTGTTTTTAACATTGTTGTCTTCTTTGTAATTGAACAACATGTACGCTTACGAATCTCGCCGAATGAAAAAGAAAAAAAGAAGAATCAAGAACAAAAAAAATAAAAAAATAAAAAAACCGAGTATACTTTTAGGAATATCTCGTGAAACAAGAAGACACACAACCCAATCTCATATCAAGATAGAGACACGGCGAGCCACATCTCCTACCAATATAGAAACATGGTTAGGCATGTCTCCCTAGTCAAAGAGATACTCTTATGCAATGTCTCAAGCCGTGAACTTGACATCGTTTTTCATTTTGATTCCGACCAAAAATGAAATCAATACATCAAATAAACGATAAAAAATACATCAAATCTATTGAATTGCTGTGATCCATTTAAGGTGTGTCCTTCAAGTCATAAATCCAAAGAACAATGAAAACATGCACACAAAAAAAGATCTACACAACGACGATGAAGAAAAGATCTATTTTAGGAAAGAACCATTTGAGTAGAAGAGATGTATCGATGTCCAACTTGGTTAGGAGTAGGCATTTCATAACCACCAAAAATCATTTCCTATGACTGGATTAATACTCCTTAAAGAAAACAGGATTGCTAATACAAAAGTTATGTAGAAAGTATTTGGTTCAAGTTAGTCTTGATAAAAAAATGAGTATTTTTTGTAGGTCTTAGGCAGACCCCTACCACATGCATGCGTCAGGTATCAAACTCATGACCTTCAACTTGAAGGTTCTTTTAAGTCCAGCCTTTTAACCAAGAGAGCCAAGGCTCTTAGTGAATAAAGATGAATTTAAATGAAAAGTGGATTTGCATATCGCGAAGCCTAAGTCAAACACCCACGCATGTCTCGAGAATCCAAACTTACCACCAGCTTGGTGGGAGTCCATGACCTTTTTAATTGAGCTAACACTATGCATGCACCTATAATTATGTTTCTTTTTTGGGTTTAAATCAGATGGTTGAAGCCTAAAACACATACATGCATGCCTCAAGAATCGAACTCACCACCGGCTAGGTGGGAGAATCGAAGAGTCCTACCAGATGAGGTAATGCTATTGTGCAGTTAGATTGCATACTTGCTCCATAGTTTCTATGCACTGCACATTTTTTTTCTTATTTATATGTTCTTTTCCCCGATTTGTTTGAGAAAAAATGAACAAAAAAATGAAGACAATAGCTTAGAGACCGAAGGTTACAGACTTACAGTCTATAGAATGTACGTATTCATTCCTCACCACGCATCTACTCCCTCTGAAGGAATCATTTTTTGAGGAGGAAATCATATCTTGCCTCATTTTTCATGCAAGAATTTTGAGAGAAGGAGATCCACTGAAATCTGAATCTTATTTTCTTGGAGAGAACAAATCTCCCTCTTAGTTGGGATTGATCACACACTCTTCATTTCTCCAAGATTGAATCTACGTTGTAGATAAGCCGCAGCCACGTGTCACCACTCAGCGCCACTCTAAGCTCACAGAGACGCAAATTCGCCACCCCCCATGAAAACAAAGCAAAATATCACAAGCCCTCCGTCTCTCTCTACACCAGATCATACCCCTATGAGGAAACACTTCTTCATTTGCTCTTCCTTCAATCAGAAACCGAGCGCCCGATTGCGCTGTCCTTTATTTTGATTGATTAGCAGAATCTGTCTATGAAGGGCTCCCATAAAAGAGAAACGGAAGAAAATCAATGATCCAGTACTTCATCTTTATTTTGGTGATTGATAAGCCAGTTCTAGCAAGTTTCAACACTAGGAAAACGGGTGCATCAATCGACTCTTCCTCCGACTGATTAGTAGCACATGTTTCTTAGCGCCCAAGCCCAACAGAGACGAAAACCAGTTTTAGGGACTACCCATCAGAGGAAAAGGGAAGAATCAATCGACTCTTCCTCTGGTTGATTAGTATATCAAGCACCAGACGACTATTGAATCAATTATCGTCTATTTAGTCGTTTGGTAGGACCAGTTTAGAGACTACTCGCAAGAGAGAAACCGAGGAAATCGAACAAAAGATGGATCTCCGGCAGGTCACACTATGCCTCCACTTGAGTGTTAAATCCTTTCATGGAAATCGCACCGCGTCGTTTGCATATCCTTCTTTGCCGTCAGCCGCTTTTCCGTCCAAAAAAAGCAAGCCTGCTCTTTCAAACTCCGGCGGGTTATTTAAGTCGGACGCGGCCAAGGCTAATCCCCGGAATGTCGCCGTTCGGTGCTCGGATAGGTTGATACCGGAATCCGAGGGACTTGTGCAGCTTCCTCTCTTTCCTCTTCCCCTCGTTCTCTTCCCGGGCGCGATTCTGCCCCTTCAGATCTTCGAATTCCGGTATCGGATCATGATGCACACTCTTTTGCAGACAGATCTTCGCTTTGGAGTCGTCTACGCCGACAACGCCGCCGGGACTTTCGACGTCGGCTGTGTCGGCGAGGTCGTGAAGCACGAGCGGCTCGTAGACGACCGGTTCTTCCTTATCTGCAAAGGCCAGGAACGTTTCCGCGTCGTAAACGTCGTGCGGACGAAACCCTATTTGGTCGCGGAAGTGCAGTGGCTGGAGGATCGCCCCTCGGGCGACGCACCGGAGGATCTCGAGGCCCTCGCCCGCGAGGTGGAGAACTACATGAAAGACGTTATCAGACTATCGAATAGATTGAATGGGAAGCCGGAAAAGGACTCGCAGGATCTCCGGCGGAACCTCTTTCCAACGCCGTTCTCGTTCTTCGTCGGGAGCACGTTCGAGGGGGCGCCGGGGGAGCAGCAGGCGCTCCTCGAACTGGAGGACACGGCGACACGATTGAAGAGGGAGATGGAAACGCTCAGAAATACCCTCAATTACTTGACTGCTGCATCGGCTGTCAAGGATGTCTTTCCGTCCTCATGATAGACTTTTTCTGCAAACGTGGAGTTACAGATCATATTTCATATCAGTTCTTTTGTATCTTGTTGAATAAGTAGAGGAAGGTAAGATGAAGATGAATAAGGCAATTAATAAGTTATGGAAGGAGTTGGAATTCGTCCAGACAATGCTAGACTATGAGAACTGATTGCTGATGAAGAAACCTACAATAGAAAGATAGAATATGGTTCCCTTCTACTCTCTGCTGCCTGTTTATGATGGTGGTCTTCAAAGAATCCAGTAAGTCTGCCCAGTGCTGGATTTTGTAATTATCAAGCATTTTTAGGTTTTCGCAAGCTGAATCCCTGTTCTTGAATTCGAACTTGTTATTGCCATCATTACTATTCTTACTCGTTGATTATATAAAACTAGGATAGGTTGCTGGTTCTATTCTTATTTGTAAAAGTCTTGATCTACTAGGATCACGTGCAAACGATTATTCTGTATATTCTATTGATTCAAATGTGCTAAGCGTTTATTATGATTTACAACTGCACATAAGGGCAGTAATTTGTAGTTTCAACTATTCCATCAAATTTGAAATCGTAGTATGTGGTTTCTGGAATCATGAATGGCATAGAAATTAATTGCTAGGCATGGTGAAATGTGGCACTTGCTTATGGATGTGCTGCAGTATAGGAAGAAAATGGTACAGTGAAATGAACTAAGTTTAGCCATTGACAACTGAATGCCCTTTTCCAAAGACAAGTTGCAAAGATCCTAATTGCGAGGTTACTAACCCCAATGCTAAAGTTATAATACAATCGAAGATATGTCTGAGTTCTTCCCAATTTCACATGAGCGAAAAGATCTAGTTCACATATACCACAAATTCTTCGATGCTTGATGTAGAATCTTTCCTGTCCTCTCCTGCCATGATTTTCATCACAAGTTTCACGTTTTCCTTCACTTTTAATATTTTGTGAGACCTAAATGTTCAAAACTTTTGTTTCTAGTGCTACCACAACTTCACTTACTCAAATTCAAGGATATCCAGTGATGAAGTTCGAAATGATCAAAACCATGGAGAAGCACACTATTGTTTTCAATAACATCATGTAGTACGTGGGTTAGCATGGAAGTGCACCTACCATAGGGGATGACCTCCAAATCCTGATCATGTGCTTTAAGTAAAGATCCATCCCGACTTCAGCGCCAAAATATGGAAGAAGTTGTGCTATTGGCTACTTTGGTTTTGAAATCAATAAATGAATTGTGCAAACGAACTATTTTATTCTAACCCAGTCTTTGATGTTGAGTCATCTCAAAAATATAATGAACACTGCATATTATTTGACCAATTACATAATTGCTATGGTCTTCCCCTATTGCAAATTGGGATAGACTTGCACAAACATTGCCAGAAACTCGTGATTATTAATGTACCTTCCTTGAATCATTAATGTCTTCAACGATCATAAAATTCTGGAACTAGTGGAACTCCTTTTTCTCATTATAAAACCTTCACTTCAAACTGTGGCAGTGGCAGTATTCTCTCCTCTTCAATAATTTGCAAATGTATGTCAAATACGTCCCGGTACAAAAAAACTACATGAGGAATTATGATCCCCCTTCCTGCAAGTGAATGACAATTATTTATCTACAACTGAATCGTCCGAACCTTCATTTATACCTGGGTAAAGTATATCCATCACACCATCTAACTGTATTGTGAGCTACATTATAAATCAAACACTAACAGGAAGTGATCTCTACTCCCTACACTGTCTGCCACATGTTAGCATATATCACTACATCATTCTCACTTGCTGATAACTCTAAGAAGCACCTTTCATGTTCTAAGAATCAAGTTAACTATTCTTATCAGTTTGTGGTAGGTTTTCTAAAGAGGAAGTTGTTAGTGACATGCATCAGACGGAGTGTATTATTGGCATCTATCACTGATTAATATAACCGATCTTACTCTAATTCAAGAAAGCTATTTGATAGAAAACATTGATGTCATCCAAATAAGATTGTTTATTATAACAAATAGGTTCATAAATCACTATAAACTTGTGATATTATAAGAAAACCTTGGTATATACAACAAAAACTAAGCCTTTTCCCATACTATATGAGGTCGACAAAACCTTAGTATATCAAACAAGTTTTTTAAGGTTAAGCGCAAAACTCGCCAAGTCAAACAAGCTTTAATGCTAAGCTCAAACCCGAGTTTTAAGTACAAACTCGAACCCAAACAAGTTTTTTAAGGCAAAACTCAAAACCTTCATACTCAAGGCCCTTAAATATCCTTTAAACTCAAAAGTGATTCTATGGTTCCAAAAATAAGATAATCCATTAAGATGATCAAAACAAGTCAACGGGATCAACTTCATGTTTTTCAAAAAGTCTCACAAGGTTTCTTAAAACAATTTTATCAAATAGAAGCTAATCAAGATAACTCCACACATGTAAGGGATCACCCTTGCATGACCAGTCCCAAGCACGGATAAAGGAGGAAGGCTGTGTTAGGCTTCCGATAGCCAGCGTAAAACTTTGTCGGACTTATTTACCATGGATTCTATAAATTATGATAGGGCTTTGTGGAAACAAAGAATCCATGTAGTCGACCCCATCTAGTATGGGAAAAGGCTTAGTTGTTATTGCACAAGCTAATCAAGATAATTATAAATGCTTTTTATAATTACATAAAAGTCAAGCTAACCAATACTAGATGGGGCTAACAACATGGAGCATCTTAATCACAAAGATCTCCAATAAAAGACTAATAAATGGAGATCATAATATCATGAAAAAAAACCCTTAAAGTTATCAAGATAACAAATCCTCAAATGATAATAGGTGCATCTTCAAGTATCAATTAATTTCCAACAAAAGGCCACCAACATGAAGCACCTTAATCATAAAGGTCTTCAACAAAAGGCCAACAACATGAATCTCAATTAAGATGCAACTTATTGTTTTCCAATAAATATATTTTTGATCTAATCAATAGTAAAGTTTAAAATCATTCAAATGTTGCAACACATTTTTCCTCTAAACATACCAACAAACAATTGATACAATCAATATTAAAAACAAACAAGTTGGAAAGAACATACATGGATGGACTCGAATCTCAATACCAAGCAAGATTAAATCGGGTCCAGGCATAGCTCCGGGTCTGAATCAAAGACCAACAAAAGTCTCATATTGAACACAAAATGGGTTTGGATCTAAAACTAAATCCACAACCCGACTTTATATAAATGCCCCATGTTCTCTCTTTCTCCTTCTCACGTCGTCTCTCTTTCTCTCTCTCATGCCATTTCTCTTCATACAATGGCAACACTACCACAAAAATCATCGGTGTCTCTAGAAATGAAGGGAACAACATCTGGTGACTCCCATCTCCTTTCTCTCCGGCAACCACCATCGACACTTCTTGAAATCGCTCTGATGCTTCACCTAATGCCCAAAATTTCTCCTTCCCCTCTGATCACCGACAACCAACTGCAACACCTACACCCACCCCATAACCATCACTCCTTCTTCCTCGACACAATGAAGCCGAAGGGGTGGAGCACATGACAAGCCCAGACATCAAGCCAAAAGGCTCTCTTCCTCTTCCTCTTCATTGACCTTGCGGCCATGCTATGCATTGACGATCCTCTTCTCGATTCTTCCCCTCCTAGAGCAAAAACATCCAAGAACATTGTTGTGGCTGCTGCCTTTGGTGGTTGTGCTTCTCCGCTAGGTTAAAGAAGTGTCCGCCATCCTCAAATCCCTTGGCAGCGAACCACCTCACCGATCTCCACCTGAATTGTATCATTAACCCAAAATCATCACTTTTGCCATCCAAATCCACGAGAGTCCCCTCTTTTGTGCACCATGACCTAAGGAATCGCAATCCACGAGAGAGAGTTGGAGGGAAGGTGAGAGAGGGAGACGCCGCTATGAGCATCCTTCGTGGCATCGCTAAAGAAATCGTCGACATCGATCATGTTGATGTTATTCCTCCAACTCTCTCTTCTTTATCGACTCCAAAGCAAATCTCTATGTGAAGACCAAGATCGACAAGCACCAATCCAAAGTCCTTCATTGCAACAATGTGCTTCGAGGAACCAATTCGTCCAGCATGTTCCCTCTTCTAAATGAAAAAAGAAGAACCCTTCATCTTCTACGAAGAGTACAAAGACGACTGAGACTTCTCTTGCCGTTACAGAGAATCACAACGACCTGACTACCACATCGGATGACCCATGGGAGGATAAAGACGAAGGATGCAATACAAAGACCAACAAGAAATCATTTCCTTCTTTCCTTCCTTTGGACGAAGAACCCTCGTCACCCATCCTTAGCATGTCAAGGCCATCGTGATAGCCAATCACCACCGTAGCCAGCTATGATTGTTGCAGTCGATCGTCCATCATCGTAGAATCATGACTTACCCACCGCACGATCGAATCACCAAGCGCTCTAATACCATGTTAGAAAACAGGTATCTACGTGAATTCATTTTATTGAAGAATGAACAAACAATCTATATACAATGCAACCACAAAGGACTTAAGGGTTTATTTAGTAGAGAAGAATATTTATAGAGAAGAGAGAAAGCCAACAACTGTGTTGTTGGTTGTTGAAGGCCGAATGGCTATTTTACTAGCCGTTGGGTCTCCTTGTGGCCCTGGTGCCAAGTGGCCCTAGCCCTGGTGGCCCCGACTCGGGCGACCCTGGCTTAGGTGACCTAGGTTTGTTGGGACCTTATTTCAAACACATACTTACGGGCAACCCTATTACATTTTAACAAACACTACTTCCCATCACGAATTTTTAGATTTAAATTGAAAATACCATCATAATGGCAATGGGGTAATTTTGCTCCATAAGCGAATGTCTTTACCACCATTTGCCACATTGCTGACATCCTATAACAGCTAAAGTGCTAGCTAGAGGTTAAGCCTGAGTATAAAGTTGTAAGTGTCAACTCCAATGGGCCTCTGGTGGCATTAGTACATCAAACACCTGTCTCTTAATTGGCGTAACAGAACTCCTGGTTTGGTGCAGATAGATAGTAGAGTTCACGATTCTATTGGGACAGTTCAGACACTCTCTCTCCCCCAATCATCTTTTATGTCTCAGGTCCATAATCCTAAGTCACTTCAAGGGATTGACCTAGCCTTCATTGGGTTGCACGGGTAAGCCCCCCTCTGCCCTTACCCCTATGCATTCTCAACTCTAACTAGTGATTCTTGAAGTCAACCTGATTTGTTCAGATCTAATGTAAGTCAAAATCAATTAACTCATTTAGGTAACTAGATTATAGACTGTGAAACTTCTCGTGGAGGCTTTGAGAGTTAAGATTTGTGACTAGATGCAGAGGCTATGTAGATAATCATAAACCAATTGGAGGAAAAGATTAAGGATGGAGTCTTAAATTGTTTTGGGATGTTGGTATCTACATGAAGGAATGCCACGCCAAGTTGGTTGATATCTCTAATTGCATAAGTGTCGATTCCATGAACTGCCTTAAAGGATGTTGAGGAGGAGTTGTTGAGACGGAAGAAATGAAGCCACTGGCGGGGAGGGACATTACCTATGGTGACTTACATAATCATACAAATCTGTCACCAGAATTTATTGTGCCTATAGTATAACGAAAAGCATCAGCTTGGATGGTCGGATGAATGCTAGATCAATCATGAGGTATGATGGTCACTTACAGAACGAGGATAAAGGACAGGGTGGTGCCTACACAAAGACCACAGGGATGACACAAAGGCGACTCATCTAACTTGCTGGAGAAGGTTGTGCAAAGAATGTTGCACCTTGTCATCAATGTACAGTACCTAGTGGAGAAGAGTTTATGAGACAATGCAACTTCCAAGTTAATGGAATATGCTTCAGAGCTTACAAAATGCATCATAGGCTATCCATCAATGGCGGATCTAGCGATTTGCAAAATTAGTTAATTGCACAATGTGACTCGAGTGTGTTCCAAGTTGTATCATCTTGCTGCATACTTTTTTAATGAGATGGCTCTTGACAGCTGGTATACACATTTTTACTGTCAGATGATTGTCTAGCTGAAAAACACCAGTGTTGATTTATTTGTATCTGTGACAATGCAGCTCAGTGAACGTATTAATGACTTTGATTGGCGACTGGTTCATTTCGGACAATATTTTCCAGAGGAAAATGTGCACCTGTGCAGCCTCTGAATTTCTTTACCTTACAATCCAAGCCTAGTTCATCTGCATGAGCAAAAGTCAAGTCTTGTTAGGCATACCACAGCTTGTGGTTATATCACTCTGTGACTTTCTTTCCTTACCCTCTTTGAGTTTGGGAATCATAACCGGCCTTTGTCACAACAACAACGACCAAGCCTTTTCCTTGCACTAGATGGGGTCAGCTACATGGATTCTTTGATGTCATAGCATGCTATCCTGTACCATATTAGTAGTTATCTTTAAAAAAGTCGTATCATGTTCGATAGTTTCTTTCCAACACTTCTACAATTTTCTGCTACGTCTTTTAAAATATTCGCTAAAACTATCCAACACTTCTACAATTTTCCGCTACATCTTTTAAAATATTCGCTATCTAGTTTTTCATTAAGAAACTTTTTTATTGTAGCTTCCTTTGGTTGTCTCTCTATGTGTCTAAACCATTTTAAACATGTCCTTATCTTCTATTGGCACTATCCCAACTTTTTCTCCAATAACTTGTTATGAACACAGTCTTTCCTTGTGTGGCTACACATCCACCTCCAAACCTTCGTTTGTATGAGCATTAAAACACTGACAACCTTTGTAGCGATCATTTTACCTCTTTCACATGTTATGGGTCTTGTATCAGTTCAACAAATGAGAATTGTTTTAACCAATTCTGTCCAACAACTTTTGCGGCTTTATTGATCTTGACAAAATAAATGAGATGACCTTTGCAGAAGTGTTCTTTCGTGACTGATGGATATCAAACCTCTTTCCGTTCCCATCCTTGTATGTGAGTACATGGAAGTGTTTGATCTTATTTATGATGCAATTCTGATGTGAGAAACATGGATGATGACGTGGATTCTGGTTTTTACATGGTTTACATGAGAGGCGTGTGTATGACGGTTCCAGTGTGCATGAATTCTTTCAGAGACTAGTACGATTTTTTCAGTACAACAGATTGGATAGCACAGGCATGACCTCATGTCATAATTCTGCTTAGTCTGCCTTGTTCCATTCTTATCATTATCATGACTAGTGTTAGTGCTTTCATTGCTTCTATTAAGCAGGAAGTCGATGGTTTCCTTATAATCAACACAGCAAAGTAAGAGATGCATTGACCTACAAGAGCTTTTGAGCCTGGATTTTATTCTTTTGATCAATGCTCTTCCATTCCCTTGTTAGCCTCGTCTGACTGGCTTCAGATGGCAGCTTGCCATCTGATCTAAGATGACGACTTAATTCATTGTTGAAGGGAAGCAGCCTTTTAGACCCCATCTAGCTGTTGAAAGCAGGCAATGGATTCACTTGATAAGTGGCGGTATGGAACAGAGTTTTTTTGTACCAAGTTTGCTTAAACTTAGCGTGTTTGCTTTTGTATAATAGAGAATGATGGTAATAGGTATTTTTGGTAGCAGTTTAGAACTTGTACTATTTGCTTCAAGGAAAGGACAATAATGCAACCTTGGTGAAACAACAACAACTAAGCCTTTTCCCATACTAGATGGGGTCAGCTACATGGATTCTTTGTTTCCACATGACAGTAGTTAACTCAATATAAACTAGATCATTCTTTATTATTTTTTTCCAATACTTTTGTGGTCGTCCTCTTCTTCTTTTAACATTTTCACAATCTAGTTTTTCATATCTTCTTACGGGAGCATCTTTGGGTCGTCTTTTTACATGTTCAAATCATATTAAACGATTTCCCCTCGTTTTATCCTTTATTGGTGTTACTTCCAATTTGTTTCTAATAACCTCATTATGTTACTGTCTTTCCTTGTGTGACTGCTCATCCATAATGTCTTCATTTCTGCTACAAATATCTTTTGCACATGTTGATGATTAATTGCCGAATACTCAGAACTATAAAACATAGTAGGTCTAATTGTTGCTCTATAATATTTACCTTTAAACTTCAATGGTATATGCTTATCAGATGGAATACTTGATGCCCCTCTCCATTTTAATCTACCGGCATTAATTATGTGCATAACATGTCCATCACTTTGAAAAAATTGACCTTAGGTATTTAAAACTTTCCTTGTGAGGGATGCAATGTGTGTCAATCTTAATTTCTATTTTCTCTAAAGTACCCAAATTAGCACATGATAGGGCTATGTGGAAACAAAGAATACATGTAGCCGACCACATTAGTATGGGAAAAGGCTTAGTAGTTGTTGTTGTTGTACCCAAATGATCAAACTTACATTTTATATATTTTGTCTTTGTTCTACTAAGTCGGAAGCCTTTACTTTCTAAGTTTCAATTTCCTATTAACTTTTTTCTTAGACTCATCCACTAGCACAATGTCATTTGCGAATAGCATATACCAAGGTACTTGGTCTTGAATATGTTTTGTTAACTCATCAATGACTCATATAAATAAATATAGACTTAAAGTTGATCTCGGATGTAACCCAATAATGCAACCTTGGTTATAACGAATGAAAAGATGCAGATCCTAGGTCTTTTTGTTGGGAGCATGCATCACTCTACACTAGCCATGCTCATTCTGCTATTTATTTTGTTCAAGGGTTTGCTCATTCTGCTGTTGGGAGCTGTAATGTGTGACTAATAGTATACACACGAACTCACGTCCACACAAATATCATCTTTCCTAGCATAAATGCAGCTGCAACATACTGACAGTCTCTAAATGCCTCGGTCCAATTCAGCTACTAGATTTAGTTCGTTTAGGCTGGTTATGAATATCTTCATGCTGTAACAACTCGTTTGATTGTGTTTCTTTCTGCGACCAACGTCACCATCTTAGACAGAACTTTGTGGGTTAGCTCTTATTTTCTTAATAATTCTGTAAATGCAGCCGGATTGGTGCCCTGTAATGCAAACATGATACATTGTCGCGAGAAAGACCTTTTAAATAGAGATGATGAGCTAGGTTTGCAGTTAAACTGAATCCATTCGTTCGACATGATTCTGCAAATTCTTTTATAAAGTTATGTTGCACATAAAATCCTCTCAAAGCTACCGGAATGTATGTAATTGTAGATAGGATTCTAATTCGACTTAGATCTAAGATTTTGTCAGGTCTGGCTTGATTATATCTTAGCTAATTGGTTTTCCTGTTTGGATTTGTAGTTGAATGAGAAAATGTAAGCATTTAAATAATTGAGACATGTCAGGTAGCTTAAGACATATAACGGACTTGGGCTAAAATTTGTGTGCTTCCAACACATTACAGTCACATGAAAAATCATGTTAGAGTTTTCATTTATATTTTTCTCAAAGTAGGACAAAATTACTTGAGATGATAATTTTTCAGCCCCTTAAATCTTCCATAAACCCAATGTGCTGATCGCCTAGCAAACGTGAGCCTAAACATGCAATTGGAACTCCAAGAATGGGATCATCAACTGGCGGCAATGACCCTTCTCAACGGTAGATCAGATGGGTACCACCTTCACCGGGGAAAGCTGTTAATCTCTCTCATTGCCCCACAACCTTACTTGTACCCAAAGAGAAGAACTTCCATGAGCCCTAAAAGCCAAATAGTGAAAAGAAATTGAGGGGGTTTAGGCAGAGTTCCAAAACCAAAACCATGCCTTCTCCATACTAAGTGGGTTATGCTACATGTCTTAAAAGCTGATGTTGTATCCAGACCCAAAACCAAAACGAGCCCAAACAAAAGGTTAGGTTTGTAGTGGTTACTCTCTCTGTCTCTCTCTCTCTCACACACACATAGGCACAAACACACTTTTTACGGGTTGGTTTCAGGGTGATGTAGATCTGGGTCAGACTAGATCTTCCATGGGGTCAGTTTGAGATGACCCAGACCCGACCCAAGGTGCCTAACCCCTGACCTGAACATAGCTTTTCCAGGTCAGGTTGTCGGGTTGTGCCAAAATTGTCACCCCTGCTCAAATCTCTCCCACTTTAATTCATATTCTTTGGCTGCCGTCTCTAATATTTGACAACCACAAAGTTATTACACCTGCTTAGAAGAAAATTTACATTAGAGCAATTAAACAAATAAAAGAAAGATCAGCATGTAGCATTGAGACGATATTCTTTCGTTTCTTCATTTTTCTACCGGCAAGATGGGTAGCCCCTAGCAGATGTGCACGCCCTGGGGTATTGATCTCTTGACATTCGAGTTGAAGTTCTTTCGAGAGCAGTTCTCAACCAGGGAAGCCATGGCTCCCTGTGCTTCGTGGTCGTTCTAGCTGCACCCGATAACGACTTGACCCAGCTTGAGCCTTTCCAACTAAAACACACGCTTTCTACAGTTGCATGAAAAGAGTAAACTAAATGAACGAAGAGCCAATAAAAGGAGTCACCGCATCTCGCTTTTAGCTATCAAGATGATCAGCGACATGCTTGATTTGCATTTAACAACGGTATTAGCATTCAACTTCCAAAAGAATCACATTAAAACAAAATCATCATAGCACACAAATTACATCTCTAAAGTGTTTCCAGAATAGTTAACATTGTAACTAAGAAATAAAATAAGAGAGACTTGACTTAACATACCAAAGGATAAAAGATTACACGGACTTAACTTCCCATCTACATTATGGAAGTGTTTGATTACGAGACCGGGACTACCGAATGAAAATTTAGATACTCATTGGCTTTGTAATCATGTAAAAAGTGCATAGGCTTGTGTTTGATTATGATGGTATCGGTTTCATAAGGTTGTGTTTGAAATTATCAAGATGAGATGAAACTGAGAGTTCGAAGCCCCACCCTTTCGGAATGGGATGCTGATGGCCTTGTAATTGTGTAAAAAGCTACACGTACCCACATTTAATTATAATATGACACGACATTGAGATCAATGGTAACTAGAATTCTTTTAGACAACCCGAGCAAGTAAGAGAGAAGGCATGGTTTTGGTTTGACTTCGGTGGTTTCTTTGTTACCTGAGGAAACAACTTTCTTCTAGTTGGAAGGAAGAAATGAACGTAGTTGACTTGTATTTTAAGCCAATTTGAGTTTACAATAGGAATAAATTTGCTTATGTTTCAAGTTGATACATTTTGTACCCCTAAACTTGCTCAACTCATTCTTTAATTGACCCGTTTGGGTCATGGAATTTTGCGGAACCCATGAACTTCTTTCTAGGCCTGGAGCTCTGTGCTCTGGGAATCGAAGTTACAGTCATTTTGTGTTTTCATTGCTAGCAGAAACGGAACTTAGTTTAGATATTGGCATGAGAGGTAAATGGGCTTTTGAAAAGGGCAGGATCTCCTTTTTCTACTTCACGTAAATCCAGACTCCATTGAACACTGACTTTTGGTACTCTTTAAGTTCATTCGAGCCAATCGTGGAACTGGCACCCGGAGTACTGGTTACACCTGAAAAATTCCACCACGCAAATGGCCCATAGATGCGTTTAAATTCAAAATGCGTACCAAATATATTGATCTGCTGAATGGGATTCATATGAGTTCAATCACTTTGAAAACATCAATTTATATTGGATCTGACATAAACAACGTTCTCCCTTCCTGCTGAAATCAGCCTCTTTGAACATCGTTTACTTTGTTCTTGCCACCTTAAAGAGACTTCCCTCTCCCTGTACATGAGCGAGACAGGGAGTAAAAAATTGCAGGCGGAATAATAGTCAATGCTTTTTCGATTATGTCGAAGGTCAACTATCCCTTTCTCTGTCTATCTATCTATATCTGTCTATCTATATGAAAGTCATGCCATTGCATTCCTCCTGCATTTCAGATCTGCATTGCAACAATGGCGGATCTGAAGCAGAGGCATCAAAATTCCTCCAGCAAGGAAATTAAGAACACTGACAAATCATCTTCTCTCCCCATGAAAGTGGGTAGTGTCGCGGAGGTGGTGCCCAAGCCAACAACGGCTTATCCTCATGCAAAATACGAAAGGATTCCCATTTCAGAGATCATTTCCAGCACCCCAAGTAGAGGCGGAAGCAGCAAGAAATACATCTTCTCTTGTGCCTTTCTTGCTTCTATCAATTCTGTTCTCCTTGGTTATGGTACATGACTATGATGTGATATTCCCGTTCTCCATCTTTCAGCATGACAATCAATTCTGTTGAGTAATATTGTCCGAAGTTGACATACGAATGATCAAAATAATGCTCTGATTGTAGATTCTTCTTTTATGATTTCTTGTATTGACAAGCTGTTACTTCTAATGTGAAGGCAATCTGAATTTCATAGAATCAGATAGATGCTTATGTAAGCAAATTAGCAATCTGTATATGGTGGCGGATCTGGTGTCAAAATCATCAAACTTCTTGACTTGCCTTTGTTTGAAAGGATAAAAGAGAATTAACATTAATCCCCCAAATCAAATATTGGCGGTACAACAAAATCATCAAAATTTTCTCGACTTGTATTTAGTTGATTACACAAGTGAAATGAGTGCTGTGTTGCAGATGCTGGTGTGATGAGTGGGGTAATTCTCTTCATTCAGGAAGATCTGAAAATCACTGAAGTACAGGAGGAGGTCCTCGTTGGGTGCCTTCCAGGTTTAGTCTGACTTCAGATGCTACCAAAACCAAGTAGTTGAACCACAACTAGTAACAACTACTTATATGATTTTTTCCAAAAAAGACACACTTTAGTTTCACTAGACAAAGGGAATCAAATTTAGGGTTATTGTTTGGTAGAATATCTATTTTAAAATAATAGTTGTAGCATGGATCTATAAGTATCTTCAGCTGGGTTGTGCTATCGGGTACCCACAGGTTGGGTGGAATTGCCACCCTATATGCAAGTGGTATCAGGGAGTTCATATCATTGTGAGATTGATTAACGCATTGACTTGGTTTTTATTTGTTTTTGCTATTTCATTTTCTTGATCATATTAGAACTCCATGAATTAACAACAGTATAGTTTATATGTGACCTATGTTCTATAGAAGAATAAAGAAAATGCAGATTGAGGAAAGAAACTCGTTTTTATTTGCTCGACTCTCAAAACTTTGTGTGCCATCCATCAAATAGTTTCTACTGCATCAAAGGTATGCTGGACTCACATGCGAAAAGAAACTCGGGTGGGGGGGGGGGGGGAAGAGTCACATGATTTCCTGGACCACGCACACACGGAGAGGGAAATTTTGGCAGCAAAAGAAAAAGCTAGCTGCAGCAAAGTTAGGTGTCATATCTCCTTTTTCTCTGAAAGGAAAAAAGATTTTCCCTTTTGATAATGTCCATTTTAAATATTATTAAAATTATACGCAAACATCGAGCATCCAGCGGGGATAGCTCAGTTGGGAGAGCGTCAGACTGAAGCGTGTTCGATCCACGCTCACCGCATGGTGAATTCATTCATTATGTTCTTACTACCAATTTTGCTCGTTTTAAGATCTTTTACTGACTGTTAAAATTCTGGTTAAAAGACCTACCATCAAGCGGGGATAGCTCAGTTGGGAGAGCGTCAGACTGAAGATCTGAAGGTCGCGTGTTCGATCCACGCTCACCGCATGGTGAATTCATTCATTATGTTCTTACTACCAATTTTGCTCGTTTTAAGATCTTTTACTGACTGTTAAAATTCTGGTTAAAAGACCTACCATCAAGCGGGGATAGCTCAGTTGGGAGAGCGTCAGACTGAAGATCTGAAGGTCGCGTGTTCGATCCACGCTCACCGCATGGTGAATTCATTCATTATGTTCTTACTACCAATTTTGCTCGTTTTAAGATCTTTTACTGACTGTTAAAATTCTGGTTAAAAGACCTACCATCAAGCGGGGATAGCTCAGTTGGGAGAGCGTCAGACTGAAGATCTGAAGGTCGCGTGTTCGATCCACGCTCACCGCATGGTGAATTCATTCATTATGTTCTTACTACCAATTTTGCTCGTTTTAAGATCTTTTACTGATAGCTCAGTTGGGAGAGCGTCAGACTGAAGATCTGAAGGTCGCGTGTTCGATCCACGCTCACCGCAAAAGCTTGACACTCATATTGCAAAATTAACAATCTTTTCTGGTTTGAACCATCGAAATAGTTGGAAGCTTCTCAATAAAACCAAAGAATCTTCATTGGACCGGTAAAACGACAAAATAAATGAATACCACTGGAATGCTACTATGTGAAGCTGTCAAGAAATGTGTGATTGCCAAATTGCTTGGAAGAAGGATTGGATTCAAGACCATAGAATCCAAACTTCAAAGCTTGTGGGTTGAAGGTCAAGTTACAGTAGCAGTTCTAAGCAACAACTTCTATGTTGTTTAGTTCACAAGACCGATCACTCACGAGGCAAATTTGCAGATGTGTTGAAATTGATTCATCAAAACCTCTTATGCCATCATATATATATTATTGGATGATTGTCAACTTTGCGTCGAATATGAGAGAATTTCAATGATAGATCCTTCCTTTACGAATACGTTTACAAAAGAATACCAAAAGTACGTCTGATCACCACTCTATTAAGGGAAGGAGTGCAGTCTTTGTCTACCTTCAAGGATAGACCCTTCAACTTTGAAGCAGCATGGCTCAAGCACCCGGCCTTTCTCAACTTCATCGAGAACTGGAAGAATATGATGGAGCCAAATACAAGCCTAACAGAATCTCTGGTGGCTTTGAGGACGTGAAACGAACAGAGTGATAATGTAAAGCTCAAGAAAAACTGTCCTAGTACGACTTGCCGGAATTCGAGAGGCCGCTGCAGGCGGACAAGGAATCATCGCGTTGGAGAAAAAACACAGGCCCAAGTATTATTGCCATTGTCTAACGAATTTACATGAATCACAAGTTCTAATACCAAATTACTTCGAGAAGAAACGGATAAAGAGGTGGATAAGGAAATGCATCAACTCCCCATCTACGAGTTATACCATCTGCAAAAGAATGCCGAAAACAAAACCAATGTAAAACGATAAACTGCAACAGATGCCCTCAGGATTTTCGAAGAAAATACGGGTGTCGATTGGCAAGAGCTGTTGATAAATGAATGATCAGCAAACTTAAAGGGCTGATTTAATATGAAGCATCGCTGCATCATCACGGAGAAGGTACTTAAAGAACAGAAACCCTACCCAGATATAAACCACACGCTCGTGGAGTATACGCCTTCTCACTCTACAAGGCCATTCCCATACACCTTCAGATACAAATCATACCTTGGAAGAAGAGCCCAGCAGCCTGGTTCAAGTCCATCCATGCACGCATGCGCTTATGTGTGTACGTGAATAAGAGGTGTGCATGTGTGTGTGTGTGTGTGTGTGAGAGAGAGAGAGAGAGAGAGAGACCAAAGACATAGAATGACTCGTCACTCAAAGCCATCACATAAAACTCTGATAAAAATGATGCTAGAGAGAGGTGACCACAAAAGATCTACCATTGATATAGGTCTTCAAAATTCCGATGAACAAAAAAATGTTTTACAACATTTTGATCCGTAAGGGTGATGGTAACTGCAATTTAAACATGTTGTGTGGGAAGATACCTTCAGGACAACAGCTAATAGTATCCTGAATTCGGAGGCTGATAGGAAGAGTAACCAACAGAATAGTGGCCGGTTGCTGCAGGCAAATCTCCATGTGGGTTCCTTGGTGGTGGACCTCTATATCCTGCAAAGCTATCAACAGGGGGCATATCTCCATATTGAAGCCTTGAGGCCTCAACTCCATAAGGGGACCCAGCAAATCTTCCACCACGGGACCTATCTCCATACGGATGCGCTGGTGGAGTTCCCCGACCCAGACCAGAAAATCCACCTCTAGGGAACGGATATGGACACCTCGGGGGAGTCCCATAGCCAGGACCTGAAAATCCATCTGTAGGGGGCCCCTGCCCGTAGGAATTCCTTGGAGGTGGGCCTCGATATGGTGAACCCGCATACTGATCCACATGAGGAAAATCTCCATATGAATGTGTTAGAGGCGAAGCTGCAGAGTTGAAGATGAGGAACACTCAAAATAAAGATGAACACCATAAAATATCAAAGAACTACCACATAAACAATAACAGATTATAGCAGATCTGCAAATTTCAAGACAAGAAATACAGGAGAGCTAAGGTGATCGCCATATCAAAGGCCGGAAAAGCAGCAGAGATAGTAGTAAAGCAGCATTTTAGCATAAACAATAGCTTAAGTCATCTTAAAAGGACAAGGATTGTCATCAACACAAGCTCAAATCTAATAAACTAAAAGAACCATTCGATTAGACTTTTGTCCAGTGCTGAAGGTACTGATGAACATATAGAGCACATGCAAGGTTCAAGTATGTAATGCCGGCAGTGAACATGAAATTTCCTCATGATGACATGTCCAGTAACTAGTGATGCTGAAAAGAAGTACATAAACCAAATGAATGAAGGCAAATTGAAATACTCAAACAAAGGAGGCTATACAAAGAGGTTGCTAGTACCAACAATGGCATCGGTTAAACCATGACTGCTCACATACAACCAGATAATGTCATAATGAATCTTCTGTCCAAAACAAACTGAAACAGTCACGATGAAACATGAAATAAAGTTAAACAGCAAGAATAAATAATGCTTGAGTCAATTCTAATATCCCATCTACAGGGGAGCGTATATTGCTGAAAAGGAGACCACAAAAATGAGTCATGACCATGACATGCATGTTCTTGTAAACCACCATTCCCATACATGATAATCAACATGCATGCCCTTTCTCCACTCCAAACTAAGATGAACAAACAAACATGGTAACACCAAAAGAATCCCTTAATGAAATGAAAGAAAGAAAGAGTAGACGATGACTAATACACCTCCTCATACAATGAGATGATTACTTTTTCTCTTTCAGGAAAACTGGAAATATCAGAACTATCAAATACAACAACAACTAAGCCTTTTCCCATACTAGATGGGGTCCGCTAATCAGAACTATCAAATCTTTAAAAAAATAAGTGAACATTTCATGGTCCAATTACTCCAAGATGTTATTTTTCTTTCTATAGGCACCCTTACCAAATGGTTCAAAGAAATCTACGAAAGCTAACACAATCCTTACCAGAAGTCACAGGATAACTTTGCAAATCGAAGGGAGGTCGGTGTGGAGATGGCAGGCCTTGATGATTCGGTCCATAATCACTACTATGACCACCGAGAACATCATATGATGAATTGCTGGGATATGTGAATCTTGAAGCATCGTAGGGATCACTCCCTCTGTAGCTGCTACACGAGCCATCCTGCGGAAAAGCACTTCTATATTTTGAGTTATTTCCAGACGTATCACCTGTTGAAACTCCACAATTTGAAGCATAGAAATCTGACTGATGCCCTACAGAAGGGCGGTCCAACATTCCATGCGACTGAGGATAGGAATGTGATCTCACCTATAAATTGCACTCAGTTGTTACTTATTAAGTTCAAAGATCAATGTGCATTGTTTCAAAGCAGTAATCTAAAAGTAGTTGCATTTGCCAAAAACTATAGAAACGAAGGTCAAACAGTTCTTAACTTGCACATGGACTAGTAACACTTCAAGGCTTCCAGAAGCCAATTGAGCCAGATCACAACCAAAATATCAAACTTCTTCCAATGTTTCCTGTCTTTTTTGAGTGATATGTTATATACAATTAAGTTATTAATTATGCATAACCATCGAAAGAAGCAGCAGGAGTAGAAACAGAAACTCTCAAGTATTCTGCTTACACAAAAGGTAGGAAGTTCCAAGATTCCTGGCTTACCTGATGACAATATTGGAAATCAGGATCTGGAAGTGGAATTAATGAGCGAAGAGGGGCACAAGCAGAAGTTCCTAGAATTAGTTAAATAAATTTCGTGTCAGCATATAGAATATAAGATATCAGCACATACAAAACTTCACTTGACCAATAAATAATTGCATAGGGTATATGGCTTTACAAAATAACCTGTGACGCTGACGTTAGGTTGATGATAGCTACTAAATGACCCGACTGAACTTCTCCTTGAATATGGAGTGAATTCTCTTGAGGTTCTCAACTCACTCTTCATTTCATCCAAATATCTTTGTGAATCTTCTCTATTTAATTCTGTAAATAGAACCTTAACAAATGAAAACATGAGGATTAGTGAAAAGGATTCACCAATGTGGCACGGAACTCAAATTCAATATAGATAAAGTTCATACCTCATCAAACAACTCATCTGTACCAGGCATGTCTTTACTCATTGGCAATACAAAGTGAGCTGCAATGTAACAAGAAAATCCTAATTTAATTTGTGAAATTTTTATACAACCAAACATTAGAATTGATATTAGAACAATTTTAGCATGTTCAACATGTTTTTTATGAAGCATCTTGCTTCGATTTGCTGTTTATTCAGTTGTACAACAGACAGTCACTTTTGCTAAGGATTGCCATTTCTCCACTTATTCACACAGTCAAGCTACTAATATCCATGGAGAAAAGAGAAGCAAAAACAAGCTTTTAAACCTAGTAGATAGATGGTGGCTTTCAGAATAATTCCTTTGCTGGAGCAGTGCCATTTGTCTATGCATGCAAACAGATAGATGGCGTCTTTAAATACAATTTGTCACTTGATGATCAGACAAAGTTTTGGACTAGATATCACCTTAACAAAAGTAAATAATAAATTAACAGAAAGTAACTATGACAGTTCCACACAACTTTGCTCATAGATACCTAGCATCTCATTTACTGTTTCAGCAGGAACTTCCTTCCCCATATCTTTGAATCTTTTATCAGCACGGTTCTTGAGCTCATCAGGAGTTGGAAACACAACCACCGCTATCTGAGTAGGTTGATAAATTTAAGAAGTAAACGCAATGGGTAACTAGAGGAAAAGAATAGTCCTTAAACAATGGACAAATAAAGATTTTAAAAAAGAAACTCTTCACAGAAAACATTCCCGTAGATCACCTTGTGATAATTTATGAAGGTCTTCATTTTCCGCTTACGGGCACTCTTATAGACGTTAGTTTGATCAAGAATATAATTTCTAGGAGTCTTAGAAGCCCTTGCTAACAGTGTATTAAATATTCCTGTTGCACGATCCATTAAGCGATCAAATCGCTCCCCATAATTGTGTCTCCGTATTAATCCTGGTACCTGCAAGGTACTCTTGTCAGCTTAACATCTTCAACAGTGAACCATCATCAACCAAAAGGGCTAAAAGCACATAGGCAGAGCGGTGCGTGTGCGGTGTACCTTCATCTGGTCAAGTGCTAGATTTGTTCCAAGAAGAACATAACGTTTCTCTGTGTGATCCCTTGCCCATTTTTCAGCCCAGGTACTTTTTCCAGAAGCAGGCAAGCCTACCATCATAATCACTTCACAATCGGTTGGGCTAGGAAAAGAAGGCCCAGCTATTGCATTCCCATCTTCAATGGCACAATTCCAAGGCTTATACCCTTCTTCGGGAACCAAACCGTCTTCAATGCTAAACTGCACCTGAACCACAACATTCTTTAGCAGAACATGGGGAAACATGGCTGATTCCCAGGTCAGCTTTTCCATTGGAGAGCTTGTAACTTGAAGGCCAGCTGGTCCTGCATCAAATTGCTGGGCTGTACCCAACCACTGGCCGTTTTTTGAGAAACCGATGGTAGCCATTGGCTTGTTCTTGAGGTCCACGGAACAGACAATGGTATCGCCAATGCCAAACTTCATACCATAGTCACAAAACTTGCCAGCGCTTGAAAACTTTCCTGTACCACCATAGCCAAAGCTATGTTCACTTTCACCAAGTTTTCCGACATCATCATCACCTCGTGAAATTCCGACACGACAAACATGCTGTTGATCAGGAGGTGTATCTTCCATATCAACTGATTGGTTAGAAATGATTTTACATCCATAACAGTACTTTCCTCCAGTTATTCCGAAAGTTGCTCGAGCACCAGACCAGCAGTATGCAAACCCTCCATCATAGAGTGCATGACCTTGAAGGCCATTTTCCTCCACAGTAAAATCTATCAAAAAGATGAAACACGTTTGTTACTTATTTGATAAAATTGAAATGTGTCCTCGACTTAAATGAAGTATCTTTTACATCCTAATTTCTGATTATGCCACTTTGAATAACAACAGAAGCCATTATCAGATTTCCATCTAACCATTATCAAAACATGTGAAGCAATCATGAATTTCACCCAAATCAAGACGCCCAATTTGAGAGTCGTGATTCCTTTAGAGACACTAAAAGATCTACTTTTACGTACAACAGTCATTCATCTCAATTTGCAGTAATGAATTGATTCTCGATGACATTAACGCACGTGCATGCACGCACACATACGAAATTTCTCAGTTTCAGACGAAGCGGTCTTCACCAACACTTAACTCAAGCTCCATGCGTCCTTCCACAACTCACACAATCGCACGCTCATACACACTTGCACATACACAAAGTTGTCCCCTGAACGAATAGTAAAAGTTATTCCCAGTAAATTCGACAGTGCAAACCACACTCTGCGAATAAATTATTCACGTATTCTTAGCTCAAATGGCCAACTTTCGACAGTACCTAACCCACTGAAAAGCGTCCCCTTCCACCATTCAGAAAAACACCACAAGCAAAAAGAAGAAAAGATTAATCAACACCAACTTTCAGATTACCAGGAAACCGACACAGTTTCCACAACAAAACACACGCACACACAAAATCATCCATTAAGGAACAACAAGACCATAACACAACCGAAACAGATACCCTTAACACCATTTCACCTCCACGAAAAAAATAAACGCACAAAATCGACAGAACATAACCGAATTGGCCCCAATTTCGGAAATTCAATCAGAAAACCATAGCCTCCAAAAGGAAACTCATTGTTCGACGATAGACGACCAAAAATGATAACCGCAAAATTCAACCATCAACTACCAAAAAGAATTTGAATACGACGAAAAGGATGACAAAAAGAAAACCTCGAAAATACACCAAACACCACATTTCCCTATGAACCCACTTCCTAGAGTGATAGGTTCATCAAAAAAATGCACAAACGCTGTAAAGTCACACTACCAAATGAGACGTAACCACCAACAAACAGACGGGATTCGACGAAAGAAGAAGAAGGGAGAACCAGAAAATGCTAAAGCAGAGGAAATAAGAAGATTACCAAGGTTACAGTCGGCGGGGTTTAGCTCCACGAGCTGGCCAGTGCGAGATGTCTGCGAGTCGCCATCAAGCTTCGGCCGCTTCGCCTGCGGCTCCAACTCTCCGAAGGGGCGGTCGGAAGCCCTCGAACCCATCGGAACTCTCTCTCTCTCTCTCAAACTGAATTCTCGAGCGTGGACTAGCACTTGAAACGCAAACAATCGGTTGGAAGTAGGGATTTCAATAGATGGGATTTTATTGGAACCCAAACCATTAATTAGAGACAGGTTTAGTTTAAAGAAGGAATGGATTAATTTTCTAATCTGGAATCAAACCCCAAAGATTTGATCAATATGTGGAGTCGGGCATGGCTTTCAAATTATATGCCAAGCCCGGATCCCATCCAAGTTTCGACTATTTATGCAAAATTTCGAGGTAGAAAGATGAGAGATCCAAAATGTCTGCTATTTGATCATAACATGACCCGGCTTTCCACTTTCTGTCGCTCGAAATAAACTGGAAGTAACCTTTTCTCTAAGCAGAGTCATAAACAACTCAAGTGGCTAGCTTTGAAGCGATGTGAAGGCAATTCGCACGGAAGGAGAAGAAGGGGTGTGCGTCAAGTTTAGATATGAAAAACTGCATGCATTCAGTTCATTCCGAAGGTCTGCGAATTTCATTTTGCTTCAGGAGAAGTGGTCAATCAATTGGGGTCCATGGCTGAGGGCAGAATCAAAACAGCTTGTAGGTCATACGAAATTTCTTTCTTACTTAAACTCATGAATCTCAAGAGAAGATGATGAGATTTTGCAACAATTCTTTCCTCATGAGGAAATCTCTTCAGTTAAAATTATAATTTTAACTTCGATGAGTTACGAATTTTACAAAAATACCAAAGAGTAATTTTATGAGTTTGTCCTTAGGCTTTTCAGAAAATTTCAAAAGTGGACAGATACTTAAAATTATAGTTTTACCCTTGATATTGTTTGAAAAATGATAAAGGCAGAAATTTTTTAGAAAATTACAAGTTTGTCCTAAGTAGTTTATAAAATATTTTTAGTTTGTTTTTATGATATTATGCATTATTTCTAACATGATCCTTGCTATGTGTGTTTGTTGCTTTATATTTATTTTATTTTTAGATCGTCTAATTGTTATAATTGCTAAAAACATAAAAATGAGTTCCAGAATATGTGTGTTTGAATTGGCAAAAATAGAGAAACTGAATGGTCTGAACTTCCAAACATGGAAGAAAAGAATTTCACTTGCTCTAACACTTAAGATTATTAAGTATGTACTAAAATGAACTATGCATCCTCCACCACCAGACGTAACTGAGCAACAAATAGAAATGTATAAAATATTTTTAAAGGATGACACTACAGCAAGGACAATTATGTTGACCTACGTGGAGGATGACTTGATTAGGGTCTTCAAAGAATTTGAGACCGCCAAAGAGTTGTTTGACTCAATAATAGTTAAGTATGATACAACTATCAAATTACATGTGCAGTTGCTACTACAAAAGTACAATTTCTTCAAAATGAAAGAAGAAGATAATGTAGTAGAACATGTAAACTACATGTTAGTGATGGCTAGGGACCTAGTCGTGACAAAATCAGTCATTCCAGAACCTATGCAAATATCAACAATATTAAAAGTCTACCCCCGTCATGGAACATGGTCACCGCTGCCCTCGGATTAGGGCCTGAAATTAACCTTTCTAAATTGTCCCTAAAACTAGTAATAGAGCAAGAACATATTATGAAAAACAAGAAAGAAAAATTGTTAGTGGTAGAGGATGAGATAGGGTCTAGCTCCAAACCCAACCAGAAGAAAAATAAACCAAACAAGAAGTTTAGTAAGAATAATAAGAAGGGCGGTCAAAATTTTAAGAAATCGTAGGAAACTGCTTCTGAGGTCAAGTGTTTCAGCTGCGGAAAGATGTGATACTACAAAAAGAATTGTCACAACAAGAAAAGTGGAGAAAACAACCTATAGCGCAGACAATCAGAAAAGCAGGACATAATCTACGTGATTTCAAAGTGTTTGTACATGGATCGCCTGGTGATAGGTTGGTGGATAGACTTCGGAGCTACACGACACATCTCAAAGACTAAGAAAAGGGCAATGGACCTGAAGGAATACAAACCCAACGAACATCGAGTCTACATGAGAAATAATACCTTCTCGAATGTTTTGGGTATTGGGTCCTTTAGAATTTTTATATAAGGCAAACCAATTGTATTGACTGATGTGTTAATTGTGTTATCTATAAGGCGCAATTTGGTCTCAGTCCCTACCTTATTAAAGAAAGGTTTTGAGGTCAAGTTTATTCCTAGAAATGTAGTTGTGGGAAAGCATGAGAGAATATTATTCTCTGAAGAATTTGATGTATAACATGGATTGTTTAAATTTTGTGATAATGAAATTGGTACTTCTTTTGCTTATATTGAGTGTGCATTTACTATTGATATGAATATGTGGCATAAACGCCTTGGGCATATAAGTCTGGAAAAGTTGAAGAAATTATCCAACTTTGACTTACTGCTTGGATTTGAGGAAAATACTTTGAATAAGTGTGAAGCTTGTATACAAAGAAATATGATAAGAAAAGTTTTTCCCAATGAATCAACAAGGGCAACAATCCTGTTGAAAGTTATTCACACGGATTTATGTGGGCCTTTTAGAGGAAAGTTACGTCGTGAAAATTGTTATTTTATAACCATTATCGATGATTACTCTAGATATATGTATTTATATCTTTTGGCACATAAATCTGAGGCACTGAATGCTTTTAAAGAATATAAGCAAGAAATGAAAAACCAATTAGGGTATTTAATCAAAGTCTTAAGATCAGATAGAGGTGTTGAATATACCTTAGTAGAATTTCTTGAATTCTGTAAAGACTTTGGTATTGCAAAGTAAAATACAATGCCCAGGACACTTCAACAAAATGGTGTAGTTGAGAAATACAATAGAACCTTGTTGAATATGATAAGGTCAATGTTGATCGATACTTCTCTACCAAGAGTATTTTGGAGAGAAGTAGTAAGTACAGCGGTTTACATACTCAATAGAGTACCGTGTAAAGTTGTATTCACTACACCATATGAGATATGGTTTTTAAAAAAACCCAACCTAGGTTATCTCAAGAGGTGGGGATCTGTTGTACATATAAAGATTCTTGATCAGTCTAGAAATAAGTTAAACAGTAGGTCCTTAAGATGTATATTCATTGGATATCCAAAAGGTTCAAAAGGGTATCAGTTTTATCATAATAACCACAGACTAATTCAAAGCAAAGATGTTGAATTCTTAAAAGATTCTAAGAATGACATCTTGAAAAATAATGATGAATGTGATGATGATCTAGTAGATTTAGATCAATCATCTTTTGATCCTATAGAAGATCTTCCTAAAACAACTGAAACTTTAAGTGGACATAAAAGGCCAAGGGTCACTCCATACTACTTAAAGGATTATCACACTTATCTTGCAGAAGAAGTGTGCAATTCGATAGATTTAGATTGACTCATAACTTGACTTATCAAGAAGCTATGAACTCATTTGAGGCATAAGACTCGGGGAAAGCCATGGATGAGGAAATTGAATCCATTGAAAAAACTAAGTCTAAGAATTGACTGATTTGTCAAAAGGAATGAAAGTCATAGGCTGTAAATGGGTTCTAAAAAGGAAATACAAGATAGATGGTACAATCGATAAGTTTAAAGCGAGGTTGGTTGTAAAGAGTTTTTCGTAGAAGGAGAGGATACATTATGTTGAGACATATTCTCCAGTTGCGAAATTTGCATCCATACGAATAATCTTGACAATATTTGCATACTATGATTTGGATTTACATCAGTTAGATGTGAAGACAATATTTCTAAACTGAGATTTAGATGAAATCATATACATGCAGCAGCCCGAAGGATTTGTGGTTGAAGGCCAAGAAGATAAAGTATATAGGTTGAGAAAATCCCTATACGTCCTAAAACAGTCACCTCGCCAATGGTATTTGATTTTTCAAAATGCCATTATAGAACTTGGGTTTGTGACTAATAAACTTGATCACTATGTATATGTTTGGAACAGTGGGAGCCACTTTGTCATCTTATCATTATATGTAGATGATATGTTGTTGACTAAAAACGACAACGAGATGATTGTCAAAACCAAGTCATGGTTGAACTCCAAGTTCAAAACGAAGGATATGGGGGAAGCATCCTATATCATGGGAATAAAGATCTCTTGAGATAGAGAATATAGACTCTTATGCTTGAGTTAGGAGAGATATATTGACTATATCCTCAAGAAGTTTAAAATGGGTGAATGCAAGTCTGTTGATACACCTGTTGCAAAAGGGGTCAAAATTAGTAAGGCTGATTGTCCCGATGAAGGAGACGATAAGCCTAATGTTCCTTATGCACAAGCTGTGGGTAGTTTGATGTATGTCATATTGTGTACAAGACCTGATATCAGCTTTGTTGTTGGTCTTGTAAGTAGATATCAAAGTAATCCTCGATGACAGCAGTGGATAGTTGTGAAAAGGATTTTAAGATATCTGAAACGAATAAGAGACTTGAAACTATGTTTTCAAGTAGATGAACTGAAAGTGGTAGGATACTCAGATGCTGACTTTGGTGGAAGCAAAGATGACAACAAATCAACCTCGGGTCAAATATTCTTATTTGGAGGTGTTGTTGTTTCTTGGGCATATAAGAAACAAGGTTGTGTAGCATTGCATACACAGGAAGCTGAGTATGTAGCTTGTTGTATAGCTGCAACGAGTGTTATCTGAATAACTCGCTTCATACGTGATTTGAAATTGGAAATAACCGATGAACCAATTGTTATTCACTGTGATAATAATGCAGCAATTACTCTTATCAAGAGTGGAGCTGATTGCTCAAAAAGCAAGCATATAATGGTGAAATACCACTATGTTCATGATATGGTTATGAGAAAAGAAATATCCATCTAATACATGCCAACAAATGATATGTTGGCAGACCCCTTAACTAAAGGCATAATAGAGGAACTTTTTTCAAAACATGTTACAAATATGGGTTTGAGGTATGTTTGATTGTTTTGTAGGGAAATAACCATACAACGGATAAAAGTATTGTGCAGGAAAATAACCACACAACGGACAGATTGTTGTGAAGGGAAATAACCACACAACGGGTATTGATTGCAGTAACAATCATGAAAGGACATTATTAGGTAAACCCTATAAAAGTGGGAGAAAAACCAGTATGTCAATACACTTAACTCGAATGGCCAAGTGGGAGATGATAAATTGTGGTCATTCTCGGTAATCCAGCACAGGTAACGGATGGATTGGCCATCCAGTCCGTTACCTAAATCTCGAATTGAAGATACGAGAACTATAACAATCAGATCGTTACCAGAATTTTCGGTAACAGTCCGGATAAGAAATGCTCCGTATGAGAAAAGCCCAGTAGAAATAACTGAGAAAAGGAGAGCACACGCTACTCTATAAATAAATAGCAGCTCAAACGGAAAACATACTAAGATTTACATTGAAAAGTCATTCTCTCACGTAACTCAAAACCTCAAAAACAAAAAAAAACTTATCATTGTTACGCTGCAGGTGTACCTGCCCACCAACGGGCTTCAGCAAAAAGCCATCATTTAATTCGTCACCTCGTTGGACCGGTGATTCAGAAGAGAGGTTTAAGATAGGGTGATCCCTCCGACCCTATTTATTCATTTTATACACCGAAAGACTGCAGTCGCTCTTTCGAGAGGCTGAAGATCGAGGATTAATCCATCGCATCTTTCGCATTTATTATTTGTTGATGATGCTTCTTTTTTTCTGCACTAATGATGAGGAATCGAGGAAGGTGAAGGAGCTTCTGGCGTTATACATGTAGATTTCAGGCGAGAGAAACCATTTTTGACCCAGCATTTATTTTAATAAAAATGTGAATGATGATTGCATGCAAAGAGTTGAAGACATTATTGGTGTTCGCGAAGCTCTTGATCAAGGTCGTTACCCGTGACTCCCTTCGCTGAATGGGAGGAATCGACGCCAGATATTTTCTTTCCTCAAAGACGGCATGTGGGACAGAGTGATACTTGGAAGAACAAGCTCCTCTCTACAGTGGGGGAAGGAATTAACTATCAAATCTGCTGCCTGTGCCATCCAAACATACTGTATAATCGTCTTCTTGCTTTCCAAATCCACTTGTGAAAAATTACAAAGAGTTATGCAACTGTAGAATACAGACAATCATTTAAACTTTACTTCGTTCCTTTTTTTCTTTTTGACTTTAATCTTCACTTCGTTCTTTTTTTCTTTGACTCCTTGTCTTGTTCGTACATTAGTTGCATACTTTTCGACTGACCAAGCCTATGGCAGTTATAAAGAAATAATCGTACGACCAATCATGATGGTGTAATGTATTCATGAAGCTCAAGAAGATAAACGTTAATGCACTTTCGTCATGAGTGGTAAAAAAGTTAGAGCAAATTATCAACAAATAACAAATTATAAATGCTTAATCCTTAAGAAATCAAATGTAGAATAAATCTAGCATGTGAATGTAATATTTTGAGGGAATTATATATGAATAAAAAACTACAATTAGTTTCCAGCATGATTAATACTAGTAGTGCCTTCTATTTGTCATATTTCTGTCAAATATTTTGTCAACTATGGATCGAAACAAATGACATGACCATAATTAGAGTCAAATAAACTGCTCCTTTTACAAAACAGACGAGCTAATCCTCAAGCTTTCTGATGATTATTGGCCAGGATCAGAATTGATATAATGTTTTCTATATCTTTTAGTTATATTGGTCGATGCCTTACATAACCAAGGTGACCTATCATATGAAATATGTCAGTTGGGGATTACTAAAGATATCCTTTTTACTAAGCGCATATTGCTTAAGCCGCAAAATTTCCAAACTACTATTTTGCTAAGATGCTCACATACCACGTTATGGAATAGAGGAGACACAACTTGAACGCATCTCTTCTTAAGAAGGTGAGAAGAGATGCGCTGGAGATGCATCTTTTTTAAGAGAGGTACATCTCTTATTAAAGAAATGTGTAAATTTCCTCTTTCAAGGAGATGCATGTCTCATGTGTCTGAGAGGTGAAGGAGAAATTTGACGCACATCTCATGCATCTCCTCTTAAAAAGATGCATATGGCAACTTTCTCTTAGAGCTGGGCAATAAAACTTTTGCTGCAGGCATTTGATGGCTTTGACAATGAAGAAATAACACCATTGAGATAAGAGGGCTCATGAGAGGGCCTTCTATGGCGATAGTGGGTAAGGCAAGAGGTGGGCTCAAATAAACATGGGGACTCATGGTACGAGAGAGAGAGAGAGAGAGAGAGAGAGAGAGAGAGAGAGAGAGAGAGAGAGAGAGAGAGAGAGAGGAATAGAGGCTCGATGAGTGGATTTCAGTGACATGAGAGGGAGGGTATAAGAGAGAGAGGAGAGAGATTGATGCGTGTATATAGGGGTACAACAACAACAACAACAACTAAGCCTTTTCCCATACTAGACGGGGTCGGCTACATGGATTCTTTGTTTCCACAGATCTCTATCGTGTGCCATGTTAGCAGTTAACTCCCAATAAGCTAGATCATTCTTTATCGTTTCTTTCCAACACTTTTGTGGTCGTCCTCTACTTCTTTTAATACTTTCCAAATTTAGGTTTTCTAACCTTCTTACAGGTTCTTCTTTTGATCTTCTTTCTATATGTCCAAACCATCTTAAACGATGTTCTCTCATTTTATCCTCTATTGGTGCCACTCCTAATTTGTTTCTAATAACCTCATTATGTATATGGTCTTTTCTTGTATGACCACTCATCCATCTCAACATCTTCATTTCTGTCACAGACATCTTTTGTATATGTTGATGATTAACTGCCCAACACTCAGAACCATAAAACATGACAGGCCTAACTGCTGCTCTATAATATTTACCTTTTAATTTTAATGGTATCTTCTTATCACAAAGAATACCTGATGCTCCTCTCCATTTTAAACAACTAGCATTAATTCTATGTGTAACATCTCCATCAATTCTTCCATCACTTTGAAAAATTGACCCTAGGTATTTAAAACTTTCCTTTTGGGAAATGCAATGTGTGCCAATTTTAATTTCTATGTCCTCTGAAATAGCTAAATGATCAAACTTACATTCCATATATTCTGTCTTTGTTCTACTAAGTCGGAGGCCTTTGTTTTTTAATGTTTCTCTCCATAGTTCCAATTTTCTATTAACTTTTTCCTTAGACTCCTCCACTAATACAATGTCATCTGCAAATAACATACACCAAGGTACTTCATCTTGAATATGTTTTGTTAACTCATCCATCACCATTATAAATAAGTATGGACTTAAAGTTGATCCTTGATGTAACCCAATATTAACTTCAAAGAAGTTTGTCGTTCCTTCATGAGTCCTCACACATGTTTTTGCACCATCATACATGTCTCTTATAAGGTTAATATATGTCAATGGGATACCTCTTTTTTCCAAAGTTCTCCAAAGAACCTCCCTCGATACCCTATCATAAGCTTTTTCTAGATCAATAAATATCATGTGAAGGTCTTTCTTTTTTGCTCTAAAATGTTCCATAAGACTTCTCAAAAGGTGAATCGCTTCAATAGTAGATCTACCTGGCATAAATCCAAATTGGTTCTGTGTTGTACTTGATACTTGTCTTAACCTACGTTCAATAATTCTTTCTCATAATTTCATAGTATGACTCATTAACTTGATACCTCGATAATTCGCACAATTTTGAATGTCTCCCTTGTTCTTATATACGGGTATAAGTGTACTTGCTCTCCATTCCTCGGGCATCTTTTGGTTTTTCCATATTTCATTAAATAGTCTTGTGAGCCAAGTGATTCCTATTTCTCCTAGTATTTTCCAAACTTCTATAGGAATATTATCTGGTCCTACCGATTTACCACTCTTCATATGTTTAAGAGCCTCTTTGACTTCATTCTTTTGAATACGTCGGTAGAAATTGTGGTTTATATACTTTTCTGACTTGGCTAAATCTCCTAAACTAATACTAACATCTTTATTTTCATTAAAAAGATTATAAAAATAGTTTTTCCATCTATTTCTTATATCATCATTTGCCACTAGAATTTTTTCATCCTCATCTTTTATGCATCTAACATAATTAAGATCTTTAGTTTTCTTATCTCTAGCCCTAGCTATCCTAAAAATATCTCTTTCACCCTCTTTTGAGTTGAGTTTTTTATATAAGTCCTCCCAAATCTTAGCTTTTGCTTCACTAACGGCCTTTTTTGCTTCCTTTTTTGCTTTCTTATAAGCTTCTAAAGTTTCACTAGTTTTCTTAGCATAATGTAATTTGTAACATGCCCTCTTTGCCTTGATTTTGTTTTGTACTACTTCACTCCACCACCAAGCTTCTTTTTGTGCCGGTACACCTCCCTTAGATACCCCTAACTATAGCCATATTGTTCCACATATCAGAGGGTGTGCCAACATAATTCCAAACATCTCCTTGAAGGACTTTTTGTTTAAATATATCTTCTTTCTCACTTTTGAGGTTCCACCATTTAGTCCGAATAGCTCGATGCACTCTTTTCTTCTTTTTTTATTTTTTTATTTGTAAATCCATAATTAAAAGTCGATGTTGGGTAGTTAAGCTTTCTCTTGGAATTACCTTACAATCTTTACTACACGCTCTATCTTTTTTTCTACAAATAAAGTAATCAATTTGTGTTTGTGATAAGCCACTCTTATAAGTAATTAAATGTTCATCTCATTTTTTGAAGATTGTATTGATTATAAAGAGATCAAATGACATAGCAAAGTTTAAAATCTCCCTACATTCCTCGTTTATATCCCCATAACCAAAGTTTCCATGAATCCCTTGATATCCTAATGCCTCTTTACCGACATGTCCATTTAAATCTCCTCCTAAACAAATCATCTCCCTTTGTGGAATCTTTTGAAACACCTTATCTAACTCTTCCCAAAAACCTGTCTTTATACTATCTTCTAATCCTACTTGGGGTGCGTAAGCACAAACTATATTCAAAACCTCTACTCCTAACACTAATTTCAATGTCATGATTCGGTCACCATATCGTTGTATGTCTACTACACTCTCCTTTAAATCTTTATTTATGATAATACCAACACTGTTTCGGGCCTTTTCTTTACTTGAGTACCATAATTTAAAACATGTATCCTCTATCTCCTTTGCTTTTTCTCCAACCCATTTTGTCTCTTGTAAACATAGAATATGAATCTTTCTCCGAATCATAGTATCTACCACCTCCATTAGCTTACCCGATAATGTTCCGATATTCCAAGAACCAATACGAATCTTATTTTCTAGGACTAGCTTCCTTACCCCCGCATCCGTCCATAATCAAAATGTGGAGACCCTCTCTGAAAATTTTTCACTACATTTTTCACTATATAGGGGTAAAATAAGAAAAAGGAGTGTTTGCTTAGTATTTAGGAGTGTGCCATTAGTAAGTATGATGCCAATTTTACTCATCAAGCGACTTTATGAGTTGAACCATAACCTACAATATTTTAGTGTGTTTAGTAACAAAACATAATACGATTAGCAAGTAGACTTCAGGTACACTACTTAATGTTTGTACCTAAATTCCGATAATGTGTTGATCGCATTATTTACATGTAAAGTACAATCCTATATGTTATGTGGGTACGATACAACGTTGTTTAACTTGAACTCGATTAGGTTGGATTCGGTCTCACTAGGAACTGACTTGAATTCAACCATTTGCTATGCATAGAAACACGAGAAACCTGTTCCTTGTCAAAGCGTTACGTACTGTCTCTATTGGGAAGCCTGGTTGGAGGTAGAACCTCAGATGCCATTGGCAGGAAGTGGACCATGGGTATCGCTGCCATATCTTCCAGACTGGTGCAGGTGTCATGGCACTTGCACCTTCTTTTTCACTTCTCTTCACAGGCCGGCTCTTGGCTGGAGTCGGGATCGACTTCATCGTGATAATTGCTCCTGTCTACATTGCAGAGATCTCACCTGCCGCCAGTAGGGGAGCACTTACCTCCTTCCCTGAGATCTTCATAAATCTTGGAATCCTACTTGGCTATGTCTCAAATTATGTATTCTCCGATTTGCCTCCCCACATTAGCTGGAGGGTCATGCTTGCTGCAGGCATCTTTCCTTCAGTCTTTATTGCTGTTGCTTTGTTTGTAATAGCTGAATCTCTTCGTTGGTTGGTGATGAAAAATCGAGCCATTGAAGCTAAATCAGTATTGGTGAATATCACAGACAGTGAATCCGAGGTGGAAGAGAGGTTTGCTGAGATTCAGGAATCTGCTAAGGTTGGGGATGGAGCAGACAAAGCAGTGTGGCACGAGCTGTTGACACCTTCTCCAACTCTCCGTATGCTCATCACTGGAGTTGGTATTCAGTGTTCTCAACAAGTGACTGGAATTGATGCAACAGTGTACTGTAGCCCAACAATCTTCAAAGCAGCAGGGATCAATGGAAATAGAGCTCTTCTTGGTGAAACTGTGGCTGTTGGATTTACAAAGGCTCTTTTCATATTAGTTGCCATTCTTCTCATTGATAGGGTTGGGAGAAAGCCTCTGCTTTATGTGAGCACGATTGGTATGACCACTTGCTTGTTTGGTTTAGGCCTTGCATTGACATTCATGGACCATGGCTTTGGATCAAAGGAGTTCTGTATTGCGCTTTCAATTCTGACAGTTTGCGGAAACGTCGCTTTCTTTTCAGTGGGAATTGGACCAGTCTGTTGGGTATTGACATCTGAGATCTTTCCTTTGAGGTTCCGAGCTCAGGCATCAGCACTTGGTGCTGTAGGAAATAGAGTGTGCAGTGGTTTGGTTGCCATGCCCTTCCTCTCCGTTTCACATCTAATCACTGTTGGCGGGACCTTCTTTGTCTTCTCGGTGATTTCGGCACTTTCTATTGCCTTATTGCTTTTGTTCCAGAAACAAAGGGCAAGAGCCTGGAACAGATTGAAAAGTTTTTCAAGGATAGGAGAGATTGGCGAAAGGTTGAGGCTGAGGTTGAGCTAGGTGACGGAGCATCTGGTTCAGAGACTAACTTTAAATCTCAAGAACTTCTGTTGTCTCGGTAGTTGTTTTGATTTCTATTGCAATTCCTCAATCCTCACCTAGCAAAAAGTTCAATACCAGTTGTATGTGCATTAGAGCATATACTTTCATTTTACAAGATAGAAACTTTGATACTATATACATTGAAGCTCAAGATCATTTCACAGGTTCCCAGCTTGTTTTAAGTTGGGAAAATTATCAGAATCAACAAGATTTTTCATCAACAGTAACACGCTGTCCCTTTCCTATGTAAAGATTTATGTTATTAACCCTACAGGGAGTTATATCTCGTGACATGTCAAACCTTAAAAAATTTAAACCTAATCCATAAACCAAATTTCTATAAAAGTGTAAACTGAAATCTAACTGATTTTCAGTAGAACCGAACCGTTAGGTTATTTAGATATATCGGAATAATGCTCATCCCTAATTTTGGGAGGTTAGTCTCCGAAGGATGCTAGAAGGAGGACGACACGAGCTGCGAAGAATGTGTCGAAATCGTTGGCAGTTAGTTTTTATCTTCATCAACAGCTGTTCTTTCTGTGTGAAAAATGGGCTTATGGACGTCACAGTTGAGAAGCAATAGCAAGTTTCTTATTCAAATTTAGCCTCCTTACGCTTGTTGACAATACTGTCACTGTATATGCTGAAAGAATATGTGATACCAACTTTGAGAATTCCACTAATCCCTTTCCATCTCAGATCTCTCTGTTCCTCTCTCCTTTCAGTGCGTTGGTCTTCACTAAAAGGAGTAAGATGGCCTGAAATGAATATGAGGTTTCATGGCGTTCACCGATGCTGGGAACAGTGGCAAGGATTACGATGAAAAATCTTGTAAGAACCTTGATGGTGGATAAGAATCGAGCGCCTGAACTGTAAAAAAGTCGAAAGCAGAGCTTCACAGAAACACCAAAAGATCAGAAGAGCGACTATACGGGTTCGGCAACATTGGTCGTGGATAAAACAGAAATATAATTACAACGAACAACTGTCACCGATATTTGAACAAAAAGCAACCATGACCTCATCTTCTCTCACTTCTCACCGAAGGGGGGTCCCACTCTCCTGCCCAACAGATGATGCATGCAAGAGCTTCCTCTCTCTCTCTCTCTCTCTCTCTCATGGCTGCTTCCTACTCGTTCTCTCCTCTCTCTCTTCGTCAATTTCCTTCGTCACCACTCTCTCTCCCCCTCTCCTTTTTACCGTTCTCGCTACCACCATCCAACCAAAGGAAGCGTACCGCCATCTTCTGTTTCTCTGATCCTTTCGTTTTAGAACTCGCGGAGAAGATTGAAGAGTCCGTCCCTTCCACACCTTCCCTCTCCCAATCCCTCCTTACCCTTCGAAGTTCGTCCTCCCGCTCTCTGCTCTCCAAGAATTGGCCGTCTCAGAAGGAAGAATCTTTCCGATTCACTGATACCAAATTCCTCAAACAATCCCTCATACAACCAGTCTCTCCTCTGTCTTTACCCCCCTCTCTCCCTTTTTCTAGTTCCCACCATCTATTGCCAATCGTTGACGGCTACTTTTCAGCTTCTTCTGTTACCAGTCTACCCCAATCCGTCTTCGTCGGCCCTCTTTCTTCGATAGAAGACGATACCCATCTGAATCTGAAGCAGGCTTTTAGCACTTTCTCATTCGATTTTCAAGATAGTGATCTCTTTTGGTCGCTCAATGGAGTCGGAGCGCCTGACGTCATCGTCATCCTCGTCCCGGCTGGATGCATCGTAGAGGAGCCTCTGCATTTAGGGCTCTTTTCGAACCAGGGTGGGGGTGCGGATTCTGGGACGGTTGTGATATCGAATCCGAGGGTGATGGTCTTGGTGGAGGCTGGTGGGGAGGTTAGCATAATCGAGGAGTTTGTAGGCGGCACGGACTCGGGAGTGTATTGGACGAATTCGGTGATGGAGATGATGATTGAGGAAGGTGGGAAGGTTAATCATACGTATATTCAGAGGCAGCCTGATAATTCTGTTCATACCAAGTGGACTCGTGTTCTTCAGGCATGCTTCTTATGTGCTACTTATTCCTTTTTCCATAACCATCAACGTTTTAGTTTCTTATATTTTGCGTTCCACAAACGCCAACACACACACTACAAAGGTTGCTATTTACATGATTTTGCTTCTCTCCCCCCGTATTTTTAGCTTGCATATTATTCCCCGATTCTTTGGACACACACACCGAAGATTGTTCAAGTTCATGAATTTGCTTCTCTCGCCTACCTTTAGCTTGCGGATTCTTCCCCATTTCTTTGGATGGTAAAAGTTGTTAAAAGTCAACTTGTTGTAATTGACATGATTTTGCTTCTCCCTCCACACACTACAAAGGTTGCTACTTACATGATTTTGCTTCTCGCCACTATTAGATCATTCCCGATTCTTTGGACACACACACACACACCGAAGATTGTTCAATTTCATGAGTTTGCTTCTCTTGCCTACCTTTAGCTTGCGGATTGCTTTGGATGGTAAAAGTTGTTAAAAGTCAACTTGTTGTAATTGACATTCCAATGCCATGAACGCAATAATAAAGGTGTTTGTAAAAGGTCCCAAAAATTTGCTTGAGAATGAGAGATCCTGAGGTTAAAAGTTGTAAAATATTCACTTTCACCTTGTACACATCAATATTAAAATACGATACACGCCAAACCTTCTTTTCAATGTACAACAACAACAACTAAGCCTTTTCCCATACTAGACAGGGTCGGCTACATGGATTCTTTGTTTCCACACAACCCTATCATGTGCCATGTTAGCAGTTAACTCACAATAAGCTTCTTTTCAATGTAAGTTGTTTTAAATAAGTCTACGAAACAAGCCATTCCCTATAATAAACATGCAGAACAAGCCATTCCTTCCTTTAGAACCGTACTTGAGAGTTTCCTGCCTCATCACCGCTATGTTTATCTTTCAAGTTTCCAGTTCTTAGAAAGCGCAGCATTGCTACCTGGTTTTCGTACTTTGTTGCCTGTGGGAGAACTGAAATTCTCACCTAAGAATGTTGCAAATCAATCTGTAAAGCTTGAATGATTGAGAATTCAGAGTAACATTGTTAAATTGGAAATCAGACTGATAATCTGAGTTAGAAAGCAAATTCAATGCGCTTTTCTTCAATTGATTCCAATCCAAACCCATCTTGTGTTAGTGGTGTGGTTCTACCTCAAGAAGTTAGTAGTCTTAAGAAGTCTGCACCATGTTATATTGGCGATGAGACTGTCTACCCCATAGGATGATACTCCTCTTTGTTTTGCATGCCAAAGCAATTCAAAACTGATTCCATGGTTCCTAATGTGTCATCTATTTTTCACCACAATAGATCCTCTTGAAGAAGAGGACTAGATCATTAGCAAATCACAGTGCTTGCAGGGGTTGCATTTGAGATTCATGAGATCTGTGAAATTGTTGGACAGGTCATTTTGAAGGATGAGGCACAAAAGGCACTTATTGGATTAGCTGATTCAAAGTTCTCCAGTGCTTAACTGGTTCTTGGTCCAGCACTGTAAGTTGATACATGATAAGTTCCATTAGGTGTATGTGAATGAGTTTCCTAAGAGTGAAACTTCATTGAAGGAACCCTGTACCCTCACTCCTTATCACGGAATAAAAGAAAGAGACAGCAGCAGTGATCTTAGATGTGGTCACTGTTGTGGAAATCAAGTTGACAGTCTTATTCTTATGTTTTTAGTCAAGATTATGTTTAAAGTTTAAGTTTGTGTCCAGTGTTGTAAATAGGTTTAATCGTATGTAATCTAGATCCTAATGGAGGAATTAAGTTATGTTAGTCACTAATTAGGGGTAATTAAGTATTTTAAGTTAGGTTAGTAGTATAAACTATAAAGTACGAGCCGATTCTATCAAATAAAATGATGATTTCTTTGGCTTAAACTCTTCATGGTATCAGACCCTATCACGGCTATTTCACACAAAGGTATGTCGCAGTTTGGTGCATATATATATATATTGCAGAAGAGAGAAGTCACGTGCAGTTTTTTCGTTATTCTCAAGTATATCAGAAAACGTCTGCATTTATAGGAAAAAGTATGTCTACTCCTCACTCCTCTAGGGGTAAAGGAGGTTATGGACGTGGCAGAGTAAGAACTGGACTTACTTCTAAAGAAAATGATAAATTAACCTGTTTTTACTATGAAAAACCATGACATATGTGATATGTGGAACAATATGGCTATACATATTAGGAAAGTGGCGAAAAATGTGTTAGGGGTATCTAAGGGAGGTGTACCGACACAAAAAGAAGCTTGGTGGTGGAGTGAAGTAGTACAAAATAAAATCAAGGTAAAGAGGGCATGTTACAAATTACATTATGCTAAGAAAACTAGTGAAACTTTAGAAGCTTATAAGAAAGCAAAGAAGGAAGCGAAAAAGGCCGTTAGTGAAGCAAAAGCTAAGATTTGGGAGGACTTATATAAAAAACTCAACTCAAAAGAGGGTGAAAGAGATATTTTTAGGATAGCTAGGGCTAGAGATAAGAAAACTAAAGATCTTAATTATGTTAGATGCATAAAAGACGAGGATGAAAAATTTCTAGTGGCAAATGATGATATAAGAAATAGATGGAAAAACTATTTTTATAATCTTTTTAATGGAAATAAAGATGTTAGTATTAGTTTAGGAGATTTAGCCAAGTCAGAAAAGTATATAAACCACAATTTCTACCGACGTATTCAAAAGAATGAAGTCAAAGAGGCTCTTAAACATATGAAGAGTGGTAAATCGGTAGGACCAGATAATATTCCTATTGAAGTTTGGAAAATACTAGGAGAAATAGGAATCACTTGGCTCACAAGATTATTTAATGAAATATGGAAAAACCAAAAGATGCCCGAGGAATGGAGAGCAAGTACACTTATACCCATATATAAGAACAAGGGAGACGTTCAAAATTGTGCGAATTATCGAGGTATCAAGTTAATGAGTCATACTATGAAATTATGGGAAAGAATTATCGAACGTAGGTTAAGACAAGTATCAAGTACAACACAGAACCAATTTGGATTTATACCGGGCAGATCTACTATTGAAGCGATTCACCTTTTGAGACGTCTTATGGAACATTTTAGAGCAAAAAAGAAAGACCTTCATATGATATTTATTGATCTAGAAAAAGCTTATGATAGGGTACCGAGAGAGGTTCTTTGGAGAACCTTGGAAAAAAGAGGTATCCCATTGACATATATTAACCTTATAAGAGACATGTATGATGGTGCAAAAACATGTGTGAGGATTCATGAAGGAACGACAGACTTCTTTGAAGTTAATATTGGGTTACATCAAGGATCAACTTTAAGTCCATACCTATTTATAATGGTGATGGATGAGTTAACAAAACATATTCAAGATGAAGTACCTTGGTGTATGTTATTTGCAGATGACATTGTATTAGTGGAGGAGTCTAAGGAAAAAGTTAATAGAAAATTGGAACTATGGAGAGAAACATTAGAAAGCAAAGGCCTCCGACTTAGTAGAACAAAGACATAATATATGGAATGTAAGTTTGATCATTTGGCTATTTCAGAGGACATAGAAATTAAAATTGGCACACATTGCATTCCCCAAAAGGAAAGTTTTAAATACCTAGGGTCAATTTTTCAAAGTGATGGAAGAATTGATGGAGATGTTACACATAGAATTAATGCTGGTTGGTTAAAATGGAGAGGAGCATCAGGTATTCTTTGTGATAAGAAGATACCATTAAAATTAAAAGGTAAATATTATAGAGCAATAATTAGGCCTGCCATGTTTTATGGTTCTGAGTGTTGGGCAATTAATCATCAACATGTACAAAAGATGTCTGTGACAGAAATGAAGATGTTGAGATGGATGAGTGGTCATACAAGAAAAGACCGTATACATAATGAGGTTATTAGAAACAAATTAGGAGTGGCACCAATAGAGGATAAAATGAGAGAACATCATTTAAGATGGTTTGGACATATAGAAAGAAGATCAAAAGAAGAACCTATAAGAAGGTTAGAAAAACTAAATTTGGAAAGTATTAAAAGAGGTAGAGGACAACCACAAAAGTGTTGGAAAGAAACAATAAAGAATGATCTATCTTATTGGGAGTTAACTGCTAACATGGCACAAGATAGGGATATGTGGAAACAAAGAATCCATGTAGTCGACCCCGTCTAGTATGGGAAAAGGCTTAGTTGTTGTTGTTGTTGTTGACTTACTCATTTTCAAAATCGATCTAATAAAAGCTTATTTCAGCAGTGATCTAAATGAGAAACAAAAGGCTGACGACAGTGCTACCTCATTAGGAGATATGAAGAAAGAAATTGAGTTTCTTAAAGCCCATTTGACTCATTCACACTCTCCATCCACATCCTCCCACACTGATTCACAAGCAGTTGTTGCATATCCATTTTCGTTCTTGACTCGGGGTAATATAAGTACTTCTGATTCAAGGATATGGGTTATTGATTCTGGAGCCACAGACCACATGGTCAGTCGAAGAGACTTCTTTGATAACTATGAGTTGACTCAAGCCAATATTAACATTAGACTGACAGATGGTTCTCATACTCCGATAGTTGAAAAAGGGAGTATTAATACATCATTTGACACTTTAAAAAATGTGTTACATGTTCCAACTATATCAGTCAATTTGTTGTTTGTCTTTGCTATAACTAAAGATTTAAAATGTCGTGTAATGTTTGATTCTACTGGATGTGTCTTTCAGAAACTGAGGACGGGGAGGATCTTTATTCAGGGTAGTGTGTGGAGAGGCCTTTATTTTTGCGAGGATCATAAAAGAGCAGCTTTATAATCAACTGTCATCACAGACAAACAGAAAGAAGACATACCTCGTTGGCATCAGAGGCTGGGACATTTACCGTTATCTAAACTGAGGATATTATTGCCTGAATTTAGAGATTATAATAATTTAAATTTGAACTGTGAAACCTGCTAGAAGGCAAAACATCATCGTATTTTTTTTCCTTTAAGTGAAGAAAAATCTTTCATTCCATATGAGATTGTTCACTAAGACATTTGGGGTCCTTTTCTACTACATCTGTGCATGGATATAAATATTTTGTCTCTTTCATTGATGATTGTACTAGATTTACTATAATATATCTCATGAAAACTAAAGATGAAGTGAAGAATATTCTTCTGATATAATGTCAGTTTGTGCATACCCGATTTCAGCGAACTATAAGAATTTTTCGCAATGATAATGGAGGTGAGTTTATGTCTCAAATTCCTTAACTCATATTTTCTAGATCATGAAATTTTGCACCAGACTTCATGCGCCTACTCTCCTCAACAAAATGGTGTCTTTGAAAGAAAAAATAGACATATTTTGGAAGTCGCAAGAACTCTACTGATTGGATGTAACGCTCTGAAATGTTATTGGAGTAAAGCAGTCTTGACAATAGTTTTCCGTATAAATTATATGCCAAGCAGAGTTCTCAGTGAAAATACTTCATTTTATTCATTATGTCCTTCCCAGAAACAATTTCATCTTCTTCCAAGAGTGTTTGGATGCACATGCTTTATTCACGTATCTTGGCTTTAAGGATAAGCTAAATGCAAGATCGATTAAATGTATCTTTCTGGGATACTCCTCCACCCAGAAGGGATATAAGTGTTATGATCCCATAAAAGAAAACTATATGTTACAATGGATGTTACCTTTCATGAAGATACATCATTTTATAATAAACAAGAAGTTGATTGATCAGATATGCAGTCTCCATATGTGATACCACTTCCTCCAATTGAATCTCAACAGGTACATGAAGAAGAAAAAGGGGAGGAGATGATACTTTCTCAAGAGGAGACAATGCAGGTATATACCAAAGGACAAAGAAAGGCCTTTTTCCCCATCAGCCAACTACCCTGGATCATAATCCTCACTCAGAATCATATTCAACTCCTACTCAAGTAACCTCTTAGCATTCAAATAGTGAATTGAATGATTTGCCGATTGCAATTAGAAAAGGGAAACGTACCACTACAAAATATTCATTGAGCAATATGGTATCATATTCTAACTATCCTAGAGAATATCAGTTGTTTGTGATGAATGCAGATACTACTCATATTCCAAGAACATTTGAAGAGGCAAAACAACATCTAAAATGAAAAGCACCAACAGAAGAGGAAATTGTAGCCCTAGTATGAAACAAAACTTGGAAATTGACAGATCTACCTTCATGAAGAAAGACAGTGGGATGTAAGTGGGCATTTTCAGTAAAGTATAAGGCTGATGGAAATATAGAAAGGTATAAAGCAAGACTAGTGGTAAAAGGGTTAAGCCAGTCATACGACATTGATTATACAGAAATATTTGCTCCAATGGCCAAGATGAACACCATTAGGATCATTTTGAGCTTGGCAGTCAATAAAAGATGGGAATTATGGCAATTAGACATCAAGAATGCTTTCTTCCAGGGAGATCTTATAGAAGACATCTATATGGACCTACCACTTGGGTATGTTCATGAACAAAAGCAGATCAAGGTATGTAAGTTAAAGAAATCAATTTATGGTCTGAAAAAATCCCCACGGGCATGGTTTGAAAAATTCAGTGATGGTGTCATGAATTTGGGGTTTAAGCAGCGTGTTAGTGATTATACACTGTTTATCAAACAAGATAAAAAAAAATTTGTGTTATTGGTATATATTGACGATATTATTATTACAGGTGATGATACTGAAGGCATAATTGACCTAAAGAAAAGATTGAATATATTATTTAACTTGAAGGATTTAGGGTGACTACATTACTTTTTGGAAATAGAAGTAATTTATAAAGTTATCTGTTTATTCTTAAGTCAAAGGAAATATATCATTGACTTATTAAAGGAAACAAAAATGAAAGATTGTCGGATATGTTCCATTCTTATGGAGATATCTAAGGAAGATAGTTATAAACCTATAGAACTATATGAGGATGCTGGTAAATACCGTAGATTAGTGGAAAAATTGATATATGTCACTATTACCCGACCAGATATCAGTTTTGCAGTGGGATATGTGAGTAGGTGGATGCACAGTCCATCTAAACATCATATGAGCACAATATTTCATATTATGAGATACTTGAAATCCACAATAACTTATGGCTTACTATATACCCCATATGCATCACTCGATATAAGGATCTATTCAGATGCTGATTGGGCAGACTAAAAAACTGATAGAAAATCAACATCAGTTATGTAGTATGTTTGAGAGGCAACATTATATCCTGGAAGAGTAAGAAACAATCTGTGGTGATCAGGTCAAGTGCAGAGGCAAAATATCATGTTATTGCACTAGGCATGTGTGAAGGTCAATGGATTATATCTCTATTAGAAGAAATTGGATTCAAAGAAAATACTCCAATTACCTTCTTTACTGACAACAAAGCAACGCTTCAAATAGCTCAGAATCCAGTCTTTCATGAAAGAACCAAGCACATTCAAATAGATTGTCATTTTATCAAAGAAAAGATTTTCCATGGTATCTTCAACCTTGTCTATGTACGCTCAGAAGATCAATTGGCCGATATCTTCACTAAACCAGTTTCAGCCAATAGTCTTCAGAAAGCACTTACTCAGTTGAAAATTACAGGCTTCAAGAGTCAACTTGAGGGGGCGTGTTGTGGAAATCAAGTTGACAGTCTTATTCTTATATATGTTTTTAGTCAAGATTATGTTTAAAGTTTAAGTTTGTGTCCAGTGTTGTAAATAGGTTTAATTGTATGTAATCTGGATCCTGATCCATTAGGAATTAAGTTATGTTAGTCACTAATTAGGAATAATTAAGTCTTTTAAGTTAGGTTAGTAGTATAAAGTCTCTTGTAATTAGGTTTAGGAAGAGATGAAAAACATGTAAGGCAGGGGGCGGCAGCCAAGGGGTGCCAACCTGCACCATCTCCCACTTGCTGATGTACGAGCCGATTCTATCAAATAAAATGATGATTTCTTTGGCTTAAACTCTTCAGTCACTTTCCCTGTAAATGGGTATGCGTCAGTTGATTCAAGAGGAAATGGATATTCACATTGATAGCCAATATTGTGAAGTTTGTTTTCCTATGCATCTATCGCATAGCAGTATAGGAAACAGAGGGTTGAGTGACCCAATAATCTCCTCGATATGATCATTTGCCACAATGTGTTACTGTGTTTGAATCAGGTCCACCGGACCATATTTTTATTTTTTTCCGAAGCAGCTGGGGTTAGACAAACCGCTGGCAGATACAAATACTGGCTCAAGCATCAAACTGGAGACCTATGCCCCTTTGAGCAGCTGAAGCTGATTATGAGTTGGAGGAGTTCCAAGAGTTTCAGGCACTTGCTTTGTTAAAATATGTAGGCTGGACTGCTGAAGACAACCCTTTGTTTTTACTTGAAGAAACTACCATTTGGATGTGAACATTGGAGCCAAGCTGTGTAGAACTCTGAGGCCCTACATTATGCGTATAATGTTTTGAGTAGAATTTTGATTTTCTTAGCCCTATAGGTTATTGTAAACATCATAGCTATCATTCTCCAACGCTTCCAGATTCAATACAAACCTGAATCGTCATCTTGGCCTCAACATTGAGACAGGGAGATATTGTACAATTGCTTTGCTAATTATTGGATTTGTTTACTACATATAATACTTTCACAGATTTTTACAATCACAATGTTTTTCTTTGGAGACTATTGTAAAGAATCAGCATAAGCTGGGCAAATGCATTACACTGATTATTTGTTCTGTACGAGTCACTACAGATGGAGTAACTTGACAATCACCTTTTACTCTTCAGAGACCAGTACACCTATTCTATTTATTTTGTTATATTCTGTTTGGAACTTTGATTGGTGACATTCAATATTTTTCGACAGGGTGCGACTAGTAGCTACAACCTTGTAGAGGCAAGCACTGGTGGAAAACTAAGCAGACATAATCTTCACATTGAGCAACTGGGTCCTGACACGATTACAGAATTGTCTTCATTTCATTTAGCTGGAAGTAACCAAACACAAGATTTACATAGTAGGCTGATTCTGGATCATCCAAGAGGGTATGGACGGCAACTTCATAAGTGCATTGTTGCTAATTCATCTGGGCATTCTATCTTCGATGGGAATATCAAAGTCAACAGGTATATACTTTCCTTTCCATAATTTTTTTTTTGTTTCATTTGATTTTTTTTTTTATTGCAGATCATTATCTCCCATGTTCCTCTAGGTGCTTCCTAGTTCTAATTCTCTCTCCATTATATTACTACTCCATCGAAGAAATGAGAAACTCCCCTGCAACCATGCCATTGCACATGGTATGAGTTGTATTGATCCTTAAATTTGCAGCCATACTGCCATGTTCTTGCAGGTTACCATTTTCTCCCCTTGCCCTTGGATAGGTGCCATAAAATTACTGAAAACAAGAAATACATGGAAGCGGTCATCTTTCTTATCTGTAGGGAGGCAAAACTGGATCTCACCTACGATCCATGCACTTTGCTTTTGCCATTTTACTATGTTCATTCAAGACTGAATCTTTGATTTCCTTATCAAATAAGCAACCATGAAACTCGACCAAATTCCAATGTCTTTTGATCGTTGTCCATAAACAGTGACTCTTTTCCTAGCAAGTATTTTTTTCGTTTTCAGCTATGATCTCCACCAGTGCAGGCCGCAGCTCCAAATTCTTCTGTATCATCTTAGGTCCTCGACTCATGTCCACGTGTCTCCTCAAGTTGTTATATTAAGAAGTGAGTGCAGATGCATGTTCAGATGGATACTTCACAATGATCCAGAAATAAAACGAGGAAAGCATGCTCATTTTAGGAGTGATAACCCATATTTCAAATGCTCAATCATACGATATCTATCAATAGATAAGTTTTTCATTTACAGCAAGATTGTGAAATATATAGGTCCGGTATGCCCGTTGTCATAGGATACAGTGCGACACAAGGTAATGAGGGTTCCCAATGCAGCGTCTAAATTGAGAAACTAATCTGCTTTATAGTGTTTACTGCTTGGTGCAACGTAATTGCTTCAGCGTTAAGTTATTGTTACCTACAGAAAGCAATCCGACGTAATTTTAACTGTTCTCTTTGAAATTTGAAGGCGTGCACAGCAAGCGGATGCAGGCCAATTGACAAGGAGTCTTCTTCTAGCGCCACGTGGCACAGTTAACGTTAAGCCCAACCTGCAAATTGTTGCTGACGATGTGAAGTGTTCTCATGGGGCTGCCATAAGCGATCTTGAAGATGACCAGCTGTTCTATTTTCAGGCTCGGGGTGTTGATCGTCAAACTGCAAGGAATGCACTCATCTATTCTTTTGCTGCAGAGGTGATCGAACGCCTCCCTTCCTCCGACATCCGCAAGATGGTGGAGTCCAATGTCAAAAGGTTGCTTGCAGCCAAACGAGTTATTCTATGAGATGGTATCATTCATGGGGAAGATCTGTTGCACCGATAAAAATGTTTGTTGTACTTGACAATCATAGAATAGGCGAAGTTTTGTAAGCAGCATAGAAATTGGTATTCAGAGATCACCTCCCTTGAGAAATCGATTCTTACTCCAGCCAATTCCATGGCGTGTTGGATGGCAAGATCCCGAATGTGAGTCAATGTTTTCTACCATGATTGATTTCCTTTGAAATTGTAAGCTATTGGTTTTGTAGTTCGCTGCTTATTAACTGGGTGGGTTCTGCCTAACCCTAGCTAAAAAATGCAAAAACACAACAGTAAATGAGAAGAGGCAGTTTGCTTAGCTTCAAATTTGCTTTTACCTTCTTTCCGTTTGAAGCTTGTGCACTAAAATTCACTTACACCCACACCCACACATAAATATACATATATATATATACATATATATATATATATATATATATATATATATATATATATATAGAGAGAGAGAGAGAGAGAGAGAGAGAGAGAGAAACTGGTAGCACCCTCAGGCAAACAAATCTCAAACCTATTTATGTTTATTGATGGATTGTTGAGATTTGAATTTATAAAGTAAAAGATATATATACCTTTTGTAGGTACATTGGGTATTTTTGCTTTTGAAATTTCAAATCTCTGGTTGATATTTGTTTGGATTTTGTGCTAGTATATACGAGTTGTTTCTAGTGCATCATTTTTTCATAATACATCACAAACCATAAATTTTTCAAAAATATTTGTAGAAATCAAGAAAAATAAAAAATCATGAAAATTTTTAGTTATGAATCAAAATAAATAGGATAAATTTTAAAATTATATTAAAACAATAGTATATGACTTATTTAAATTACTTAATAAAGATACTAGGCACCTACATAGGCTATACATTAAGTTGCCATGAACTAATAATATTCTTAAGTTCATAATATAAACAAATAAATAAGGTAACTAACAATGAAAAATAATCAAGCAATTAATCTAATTTATTATTAAATCAAGCAGAGGAAAATAAAAGTTTATATATATATATATATACATATGTGTGTGCACACAAGTGTGATACAAATGAAAAGTGGAAAACACTGATTCATAAAATAAATGCAATAAAAGCTATGTAAAATAAAAGAAAAAAGCATAGTTTCAGTCAAAGCAGTAAAATCTCTTTCTATACCAGTGTAAATGAAAGAGAATTGAAGAAAAAGGAAAAAGTTTGTGAAAAATAAGACTCGACTTATTTTTCATATTGTATTGCTCGTATTGTGCGATACCTGATGATATGAACCATATCACACTGTATTATGCATCATATGATAGGGACCAATACGTAACATTGGCTCAAACCTCAAATGTGTTATCATCTTAAATGCTAATCAAACGGTTGACTCAAACCTAGGCTAACCGTTGAGCACGTACAACAAAGAAGGGGTTACCACTATCCTCTCTCTCTCTCTCTCTCTCTCTCTCTCTCTCTCTCTCTCTCTCTCTCTCTCTCTCTCTATGCAAACCGGTTTATGTACAAACTTCCGTACACAGCTCTCCACTGTTTATTTTCAGACTATACCCATTTGAATCAATAACAAGTTACCTTTTGGTTTCAAAAATAATTAGTGAAAAAAATACATCAGATTGTGTAGAAACATGTCTGCACCATGACTATATATACAAACTTTTATATATATATATGTGTGTGAAAAATCAGTCCTGCCATAACTAACATGAAATAGACTATACACACACACACACACACACATATATATATATATACACATATGAAAAATCAAGTCCTGTCATAACTAACATGTTTACTCATGCTCACTTATTATTTTTTATTTTCAAAAAACATGCCTCTGTAATGCATAAGTATAATTTATTTATTTTTAAAAGTTTTTTAAAAAATAATACAATAATATTATTATGCTCATTCAAATATAAACAAGCAACATCAATAACAGGCAATATATATATATATATATAAAGAGAGAGAAAGAGAGGACTAATCCATGCTCAATCCTCCTCAACAACATTACACTATATATTTTACTTTATCATTTCAAATCTCCTCTTAGATCGCTGTAATCGAAGAAAAAAATTGAAATTTAATCATGTACCGGATTGGGCATATACCACGCTCTCCCCCTCTTTCTATATATATAACTTATTCTTTGTCCCATTGCTAGGAGCTTGTGCCGGTACATGATTATTTTTAACCAAAACACATCTTGCATTAAGCTCTTCTGCAAGATGCATTGCACTCAATTACATAGAACTACGAGAGAGAGAGAGAGAGAGAGACTCCCTGCCCATTCATGTGAACCAAAATGAACTCAATATACGAGAGCTACTTTCTACGAGAATCCATGTGAACCAAAATGAACACGAAAAGACTGTTCTCTACAATATAACTCTACAGTCAAGTCACTAGAAAACACCAAACCCAGCCAAAAGTTCACAAGCACGCTCATAGAATCTATCAACATAAAGCTGCCCAACCATGATGTTGGCAAATGAGTCCATAGCATATGAACCAAAATACCGAATTAGAGTACCACACATAAACATCAGCCAATGATCTATCGAACTTCAAGCAGCTGCAACTGCTTGTTTCGGAGGACTTGCTGGCTTCAGCTCTGCAGCTACTGCAGCATCCTTAGGCGGTGTCGTACCCTTAGCAGTATCCTTTGCGCCATCTTTCTTGGCATCCTTAGCGGGTTCCAGTGGAGGTGGTGGCTTCATATGAGGTGGTGGTGTGTGCTTCAATTTAAATAATATTTGGCGCATGCGTGAAAGATCGGTAGGCTTACCGGGTTTTGGCCCTTCCACAACAACAATTGAAGGCTTCTTCTCAGAATCTTTTTTCCCCCTTTTCTTCTCGATGTTCGGAATCTCATGGGGGATCAACTCAGCGATTGCTTTCCAGTACTGCTTATCTGCGTTAGAGTGGAATTTCTCCTGGTTTGCAAGAAAGAACTGGCACAAATAGCAAGAAAGTTATTATCAAGGGATTGCACATCAGAAAATGCCTAAAACAAGCAATAGCCATGCAATGATATGCAGAATTGGTACCAATCCAGCAACACTAGGCATCCTCAAAATTTCTTCTCTAAAATATCGGGAAACCTGGAAGCATTTGTGCATCCTCTAATGGTTCAAATTAGATGAATGTTGCGAAATCATATGGGAAACTAGCAGGAGAAAATGTGCATAGGCCTGAAAACGTTCCATCATGCATGAAACAGAGAAAACAGGAAGACTGATCCATGCCAAATGCAAAGCAAACGGAACAAAATCTCACTTTCTCCTTTTCTTTGTTGTTACTCTTGTTTGCTTCCACATTAATCTCCCTCTTGTAGTAAAATTCTTGTTTGTATTCATCAGCTTCATTTATAATTTCGTTCAGTAGTTCCTTCTCCTTTCTTTCCTTCTCTGCAAGTTTAATGGCATTTTGGCTGCATAAACAGGTAGAATCATCATTTTCTGATTTAAGATAAGGCACAGATAACAGAAACAAAATGCACAAACGAAACTGGAATCTGCATGTCTTTGCGAAGAGACAAACTGAGTCCAGGATCAGCAATCAGATCCGAACATGTCCAACCAGATCAAGTGCCAACTGGACCTGTAAGAAAGTTGTGCATTGTCCTGCTCTGTGTTGACCATATTTGACAGACCAGTCTATCCATATTTGCCTAAGATATGTTTAGACAGATTAAAAGAAAAGAAGTTTATAAAAGAGGCTGAGTTAGCTATTCACAGAGCTACCTAACCCTTCTGGCATTATGCATAGACAGCTGCTTATTTGAATGTGTTTGAAACGCTTTCTCGAGATGGAAAGTTGGAAACAACACCTTTACCCTCTTTCCGCAGATCATGTCTTCTTATGTACCTTATGAACTTTGACCAAGCAAATCCTTCGACTTGATGAGAATACACAAGTCACCTTTTGTCTAACAATAGTACTTCTAAGTTCTAACACCAGAAAAGGACGCTGCTTATCAAGCAAATCAAGGCCAAATATCTCTTTGAAATAATACTGGATGGCTAGGATGTATTTACCTGAAAGGTTTAGGAAGTTTTCTGTCTCACCAGAAAAAAGAGCTATTCATCTTCTCTAAATTTTTATTTGGAAGAATACAACTATGGAGATACACCATATTTAAGAGGATTTTGAATCAGTGTAAGCAACCTAAATTGCTTATACATACGTTTAACTCCTTTTTCTGTACTTAATAACCGACTGAATGTGAAGAAGTTTGCTGAACAGAGAAAGCTGAGATGGAACTGAACTGGAGATACATTCTTGTGAATGGATTTTCAGCAACCGCTAGTGATGAATATTCACTGTTTTCTTCAGCTAATAGATCAATACTTTAGGAACTGTCAATGCATCTGAAGAATATAAGGGCCCGAAATAGCAGTGGTCCCTTGCACAAAAAGATGCTGATCTGGTGAGGTAGAGCCTCATAGGTATTTCTTCAACTCCAGACAGTCATGGAGACGTTGGAAAAAGTTGATATGATCACACCATACCTCACAAAAAATTTTAAACAACGGTTGAAAAATTAACAAAAGTTTTTTTCCCCGCTTTCTTTGAACAAAAAAGTCATCAAAAGTTCAATTGTAACTTCTGTCAGGATCATAAAACACTCTAGATGATTTTTAGAAAAAATTTCAATTATGTGCAAGCAATTCTGATCGTAAGATGGATCAAAGGCATCACTCATTTATGTAGCACGACAGATTCTATGAACCCATGGAGCAGTTACAAAGGCAACCACAGAATTGACCATGCGCTCCAAATCAAGATTCTGAAATAACTATATGTTGGTCACTGTTCGCTGTAAGATGACTTTGCTAGGGAAAACACATGGTGAGACCAGTCAGAAAATGACAAATTGCTAGGGAAAACACATTCTGAAATAACAAGTCAGGACATCTCGTGCTTAGTATTTTGCATAATATTCCCAACAGTGTATCTTGAAAGAAATTGGAGAACTATGACAAATTGATAAGATTAAATAAAATAGAACTTCAGCTGTAAAAGGGATTTTGTCTCTTATGTCTTGTATTATTTGATAGCTGCAAGAGTTAAAAAATTTATACATCCGCCAATACGATGAAGACTAACATTTCAACTCAGTTTCATGGAATAATTAGTCTATTTTAGGATATAGAAAGGTGTGACTGGAAGCGATGAATGAAAAGTACAGCATGAACTCCTGTAATCATCATCCACCAAATTCCTTTCTATTACAAAATCTGAGAACAAGTCCAGATTTTAGATGCATGGTAATTAGCGCTTGAGTTATTTTACTTTGTTTGTAACCTATAAGTTGATATCAGCAAGACAGAAAACACAAATAATTTAGAGGTACTCCCCAATTCATTTAGTCATGATCTTTACGGATGTGATTTGCTTTCCGTAAGTACAGATACTTACAATTATTACAAGATGAAGACGCCCTTAGAATCATTTAGATTCATGGAATCAATTTGATATGTTAATTATACAGGTTGGACATGCAACAAACAACTCTGCCCATGTAAGGGATCACGCTTGCATGGTCGGTCTCAAGCCCGGATAAAAAAAGAGGGTTGCATTAGACTTCCGACAACAAGCATAAAACTTTGTCGAACTTATCTATCATGAATTCTACAAATTATGAGCATTGTGTTACGGTGTTCCCTCTTAACAACGCAATGCAGAGCCCGAATACCGTAAAAAGTAAGCAATGGTCTCTCCATCTTCGAACGAATGTAGTGACGCAATTACACAAAGGGTTTCACATCATTAACGGGTGTGGATAAAGAAGTTAATCTCGTTATATTGTGGCCTAAATGTAGTAAACAAGTTAGAGCGAGGGTGTTCGTATTTTCAGAATAGACGGATGCGGGGGTAAAGTAGTCCTAGATAATAAGATTCGTATTGATACTTAGAATATCATAATATTGACCGATAAGTTAATGGAGGTGGTAGATATTGAGTCAGAAAAATATTCACATTTTATATTTACAAGAGACAAAGTGGGTAAGAGAAAAAGTAAAGAAGATTAAAAATACTTGATTTAAATTATGATACTCAAAAAAGAAAAAGACTTGAAATGAAGTTGGTATTATTATGAATAAATATTTAAAGGATAGTGTAGCATACATACAACCAATGTTATCCGTATCGTAGAGCTTCACGATACGATACATGGTTGTGTATCGTAATCAACAAATTATACCGACCGTATCGTAGGGACCCTTGGTCCCTAGTCGAAAATGGGCTATCTTTATGAAGCCATGGATAGGACAAAAGAAGTCATTAGAAGTAATTTAAGTAGAATAAAGAGGGATTATGTGCCCGTATGGAACATTATAGATAACAGATGGAATAAACAATTGCATCAGCCTATTCATGCAACAACTTATTACATAAACCCAACATTCAGGTACTCAACAAGTTTTAAAAATGACGGTAAGATAAACCGAGGTATCATTGATTGTATAGATAGATTAGATCCTGATGAGAGTAGAGCATATGTTATACATCGAGAGATAGATATTTACGATAATACTCCTCACTCGATGGGCTTGCTTATAGCACTTCGCAACCGCACTAATATATTTATCTCCATATTTAAGTTTCTTAAATCTTATATTTATTATGGATTAAGTCCTAGATGTTTGTCTTTTTCTATCAAATGTTTGGTGGAATAGGTTTGGAAGTAATTACCCAAACTTTAGAGATTTTGCAGTAAGAGTTTTGAGTCAAACCTTTAGTGCAACAAGTTGTGAAAGAAATTGGAGTGTTTTTTAACACATTCATGCAAAAAACCATAATAGGTTGGTACATAAGCGGATAAATGACTTAGTTTTCATTCGTTGTAACATGCAGCTCTTACCGTGGTAATTTTTTATTAGTTACTACTTAAGGAATCAATTCAATATTTTATTTGACTTCAATTGTTAATGTTATTTACTAATTACTTATATTTCTTTCTTGTAAGCAATTAAAAAAGTTAAATACGAAAGAAAACCAATTTGATCCAATAAGTTTAGATAATTTTGATATATTAGAAGGGTGGATTATGAAAGATAATGAAGCAAATGCACTCCTAACCGAAGAAGACATTGCATGGATTAATTTGAAAGGAGTGCAACACCATCATCATCAAGGGGACGAAGATTTTGATTTTGAAGCAAAAGGCGGTGAAGATCTTCAACAAGGAGAAGATAAGATTATTTAGCTGATGATCTTGATTACAATATGTAAATGTTTTTTTTAATTATGAAAGTTGTATTTTCTTTAAAGAGTTTGCTTTAAAATATGTAAATTTTTTTAATTATTCAACGGTGAATGATGAATATGTACTACAATTTTGTATTATATGAATTCTTTACAATTATCATATGTTCCCTTGTTTTTTATGAATTTCTGGAGTTTTACCAATTTTTTTGTATTAAATTACAATATGATACATATTGTGGACCAAAACGATACATAATACGATACACATCAAACAATACTACATACAATGATATGGTGATCGAATTATGATGGTAAAATTAGTATTAGGAGTAGAGGCTTTGAATATAGTTTGTGCTTATGCACCCAAAGTAGGAATAAAGAATATTTTTTGGGAAGAGTTAGATAAGGTAATTCAAAGAATTCCACAGAGGGAGATGATTTGTTTAGGAGGAGCCTTAAATGGATATTTCAGTAAAGATGCATTAAGATATCAAGGTATTCATGGAAACTATGGTTTTGGAGATATAAATGAGGAGGGTAGGAAAATTTTAAATTATGATATGGCCTTTCATCTCTTTGTAGCCAATACAATTTTTCAAAAAATGAGATGGACATTTAATTACTCTATCACAAACACAAATTGATTATATTTTTTGTAGAAAAAAAGATAGATCATGTTGTAAAAATTATAAAGTAATTATAAGAAAAAGCTTAACTACTCAACATCGACTTATAGTAATGGATTTGCAGGTAAAAAAGTGGACAAAAAATAATAGAGTCCATCGAGTTATTCGGATTACATGGTGGAACCTCAAATGTGAGAAATAAAATATATTTAAACATAAAGTTCTTCAAGAAGATGTTTGGAATTATATAGGTATACCTTCTAATATGTAGAACAATATGGTTATATATATTAGGAAAGTGGCAAAAGATGTGTTAGGCGAATCACTAAGGCTAGAGATTAGAAAACTAAGGATCTTATTTTTGTTAGATACATCATAAATGAGAATGAGAAGATTATAGCGGCGAATGATGATATACAAGAAAAGGAAAACTTATTTCTATAAGTTTTTTAATAAAAATACATATGTTAGTGTTAGGTCAAGAGAGAGTTAAATCAAAAAATATATATAAACCATAATTTCTATCGGTGTATTCAAAAGAACGAAGTCAAAGAGGCTCTTAAATATATGAAGAATAGTAAACCTTTAGGACCAGCCAATATTCCTCCACAAGTATGAAAAATCCTAGATGGGACTCACTTAACTCATAGGACTATTTAATGAAATATGGAAAACCCAAAAGATAACTCATGAATGGAGAGCGAGTATACTTATACCCAGTGTTGTCTGACACGTATCGTATCGCATATCGCTAAGCTCCACGATACGGCGTATCGTAGTGTATTGTACTTTAATATTAAAAAATCAAAAATTATTTAAAAAATTAAGAAAAATAGTAAAAATCCGAAAAAAATGTAGTAATTGCTTTGAATTCATATAATGCAAAGTTTAGTACATATTGAGCATTTAATATTAAAAAATTGCATCCAAAGTTCTAAATTTACATATTTTGAAGCAGAAAATAAAATACATTTACATTTTACATATTATAATCAGGATCATCAACTAAATATTTTTCATCATCTCCTTGCTGAATATCCTTATCATCATCACTACCTTGTGCAGCAAAATCAAAATCTTCATTTGCTTGATGATGTTGCGCTCCTTCCAAATTAATCCATGCAATGTCTTCTTCAGTTATGAGGGCATTTTCTTCACTATCTTTTATAATTCAATCTTCTAATATATGAAAATTATCCAAACTGATTGGATCAAATTGGCTTTCTTCTCTATTTACTTTTTTTAATTGCCTACAAGAAAGAAAGATAAGCAATTAGTAAATAATATTAACAATTGAAGTCAAACAATATATTGAATTAAATATTTAAGTGTTAATTAATATAACATTACCTTTCGCGAAGCCGCATGTTACAACAAATAAAAACTAAGTCATTCAGTCGCTTATGTTCCAACCTGTTGCGCTTTTTTGTATGGATGTGTCCAAAGACACTCCAATTCCTTTCACAACCTTTGCACTACAGGTTTGACTTAGAACTCTTACGGCAAAATCCTTTAGGTTTGGGCAATCACTTCCAAACCTATTTCACCAAACATTTGTAGAAAAAGGCAAGCATTAGGGACATAATCCACAATAATGTAAGATGTATTAATTTAAGAAACTTAAATACGAAAATAAACAATTTACCTAGACGCATAGTAGTGCGGTTGCGAATTGCAACAGGCAAACCCATCAAGTAAAGAGCATTATCATATATCTCAATCTCTCGATATATAGCGTATGTTGTACTCTCATTAGGCACTAATCTATCGATACAATCAATGATGCATCGATTAACCTCATCGTTCCTTTTGAAGCTTGCTGAGTACCTAAATGATGGGTTTAGATATGAATAGGCTTATGCAAACGGTTTCTCCTCGCTACCTGTCAATCTCAAAACCTTGACTAAAGGATAGGTAATTCTCAAGAATCTAACACATGCATTCTAAAATGTACTTCTAAAAATTATCTCAGCAGTCTCATTCAACTTTCTGTTTCTTCTATTTTGAGGTAACTCTGCAAATTGTTGCCACTCATCTGAGGAGAACATTCTCTTCAATGCTTGCTTCTGTCTCACAATACTCTTTACAGATAAGAAGTTAGTTGCAAATCGAGATGTAGTTATACGAAGAAGCTCTGCACCATCTGTATATCTCCTCATCATACATAGTACAAATGCATGGTTATAGATGAATTTGGTGATATCTTGGCAACACTCAGTTGCTGCCTTCATCTCATCCATCTCACCAATATCCTCAAAGATGAGATCTAAACAATGGGTTGCGCACGGTGTCCAATAGAAAGTCCCATAAGTATCAGTTAACTCATTCTCAGCTGCTTTGTAGTTAGCTGCATTATCTGTAATCAATTGGACTATATTCTCTAGCCCAACATCTTGTATAACCTTATCAAATTCTTGTCGTAGGATCTCTCCAGCTTCTGACATATCTAGAGATCTCAAAAACATGAGTTTTTTAGGACAGTATATAAGAAAGTTTAGCAATGTCCTTCCTCGCCTATCTGTCCATCCATCTGCCATGATAGTGCATCCCGTTTCCTTCCACGACTGTCTCAAAGTCGAACAGTATTCTTGCACTTCAATGACGGTCTGATCTAATATCTTCCCCCTCAACTTCTGACAAGAGAGCATCCTATATCCTGGACCAATGTTAGCAATTACATCTGCTTGAAAATGAAAATTGTTTGTTGCATTAAATGGAATGCATGCATCATAAAATCATCTCTCCACTGCAAAGTCTACCTGATCATGTAATTGTTCTAAAGTCATAGCAACACGAATTCCAGGTTAAGCACTAGGTGTAGTGGAAGAAGGAAAGAATGAATGTATGCTACAAGAAGCTCTTCCTCTACTCCTTGTTGAACTTACTCTCCCACCAAAGTCTTCAGCAACCCTCTTTTCCCTGCTAGGTGGTCGTGAACTGCTACTATCAATATCTGTTCTCGCATCTGAAGGCAAACTATCAGTGAATCCAATAACATCATCATCATCCTGAAATATCTTGAAATCTTCCTTTTATTGCCTCCTCTCTTGTATACTCTTGCATACATTGTCATTTAATGCCTTCTAACAAACTTCTAACTTTGCCCATACAAGGAGCAATCTCCTTCCTCATTCCTGCTAGGTAGTGTTTCAATCGTAAAATTTCACCACTGACCACCCTCTCACAAAAAAAACATTTGATCTTCAATCTAGAACCCTCAATTGGTGTACCCCACTGCCATGCCGGATCATCTCTAGCACCCCTTCCTGCCATCTCAAGTATCAACTGAGCACTACAATTGAATCAATAACCTTTAAATAAGAACACTTCATAAATCTCCAATCTTCACATAAACTCAAATAGTGTCTCCCAATTCATGAATGCAATAAAAATCATATTCACAGACTTAATAACTTCATATTTTGTCATTCAAAAAAAGAAAAATATAAATAATAAAAACAATAAAAAGGAAGAAATGAATAAAAGCACTAAAAATATACCTAAATATGAAATAGGAGGCTTGCACGGATACCGTAGAGCATGATTTTAGAGCTTTGAACACTAAGGAGGTGAAGAACGGCTCTTAGGGAGCTTGGAGAACTTGAAGACAGAGAGGAAACTCATGAAAAACACGGGTTTCGGTTCGGCCAGGGAGGTTTCGGTTCGGCCAGGGACCCTTTATAAGGGTTCCTGGACGTATCGCCTGTATCGTATGATCACTTTCTCCTCGATTGGGTTTTCCAGGATAAATACACCATAGACGGCAAAACCATGACTTACCTTAAAAAAAATTTGTGTTTTCCTTTTTTTAAGTTAACTTATGGTTTTGCCGTCTATGGTGTATTTATCTTTGAGAACCCGATCGAGGAGGGAGTGATCTGCAAAGACTACAAAACGCATATCGTATGAAGATATGGTACGATATAGGAGCATGTATCGCTTATCATGATTTATCGTATCGTGTCGTACAATACGGAAGTGTATCGCACCATATCGTATGATACGTCTCGTATCATACGAGTCAATGTTGATTTTTCTGTTATAAATTTTGAAAATCCAAAACTTTCGAATTTCATTTCTCTTTCTTTCCAAACCCTTTTTAATGTCATTTTCTTGCTTTCAAATCCTCTTCTTACCTTATTCTTGTTGATTTCAGGGTTTATTAACAAGATTCTCAAGTATTTCACCCAGTTCAACTCCTCGTCTCTAGGGTTTTTGTCAAATCTGTGTCATACCTCTTCCCTTTGTCATTCTACCTGATTTTTCACTTGAAAATTTTGGAGGTTTTGCAGATTCTGTGATTTTTAACCTCTAAAAGTCATTTCCTTCTTATTGATTGTCCACTCTTGTCTTAATGGCTTCTAATCGAGTCAATACAACAACAACAACAACTAAGCCTTTTCCCATACTAGACGGGGTCGGCTACATGGATTCTTTGTTTCCACAAATCTCTATCGTGTGCCATGTTAGCAGTTAACTCCCAATAAGCTAGATCATTCTTTATTGTTTCTTTCCAACACTTTTGTGGTCGTCCTCTACCTCTTTTAATACTTTCCAAATTTAGGTTTTCTAACCTTCTTACAGGTTCTTCTTTTGATCTTCTTTCTATATGTCCAAACCATCTTAAACGATGTTCTCTCATTTTATCCTCTATTGGTGTCACTCCTAATTTGTTTCTAATAACCTCATTATGTATACGGTCTTTTCTTGTATGACCACTCATCCATCTCAACATCTTCATTTCTGTCACAGACATCGTTTGTACATGTTGATGATTAACTACCCAACACTCATAACCATAAAACATGGCAGGCCTAACTGCTGCTCTATAATATTTACCTTTTAATTTTAATGGTATCTTCTTATCACAAAGAATACCTGATGCTCCTCTCCATTTTAACGAACCAACATTAATTCTATGTGTAACATCTTCATCAATTCTTCCATCACTTTGAAAAATTGACCCTAGGTATTTAAAACTTTCCTTTTGGGGAATGCAATGTGTGCCAATTTTAATTTCTATGTCCTCTGAAATAGCCAAATGATCAAACTTACATTCCATATATTCTGTCTTTGTTCTACTAAGTCGGAGGCCTTTGTTTTCTAATGTTTCTCTCCATAGTTCCAATTTTCTATTAACTTTTTCCTTAGACTCCTCCACTAATACAATGTCATCTGCAAATAACATACACCAAGGTACTTCATCTTGAATATGTTTTGTTAACTCATCCATCACCATTATAAATAAGTATGGACTTAAAGTTGATCCTTGATGTAACCCAATATTAACTTCAAAGAAGTTTGTCGTTCCTTCATGAGTCCTCACACATGTTTTTGCACCATCATACATGTCTCTTATAAGGTTAATATATGTCAATGGGATACCTCTTTTTTCTAAAGTTCTCCAAAGAACCTCCCTCGGTACCCTATCATAAGCTTTTTCTAGATCAATAAATATCATGTGAAGGTCTTTCTTTTTTACTCTAAAATGTTCCATAAGACGTCTCAAAAGGTGAATCGCTTCAATAGTAGATCTACCTGACATAAATCCAAATTGGTTCTGTGTTGTACTTGATACTTGTCTTAACCTACGTTCAATAATTCTTTCCCATAATTTCATAGTATGAGTCATTAACTTGATACCTCGATAATTCGCACAATTTTGAATGTCTCCCTTGTTCTTATATACGGGTATAAGTGTACTTGCTCTCCATTCCTCGGGCATCTTTTGGTTTTTCCATATTTCATTAAATAGTCTTGTGAGCCAAGTGATTCCTATTTCTCCTAGTATTTTCCAAACTTCTATAGGAATATTATCTGGTCCTACCGATTTACCACTCTTCATATGTTTAAGAGCCTCTTTGACTTCATTCTTTTGAATACGTCGGTAGAAATTGTGGTTTATATACTTTTCTGACTTGGCTAAATCTCCTAAACTAATACTAACATCTTTATTTTCATTAAAAAGATTATAAAAATAGTTTTTCCATCTATTTCTTATATCATCATTTGCCACTAGAATTTTTTCATCCTCGTCTTTTATGCATCTAACATAATTAAGATCTTTAGTTTTCTTATCTCTAGCCCTAGCTATCCTAAAAATATCTCTTTCACCCTCTTTTGAGTTGAGTTTTTTATATAAGTCCTCCCAAATCTTAGCTTTTGCTTCACTAACGGCCTTTTTTGCTTCCTTCTTTGCTTTCTTATAAGCTTCTAAAGTTTCACTAGTTTTCTTAGCATAATCTAATCGAGTCAATCCAGTATGAAAATATTATACTCTTGTTTATGAGGGCAATAGGCTTATGAACAAGTACATGTTTTGCAAAGCTGTAAAACATTGTGGTATTTCTCAGTGTTATCCGTATCGCACCGTATCTAAAAAACAAGTGCATTTTTTCTTTCTACTACTACACCTGGTGCTCAACCTGGAATTCATGTTGCTATGGCTTTAGAACATTTGCATGATCAAGCAGACCTTGTAGTGAGCAGATGATTTTATAATGCATGCATTCCATTCAATGCAGTAAATAGTTTTCATTTTAAAGCAATGGCAGATGCAATTGCTAACATCGGTCCTGGATAAAAGATGCCTTCTTATCAGATGTTGAGAGGGAAGATATTAGATCAGACCGTCATTGAAATGCAGGAATATTATTCGACTTTGAGACAGTCATGAAAGAAAACAGGATGCACTATCATGGTAGATGGATTGACAGATAGGCGAGGAAGGACATTGCTAAACTTTCTTGTATACTGTCCTAAAGGACTTATGTTTCTGAGATCTTTAGATATGTGAGAAGAGAGGCACACTACAAATATCTTAAGGGAAGAATTTGATAAGGTTATACAAGAGATTGGACTAGAGAATATAGTCCAATTGATTATAGATAATGCAGCTAACTCCAAAGCAGCTGGGAAGGAGTTAATTGATTGTATTGATAGATTAGTCCCTGATGAGAGCATAGCAGATGTTATACATCGAGAGATGGAGATTTATGATGATGTTCTTCACTTGATGGGTTTGCCTGTAGCAATTCGCAACCGCACTACGATGCGTCAAGGTAAATTGTTTATTTTCATATTTAAGTTGTATATTATATTACTGTGGATTATGTCTCTAATGTTCGTCTTTTTCTACAAATGTTTGGTGGAACAGGTTTGGAACTCATTGTCCGAACCTTAGAGATTTTGCAATAACAGTGTTAAGTCAAATCTTAAGTGCAACAGGTTTTGAAAGAAATTGGAGTGTTTTTTAACACATCCATACAAAGAAGCGCAATAGGTTGGAACATAAAAGACTAAATGATTTAGTTTATATTCGTTGTAACATGCACCTTCGTGAAAGGTAATGTTGTATTACTTAAATGTTCAATTCAATATTGTTTAACTTCAATTGTTAATATTATTTACTAATTGTTTATCTTTGTTTGTTGTAGGCAATTAAAAAAAGTAAATAGACAAGAAAGTCAATTTAATCCAATAAGTTTGGATAATTTTGATATATTAGAAGATTGGGTTATAGAAGACAGTGAAGAAAATGCCCTCTTAACTGAAGAGAACATTGCATGGATTAATTTGGAAGGAGTACAACAATAACATCAAGGAAATGAAGAATTTGATTTCCAAGCAGGTGTTGCTGCTGATGATGATGAGGATCTCCAACAAGGAGAAGATGAAGATTATTTAGTTGATGATCCTGATTATAATTTATAAAATGTAAATGTATTTCAGTTTTTTTATTCAAAATATGTAAATTTGGATGCAATTGTTCAATGTTGAATGCTCAATCTGTACTAAACTTTGCATTATATGAATTTAAAGCAATTACCAGATTTTTCCATATTTTTTTAGATTTTTACCTTTTTTTTTACGATATGGGCGATATGATACGATACGATACACCCGTATCATGGAGCCCAACGATACGATATGCGTCAGACAACATTGGTATTTCTCGCTAAGTCACACAAACACTTCTAAGGAGTGGAGTGTCTACCTCGATACTGGTGCGACACAGATACCGAGTCGATGCGGCATGGCCAAAAAAAAATTGCAAAAAAGAAACTTTATTTTTGTTTAACTCACGGATAAATGGGTCCGGATAAGAAGATTGATTTGTGTATTATGATGAAATTAGTAGTTGTTTACCATTTATATGTTTTGCTTTAATATAAAGTTGTGTACTTGCTATTGTAGTTGTATACAATATTAGCTTGAATGATTTTGGGTGCGAACAATTGGTTTCTTATTACTCAATATGATTGGATTCTTGACTCCATACTGCATGCCTTTGCACAGAATAATCTCTGTCACCAAACACATTTAAAGACCAGGAACATTGCCAAATCAATAGAACAAAAGAGTATGACATCACTAGTGGATCCTAGAACAAATATTAGTATATGTTATATCCTACAAAAGATCTCAAAACTCCTTGAATCCATAACTTGGATATTTTGCAGCTTGTAAAATCATTGTAAGTTTCAGATCATTATGAGGGAACTTGCTAATTGATACCTACGTGCACCCAAAATTAGCAAATACTAGTTGTATTATGATTGATTTATGTAGCTTGAATATTATATATAATATTATATATTATATACCCTAGCTGTGTCATTGCACCCAAAATTTTTGAAATTTACCGTATCCCGCACCCATATGACATAGATTTCTCGTATAAAACATCATAAAAACAGCTGCATGTTTTGAAATCATATGACTTGTCTCATATTGATAAAACTACAGATAATTTACTCCCTATTTTTGAGGAAGTTGTTGAGGAAGTCGTTGTTTCAATTGTTGTTCAATTCATTACTGATAATGCTGCAAATTTTAGAGCAACCGGTAAGATGCTTGAGCCAAACCATCCATCCTTAGTATGGACTCCATGTGTTGCACATTGCATTAAATGCATGAAGATTTGAGTGCAATGGATGAAATAAGAGGGACAATAGATTCATGCAGAAATATTACAAAGTTTATTTATAACCATTCTTCTCTTTCCATTTGATGCAAATTCATACAGCTGGAAGGGAATTGATTAGGCCCTCATTGACAAGATTTGCTATAAATGTCATTACGGTGCAAAGTCTTGTCATACATAAAAATGCATTGAAAAAATGGTTTGCATCTAATGAATATCTAATGAATGGGGATCAATTAGTTGGTCTAGAAATAGGGAGGGGATTGTTGTGGTAGATATTGTTTTTAAATGTTGATTTTGAGAAAGTTGCAGCAAAATTTTTAGGATGACTGTACCTTTAGTTAAGGTAATGAGGATGGTGGACAGTGAAGATAAACCTGCTTTGCCTTATATATATGATGCTATGGATAAGGCCAAATTGGAAATATAAGCAAACCTTGATCGCACGCGGTTACTTCTAAAGAAAGTTTGGAAGATAATTGATGCACGTTGAAACCGTCAAATGCATCATGATTTGCATGTTGTTGCATATTCCATTAACCCTTCTATTCAATTTTCTCTTAACTTTATGGAGGATGAAGAAGTGAAAAAGGGTATTTTAAATGCAATTGACCTTGTTGAAGATTCATCTACTCGTTGTAATATTTATTTAGAGTTAAGCACGTATATACAGAGAGATTTTTAAAGGCCAATTGCAATCCAACTCTGCTCCCATATGCGACCAGGTATTGCGTTTTTATTGATATTCATTAAAGTTATTAATTGATTGACTTCATGTGTTTCTAATTAATCATTCAACAACAACTAAGCCTTTTCTCATACTAGACAGGGTTGGCTACATGGATTCTTTGTTTCCACATATCTCTATCGTGTGCCATGTTAGCAGTTAACTCACAATAAGCTAGATCATTCTTTATTGTTTCTTTTCAACACTTTTGTGGTCATCCTTTTAATACTTTCCAAATTTAGTTTTTCATACCTTCTTCCAAGTTCTTCTTTTGATCTTCTTTTTATATGTACAAACCATCTTAAACAATATTCTCTCATTTTATCCTCTATTGGTGTCACTCATAATTTGTTTCTAATAACCTGATTATGTATACTGTATTTCCTTGTATGACCATTCATTCAGCTCAACATCTTCATTTCTGTCACAGACATCTTTTGTACATGTTGATGATTAACTGCTCATTATCGTGTTTTATTTCAGATGAATGGTGGGCTCATTTTGGTGTATATGCACTGAATTTGGTAAGGTTTGCTCAACGTATATTGAGCCAAACATGCAGTTCGAGTGGGTGCGAGAGGAATTGGAGCTTTTTCGAATTCATTCAGACGAAAAAGCGAAACAAATTGGAACATGCTCGACTGCGTGATTTGGTATACGATGCCTATAACATGAAGTTAAGGCAAAGGTAATAATTAGGAAATAAATATTGTTTGTTATTGTCCAGTTCTTGACTTCTTTCTTAATCTTATTAATAATAAATGCTTGATGTGGTTATATTATATTTGATATTCTTTATAATTTAAATATTCTCTCTTTATTGGCAAATGCAAAAGGATGCAAGAAGGACAAGGAAGGTGCCATATAACCCGTTGAGTTACGAAAATGTTGAAATTCTCGACGATTGGGTCGAAGAGGAGGAGTTTCCTATCATTTTAGAGAATGAAAATTGGAGGACACTCCAAGTTGAAGCAAAACTTGGAGTTGGAGACGATGAAAATGAAGTCGAAGGTGTTGGATGGGCAAGTCCTATTATGGAGGAAGAAGAGGGAGGAGATGATGATGATGGTGGTGATCTTGACTCGTTGATTATAATGCTTTTGTTGATTATGATCAACATTGTGGATGATTGTAATTTGTTTTAACTTTTATTTGTAAGTTGTATTTGTAAGTTGTAACTTGTAACCTTGATGATTATGGATTCTATGGATTATGGAATATGGAATCATGGATTATGGATTCATGGAATATGAAATTATATTATTTATACAATATGGATGCTTGTAGCATTGTTATGGAGATGTTTTTGTTATAGTATGAATGCTTCTTCATTGTGTTATACATGTTTTGTTCATTAATTTTTTAATTTTTTTAATTTTTAATTTTTTTAATTTTTAATTTTTGATGTTGAGATAGATGAGTGGGTACACAAGAAAAGATCATATACATAATAAGGTTATTACAAACCAATTGAGAGTAGCACCAAAAGAGATAACATGAGTGAAAATAGGTTTAGATGGTTTGAACATGTATAGATGACCAAAAGACGCTCCCATAAGAAGATATGAAAATTAGATTGTGAAAATGTTAAAAGAGAAAGAGGACGACCACAAAAGTGTTGGAAAGAAACTATAAAGAATGATCTAGTTTATATTGAGTTAACTACTACGAGCACATGATAGGGCTGGGTGGAAACAAAGAATTCATGTAGCCAACCCCATCTAGTATGGAAAAAGGCTTACTTGTTGTTGTTGTGGACATGCAACAAACACAAAACTACATGAGTGTACTAAAATTTCTAAATACTGTCAAAACATGATTGCACGTGCTTTTGATCAAAGACTACCATTTGTTTAGCATTTCTTATTACTAAAATACCATGCTTTGAGTCGAATCATTTAAATGAAATATTTTTCACTTCTGTTCATCGGGTTGAAATACCGTATGAACCATTGAATTTTTTCTTTGATCTATCAACTTAAGCACTTAGAATTCCGCCGTGAGATGACCCTCAAGATATATTTCCAGTAATGCCACAGAAACAGTTCACACCCCACCAGCAACATGAATCCCAGATTCAAAAATTAGTCCGACTGGTTAGCTAGGAATTCAAGATTAACACAGATGCAGCAAGTCCCACAGGTGCATTAAAAAAGCTTAAAGAAATTAAAGGACTCAGCCATCAGAAAATGCAACTCTTAAGAACCAGAAAACAAATCAGATCCAGATTCCATCAATAAATCTCAGATCGACCCAAGTTAACGAGTTCACGAACATGACAAGTGAAACGCTAGAAGCAGACGGGCCAGAAGAAGAGCTAAAAGAGGACAGAAGAAAAACAAGATTCCACCAGCTAGGTTACCAGACCGATGCCAAAAGAACAGACACTCACGAACAAGTCAACAAAAGATCCACTTGCAGTAGAAACAAGCGATTTCCCTAAAGTAAATAAAAAATCCAGACAAGAAAGAGACACAGATCTGAGTGACCCAGATGGACAATTAGAAAGCATACCGCCTCCATTCGAGCAAGAGAAACCCTTCCTCCGGCTGCATCTCGATAGGAGGAGGGAGAATCGGCCCGTCGGACGCGAAAACTCCGTCCAGATCGCCATTGCTTCCATTGACAAACGCACCACCATTTGATTCGACGACGGGTTCGGAGAAGGGTGCGTACTCTGGGGCGCGGTAGATCGGAGGCGAGGGAGGGGGGACGGAATCGTCGTCGTCGGTGGGGAAGCTTCCGGCGTAGATCGGAGGATTCGCACCGTCGATCGGATGACCGGCGACCGTATCGTACGAATCAAATCCGACGTACCCGTTGTTGTCGTCGTCGAAGGAGCGATCGGCGACCGCTTCCCCATCGTTGCTGAAGCTATCGAACGTATTAAACGAAGCCATCTCTCTCTCCTTTCTCTCTCTCTCTGGGGGAAAGGGGAAAGGGCGGAAGAGGTGGCAGGCACTCAGAAAACCCGTTCTTCCGTATAAATGGAAAATATCTCCGTTACCTCAAACTATCGTGATATTAACGACATATTAAAGCTGTAACTTCTCCTTTGAGAAGCGAGAAGATCATAGCGTTATATACAACAACAACAACAACAACTAAGCCTTTTCCCATACTAGACGGGGTCGGCTACATTGATTCTTTGTTTCCATAGATCCTATCGTGTGCGATGTTAGCAGTTAACTCCCAATAAGCTAGATCATTCTTTATTGTTTCTTTCCAATACTTTTGTGGTCGTCCTCTACCTCTTTTAATACTTTACAAATTTAGTTTTCATACCTTCTTACTGGTTCTTCTTTTGATCTTCTTTCTATATGTCCAAACCATCTTAAACGATGTTCTCTCATTTTATCCTCTATTGATGTCACTCCTAATTTCTTTCTAATAACCTCATTATGTATACGGTCTTTTCATGTATGACCACTCATCCGTCTCAACATCTTCATTTCTATCACAGACATCTTTTGTACATGTTGATGATTAACTGCTCAACACTCACAACCATAAAACATGGCAGGCCTAATTGATGCTCTATAATATTTACCTTTTAATTTTAATGGTATCTTCTTATCACAAAGAATACCTGATGCTCCTCTCCATTTTAACCAACCAGCATTAATTCTATGAGTAACATCTCCATCAATTCTTCTATTACTTTGAAAAATTGACCCTAGGTATTTAAAACTTTCCTTTTGAGGAATGCAATGTGTGCCAATTTTAATTTCTATGTCCTGTGAGGTAACCAAATGATCAAACTTACATTCCATATATTCTGTCTTTGTTCTACTAAGTCGGAGGCCTTTGCTTTCTAATGTTTCTCTTCATAGTTCCAATTTTCTATTAACTTTTTCCTTAAACTCCTCCACTAATACAATGTCATATGCAAATAACATACACCAAGGTACTTCATCTTGAATATGTTTTGTTAACTCATCTATCACCATTATAAATAAGTATGGACTTAAAGTTGATCCTTGATGTAACCCAATATTAACTTCAAAGAAGTTTGTCGTTCCTTCGTGAGTCCTCACACATGTTTTTGCACCATCATACATGTCTCTTATAAGGTTAATATATGTCAATGGGATACCTCTTTTTTCCAAAGTTCTCCAAAGAACCTCCCTCGATACCCTGTCATAAGTTTTTTCTAGATCAATAATATCATGTGAAGGTCTTTCTTTCTTGCTCTAAAACGTTCCATAAGACGTCTCAAAAGGTGAATCGCTTCAATAATAGATCTGCCTAGCATAAATCCAAATTGGTTCTCTGTTGTACTTGATGCTTGTCTTAACCTACGTTCGATAATTCTTTCCCATAATTTCATAGTATGACTCATTAACTTGATACCTTGATAATTCGCACAATTTTGAATGTCTCCCTTGTTCTTATATATGGGTATAAGTATACTTGCTCTACATTCCTCGGGCATCTTTTGGTTTTTCCATATTTCATTAAATAGTTTTGTGAGCCAAGTGATTCCTATTTCTCCTAGTATTTTCCAAACTTCTATAGGAATATTATATGGTCCTACCGATTTACCACTCTTCATATGTTTAAGAGCCTCTTTGACTTCATTCTTTTGAATACGTCGGTAGAAATTGCGGTTTATATACTTTTCTGACTTGGCTAAATCTCCTAAACTAATACTAACATCTTTATTTTCATTAAAAAGATTATAAAAATAGTTTTTCCATCTATTTCTTATATCATCATTTGCCACTAGAATTTTTTCATCCTCGTCTTTTATGCGTCTAACATAATTAAGATTTTTAGTTTTCTTATCTCTAGCCCTAGCTACCCTAAAAATATCTCTTTCACCCTCTTTTGAGTTGAGTTTGTTATATAAGTCCTCCCAAATCTGAGCTTATGATTCACTAACGAATTTTTTTGCTTCCTTCTTTGCTTTCTTATAAGCTTCTAAAGTTTCACTAGTTTTCTTAGCATAATGTAATTTGTAATATGCCCTCTTTGCCTTGATTTTATTTTGTACTACTTCACTCCACCACCAAGCTTCTTTTTGTGCCGGTACACCTCCCTTAGATACCCCTAACACATCTTTCGCCACTTTCCTAATATGTATAGCCATATTGTTCCACATATCACAGGGTGTGCCAACATAATTTCAAACATCTCCTTCAAGGACTTTCTGTTTAAATATATCTTCTTTCTCGCTTTTGAGGTTCCACCATTTAGTCCGAATAGCTCGATGCACTCTTTTCTTCTTTGTCCATTTTTTTATTTGTAAATCTATAACTAAAAGTCGATGTTGGGTGGTTAAGCTTTCTCCTGGAATTACTTTACAATCTTTACAACACGTTCTATCTTTTTTTATACAAATAAAGTAATCAATTTGTGTTTGTGATAAGTCACTCTTATAAGTAATTAAATGTTCATCTCATTTTTTGAAGATTGTATTGACTATAAAGAGATCAAATGACATAGCAAAATTTAAAATCTCCCTACCTTCCTCGTTTATATCCCCAAAACCAAAGTTTCCATGAATCCCTTGATATCCTAATGCCTCTTTAAAGACATGTCCATTTAAATCTCCTCCTAAACTAATCATCTCCCTTTGTGGAATCTTTTGAAACACCTTATCTAACTCTTCCCAAAAAACTGTCTTTATACTATTTTCTAATCCTACTTGGAGTGCATAAGAACAAATTATATTCAAAACCTCTGCTCCTAACACTAATTTCAATGTCATGATTCGGTCACCATATCGTTGTATGTCTACTACACTCCTTTAAATCTTTATTTATGATAATACCAACTCCGTTTCGAGCCTTTTCTTTACCTGAGTACCATAATTTAAAACTTGTATCCTCTATCTCTTTTGCTTTTTCTCCAACCCATTTTGTCTCTTGTAAACATACAAGATCAAAGTGTTATATGCGGTAATAAAATCCATGACGCAAGTATATATGTTTTAGGAAAAGTGGAAGTGGGCTACCGCAAGCTTTGACCTATTTGATTGAAAGGATCCTAACGAACAAGCTCAAGGTTAGAGCTAGGTGGTATGAGTTATTCATATTTTTCTATATACCTTTAAAATAAACCATTTAAATTGACTCATGGGTTATAAATATTTTTCTATACACCTTTAAAATAAACCATTTAAATTTATTGTAGCTTCTTTTAATGTATAAATGCCTTATAAATATTTTCAAAACTATATCTTTGGAAAATGTCTGGATCATCATGGATGACTCATGGGTTTGCAGGTAGGAGTTGACTCAAAAGAACTTCTTAATTCAAAGGTCACGAGTTCAATATCTTGAAGGTACATGGTTCAAACAAGCCCAAATTTTATTAATTTTTAAGATTCTGTCAACCAAACTAGGAAAACAGGAAATGAGAAATCTTGTACTTAAGATGCATGAGATAAATGTCACTGATCAACTGAGCCCATGAATATTACAAAAAGTTTTTCTCTCAAGCCCTTTTCATGACTCAATAAATCTCTGATACCAATTGTGATATTATCGTTTTTTGAAACAAGCTTTGATACCAATTACAAGTTACAAGCTTGTGAAAGAAATCATGATGATGCGATGATAGTAAGTTATGTCTTGCAGTGTCATTAATATCTCACATGTGCAAACCACTTAATGCATTGGCATTATCTAAGCCCGGAAGTTCTTCATTTATTAGACTTTTAAATTTAAAATAAAAAGACATGATATACTGTTTCATAAATGGTAGCATCATATCTACAATGTAAGTTACAATCTTGTGAAAGAAATCATGATTATAGTAAGTTGTCTTGCAATGTCATCAATATCTCACATGTGCAAACCACTTAATGCATTGGCATTATCTAAGCCCCAAAGTTCTTCATTTATTAGACTTTTAAATTAAAAATAAAGAGACAAGATACTACTTCATAAATGGTAGAATCATATCTACAATGCATATGCTATCATGTTTTTCTTCTCACAACAAATGGAAGCTTTAATGAAGGCCCTTTCCAAATCTTGTGTATTGATTTTTGAACCCTAACTGTTTATGATCTTTCTTCACATGAGATGTGAAACTTGGCAACACCTCTCACTTTCTTCATATTACAAAAGCAACTCTTTGAAACAGGGTAGTATAATGGGTTCTTACAAGATGTGATTTGAGAATCTTTTTCACAATATCAGGGACAGGAACAATGTTTCCGAAAGATGCAAGATTCAAGAATCCTTTTCGCATGAAAAAGGTCTCCCAAAGATGTAGGATTCAACAATCCTCCTTACAACATTGGGTTCATGGAAAAGGTTCCCGCAAGATGCCAGACTCGAGAAACCTTTTTTGGAGTTAAATGATGATATATGTCACTATATAAAGCACAACATCAAATAAGATTCAGAAACTTTCAACAATTTTATGAGTTGAACATTGCATCAAACATCCAGAAAAATAGCAATACTGTTGAAAATTAATCACTTCAAATTTATCATCTAGAAAAATAGCTCATAGATTGAAAAGGTTTAGTATTTCATCTCTAGGAACATTGTTCCGCTATGAAGGAAAAGATCAATCCACACGTAGCTTCATCAGCAAATAACAGTCAAAACAAAGAAACAATATGTTCTATTAATTGCTTTGACTTTCAAGCATAGCATTCAAGTACATATGCATTTTAACAATAGATAAAATGCCCTCAACTAAGCTATAAATTTGGTGTAGGTTAGTATTTTATCGAAGGCATAGTTTTTGCTGTTCAAAAGAATCATCCGAGCCCAGCTTCATTATCAATTAACAAGGCAAAATAGATGAATCAATGTGTCTCTCTTCCTTTTGTATTTTCATTTCTGAATTTCAAGCATCAAAGTCCAAGTACATTCTACATGAATTTATATCGAAAGCATAATAGCCTTCACTTAAGCTATCAATCTTAAAGCCTAGCTTCTTGTAAATGCACATAGTTGGCATCCTCAAGGGGTCCACATGAAGGGATATGCGTTGCACCTTTCTTGATCAACATTTTCCGATAGCAGCTCTGAGTAGTGCTTCTCCACAACCCTGCCTTTTGTAAGTCTCCCTCACTGTACAACACCAACCAAATATTTTGACCAAGAGCAAAAAAAAAGAAGCTAAGCTATTCCAATATTAAACTTGCACATAAAGTAATCAATCCTAGAGAAATCTACTACAATAGAAGAAACTGAGGCAAAAGTAATCTATTCCAATATTAAATTTGCACATAAAGTATTAAGTTTGCAAAAAAAAGATGTTTTAACAACACAAACACCTATAAGAGTTCTGACAATGGTCATCTTGGTTATAGATGCAAAAGCTTTTTCATAGTCAATCCCATATTTGTGAGCGTAACCCTTTGCAACTAATCTAGCTTTATAGTGGTCAAGAAAACCATCATCTTTAGTCTTAATCTTATACACCCACCTACATCCTATAGGTTTTCTGTTTTAAGATTTAGGAACAATATCCTAGGTTTGAACTCTATATATGGCATCCAATTCTTCATCCATAACTTGAATACAGACTTGTGATCATTGTATTTCTTTAAAGGTTGTGAATTTTTTTATAACAGAAATCGTAGTAAGAGATATCTATGTCTTGGTGAAAAACTATCAGAGGAAATGAACCGTTTAAGAGGTTTGGAGTCCCGATTGGATTTTCTAAGTATAGGTTCAGTGGTAGGAGAAGGTCATCTAGAGTAATGTTGATTAAAAGGAACAACAAAATACCTTGATGACATATGTTCATCTAGATCATTTTCTAGATTTATCATATCATTTCCTAAAACATCATTTAAAAATGAATAAGTAGAATTATCAATGAAACTAACATCATTCGTACTTTTAAACATATATTCATGTTCAAAAATTTGACATCTCTTGATACATAGAGTTTATCATTTTATAATTATAACATCTATATCCTTTTTTATTTATTCTATACTCCAAAAATACACATTCTATTGCAAGAGAGGATAATTTATCATTTTTGTCAGTTTAAACAAAATATTTGTATCCAAAAATTCTTACTATAGAGTAGTTAGAAGGAATTTTAAAAAGTTTTTCTATGAATAACATATTTTGAAAAACAGAAGAATGTATACAATTTGTCAAATAAATGACGATCATGATTTCTTCTGCTAAAAAAAATTTAAGAACCCTACTAGATTAGTGCAATATTGTTATGGTTTGTAGAATATGATGATGTTTATGTTCTGAAATCCCATTTTGTTGGGGAGTGTTAGTGTTACAAGATTGATGAATAATTCCAAATTTTTTAAGATAGTTTTGAAATATTTTAAACATAAACTCCCCTCCCGAGTAAGTTATGAAAATCTTAATTTCAGAAGCAAACTGATTTTTTACAAGGTTATGAAAAATAACAAAATTTTAAAAAATATCGAATTTAGCTTTTAAAAGATATACTCATGTATATCTAGTGAAATCGTTAATGAAAATAATATAGTACGAGATACCTCCTTTAGACATAACGGGTGGAGGACCCCAAACATTCCAGTGAACAATTTCAAAAGGTCTCGTGGTAACATGCATTTTGTTTAAGAAAGAAAGGAGTTGCATTTTACCAAGTACACAATCTTTGCAAGAAAATGCTCAATAGTCTTTATTTCAAGAGAACATTGATACAACTTTTGAGCATTAAGGTATCCTAATCTCTTGTCCTATAGAAGAGCATCATTTGATAAAACATTAACATGTCCTATACTATACAAATAATCTATGATATTAGTCTTTATTTGAAGAGAACATTTATACAACTTTTGAATATTAAGGTGTTCTAATTTTTTGTCACACAAAAGAAAATTATTTGATAAAATATTAACATATCCTATACTATGCAAATAATCCATGATATAAATTACGCCCTCCCTATATTCACACCCAATCACCTTCTTCGATAGACGATCATTTATAATATATCCTGTGGATTAAAAGGTTATAATACAATCATCATCCATAATTTGAGATACGAAAAGTAAGAATTTTTTGTTTTGAAGATCACTGATCTTATGTCAAAAGTCATACTTTGAGTTTCTTTAGTTGAAGAAGACCAAACCACTCCAACTGTTGCTTTCTCTTTCATTTGAGCTTGAAGTAGCTTCACTTTTTCTTGAAGTGCAAAGACAGAGGAGGAGGCTTGTTCTTCTATTGTAGTCGTCTTCTTTTTTAACTTAGGGCAATTTGGCCTAATATGACCAACCTCTCTACAAAAGTAATAAATGACTTCTCTTCTAGCCTCACTTGACTCTTCATTTTTAAAATGAGGAAGACGATATATCTTAACATTTGCTTTAAGTCTAGATATAGCTAAGGCAGTATCTCTTTGAAGCCTAGCTTCATTCATTCTTGTTTTCCCCATTTGAAGATTGATAATAATCTTTTCCTTAGTTAGAAAGGGTTTCTAATGAATGAGGAATGATTTTACCTCTTTAAATTATTTTCGAAGGCTTCTTAAGAATTGATACACGAAGTCATCATTGTCTTCATATTGTCTCTCATTAAGGCATTATGTACATTTCTTTTTATATCCATACAACTGATTCTATACATTGGAATATTTACCAAAAGATTTGTTTACTCTTTTATCATTATATAGGAGATGTTGATTTATCTCGTAATATCATCCTATGAGTAACATCACTTTGAATATAGGATCTTTTAAAATATTTTCATGCTTCTTTACCATTAGTAAAGTTAGCCAAAGTGTTTCTAGTATGCTCGTTCACATTATTTATTAGTACCTATAAAACCGTTCGATGATCTCCTTAATATTCTTCTTTTTACTCAAGCATAACATTAACAGAGTGTTCTACCTTCGAACCACTTACATAACCCTATAAAATTTTAAATTATAGATAATTTTCTATATATTGGGCCAATGTTTTGTAGTTTAAGGGTGTTAAATGAAAATTAAACCCTCATTTATCATTTATATTTTAAGGAGAAAATAAATATAAAGAGATAAACTTACAATAAAGTCAAGAATACTATCAACATGCTTTTCGAGAAGGCAAACAATATTTTCACGATCGAGAATGATTATGATATCATGTAATGAAGACGATGGTTCACTATAGCAATGAAACATCGATGAATAAATATCAAGATCGATAAATAAATATCAGCACAATGTCACTATTACAAAGCCTTAAAAAAAACTATAATCTCATAAGTGCAACAAAATAACTCCGAAAGTAGTAAAAATAAATATTATTAATAAACCAAAAAGTTGTATTAGAAGAGTGTACAATGGAGTAATTTATAGGAAGAAGGGAGAGAGGAGCATAGGAGCAATGTAGTAGCCACCGTTGGGGCCTCCTGGCCATTGGGTTCCCCAACGAGCCATTGGGGGCCTGGTGCCTTGGCCCTGGTGGCCTGGCACCAGGGGCCCTTTCGGCTAGGCCCCTGTCCCTAAGGGTATCTTTACAAGTTTACAATTACCACCCCATAGGATGGACAACTATGTCTAGGCTGAAGGACGCTGGTGGTATAGGGCTCAAATCTCTAAAGGTCATGAATGATGCTTTTATCGGAAACTAGGTGGAAGATACTACAAGAGTCACGAAATTTATGGTTGAAGGTAATCGCGAGCAAGCACCTTAACAGATTAAGTAGGGCTCCATAGCATGGAGCAAGCAGGGCAACACACCTCTCTGGAAGGAACTAGCCAAATTATGGCCTATGATGCTCAGCAACACAAGACAGGAAATTGGCAGAGGTGATCGGGTTAGGTTCTAGCAAGATGAGTGGCTTGAAGGGATGGAGCTCTAGCACAGTACCTCACAAAATCTATCGGTGTCAATGAAGCGCACTGTAAAGTGAGCAGCTATGGAGCTGCAGATGGTAATTGGAAGTGTTTCACTTCACCTGCGCAAATACCTACCAGAACAAGTACTGCAGAAAATTTGGGCTTTCCTTTCCTCCAAAACAGGAGGATGGGGATGATCATCAAGTTTGGAAGTTGACAGAGACTGGACCCTTTACCACAGCAAGCTGTTACAGAAGCCTTGACTATGAGTATAGACCAAACATAGATAGCCTTTGGCAGCTGATATGGAAGTGGAAGGGGCCGGCAAGAATGCAACTTTTTCTTTGGCAAGTGGCCCATGAGAGATTGCTTACAAACTGCAGAATCTCACAATGGTGGGGCAGGCTTTGTGATCTGTGTGGTTTATACCAAGAAGATGAACTTCATGCTCTCAGAGATTTCAAGCTATGGCCCAAGTATGGTTGAGATTGGTACGCCCAAGCAGGATCTGCGAGTTCTTCCACTGGCAGGTGCTGAAGTGGTTGGTTCACAACTTACTGAAGATCTTGGAGATGTTGAAGGGAACACTGGCCCACTGTTTTGGTGTGGCAGCGTGGAGTGGCTAGCAATGGTGCAATAAAGTGCTTGCGGAAGTGACTACCAGGAGCCAAAGAATAGAACCAAGGTCATTCTCAGTTTCACTCATCAAATCAGCAGGGCATACTCAGGAGAACAGATGATTTTAGCAAAGGAGCCGCAATCTCTATGAGAGGTGGACACCCCCAACAAGGGATGGTTCAAGCTGGGGGGCTCATAAGAGATGAGAATGGTAAGTGGCTCAGGGACTTTGCTACAGCTATTGGGTCATGTACGGCATTGTCTGCTGAAATTTGGGGCTTACATAAGGGGCTAGGACTCGCAAGGGAGCTGGGGTTGAAGGAACTAATCATCGAAACTGACTCCAAGGTTGCGTTGAATGCTTTTACAGGTGGGAACACCAAGAGGACACAAGCTACACACTTCCTGTCGAGAATAGAATCCTGGTTGCAGAAAGCTTGCTCAGTCAAGATGAATCACATCTAGAAGGATGGTAACAGGATTGCTGATTGGTTGGCCAAGTCTAGTCTGGTGGAAGAGGAAGTGTCAGGGCCTCTGCGGCTCAGATCCTAGACACACCGCTATAAAGCTCTGGACTAATGCACCTTTTGTCTACCAACCCAAAAAAACAGAATATGATTTAGATTTTTATTTCAATACCTTACTAAGAGCATATCTATCAATTTCTGGTGTATATTTTCAAGTTTTCAGTGTGCTCTTTCTTTCATATCTGATTTGCTACACCTCCACATATTGATGCAGATCCTTGCCGAGGGGGAAGATCTTGATCAGCGTGAAGCTGCTCTTAAGTCACTTGTAACACAGCTGATACGGGATGAAATTAGAGCTGCAGAGGCCCAGATTGATGATATAATAAGAGGCTTCCAGGAGAAACTGAGGACAACCAGTTCAGATCTCTTTAGTTCACTCATTAAAGAAGCTGAATCTGCTATATCATCCATAGTTGAAGCACAGCGTTCAAGTGGTGAGTATATTTCTATTGCTGAAGAAGATGGAAACAGTTCATATATTCCAAAAGTTGGTGACCGCGTCCGAATAAGTGGATTGGGGGATAAACTGGGTACGGTACTTGAAGCACCATCTGAGGATGGTATTGCTCTTCTGCAATATGGGAAAATAAGGATGCGAGTAAACAAATCTAACTTGAAGCCCATTCCAACTGACAAAAGTAATGGTGCAGCTGGCAGACTCCCAAGCTTGCAAAGACAGGTAACCTGTAAAAAAGATGTCTGCTATTTTCTTTTCCGTGTCCTCTCTCTCTCTCTCTCAAACTCACTCACACACGCACAATCAAATAGGTACATACATATGTGTGTATTTTACTGATTCAAACAAACATGTAGGAATAGATACGATCGAATGTGTAATTCTGAATGAGGAAAGTTGTGGACGAGTTGCATGTTATTCCAATTTCCAGGTATAGGAGAAAATGTGCATTTTGAAGACACAGACAAAACAAAATGAAAAGAATCCTAAATGAATGATGAAAAACAGTTTTCCTCTTCCACCGCATCTCATATTGTCTCAAAAGAAATCACACTTTGAAGTAGTTTTCTGATCAAAGTTGATATCTATGCCCTAGATCAAGTTAATATATTTTAGTCATTTCAAAACCAAGAAGTTTGTTGCATTTTTGAATGAAGGTTTTACTGCAATATATGTGTTGGTTTCATCAATATAACCTTCATAATGTTTTTCGGGGGTCTGCTGAGAAAAGGAAAACTTATGCAAAATATCTACCAGACTTTAGTACGATGACAGATCATGTGTATTATCAAGTTATTTCCAGATTTTTTTCTCAATTTTCGGCATAACCCCCGTCGTTCTTTTGGTAAGAACATTTCTAAATGTTCTTTTTTAATTTTTTGACTGGGAAAATAAAAGTAAAAGCTAATATTTATCGCACTTCTGTATTTTTGTATGTATTCAAAATAGATTTCCAACTGCTGCATTTTTTTTCCTGAGACTTCTTTCAAGAAATATTTCTGTAAAAATGCTCGCAAGGTAAACAATGCCGAGAAATTGGAAAGAACAATAACAATGACTGGTTTTTTTGGGACAAGCAGTTTTACCCCGTCTACCACTGCTAAGGTGGCTGATTCTACTGGTATTCCTTTTCAGACCCAACGAAGAAGTTCAAAGGCCTTTCATCTTGAGGAAGCAGCGAGTTGAGGGACCATCCCCGTGTTGTGAAGTTGAGGAAGCAGCTCACTCTCTCAACGTTGCCCTTTCATCTTGTGGCCCCCTTGAGGTACTCTTTCTTATCCATGGAATGGGCAAGGTGTGGTTAAGGAGCGTGCTCTAAGCATACTGAGGGACCATCCCCGTGTTGTGAAGTTTGAACAGGAAAGCCCTATGAATTATGGCTGCACAACTGCATACATCAAATAAAACACCATTTTCCATATTCAGTTTCTTTGACTTTACTGAAAATTTTGCTTTCCTGCTTTGACAGTTTACTAAATTGATAGATTACCATTTCTTGTTAAAACCACTTTCTTTACTTCAAGTAAATTCATGGTGTAAAACTGGTTCGTTCAAGTGGTTTGGCACTTGCTCTTAAGCAAGGTCTCCAGCTCGAGTCTTGTGAATGGAGAAAACCAGTGGTGGGCGAGCTTTACCCGTATAGTGGGTTGACAAGGCTCAAACTGGATTAGTCGGGATCGTTGGGCTTTTGGATACTGGTGGTCTAACCAAAAAAAAAATGGTGGAAAGAGAGCTTTATGATTGATCTTTCCTCTTTTCAGTTATCAACAACGGATTCTACTCTAATTGATTTCTTGTTACTGTCACTTCCTTGCTATTGATGACCCATTTGAAAATAGATTAAAGATGAGAGGCATCCTATTTTCTTTTAGGTTTTGACCCACCGTTTTCTTTTACTTGTTGCAAGATGTCTGCTAAGTCATTCTTGTTTGCCAAGTCAATTCGTCTTCGATTAGTGGCTGGTTTATTCAGGTAACTTGACCTGACCCGGAAGATTTTCGTGAAAAAAAATTCTAAAATTCGATGAATGCAAACAACAGATCTAGTTTTCTTCCTTTTCAACCTTGCATATGCACGCTCAAGTGGGGAACGGCTGAGCTCTCCTCAAAGAGTTAGTTGACTCCAGCCATTTTTGTGTATATACTTATAAGATTGGCTTATCACAAACACAAATTGATTACTTTATTTGTAAAAAAAAAGATAGAGCATGCTGTAAAGATTGCAAGGTAATTCCAGGAGAAAGCTTAACCACCCAACATCGACTTTTAGTTATGGATTTACAAATAAAAAAATGGACAAAGAAGAAAAGAGTGCATCGAGCTATTCGGACTAAATGGTGGAACCACAAAAGCGAGAAAGAAGATATATTTAAACAGAAAATCCTTTAAGGAGATGTTTAGAATTATGTTGGTATACCTTATGATATGTAAAACAATATGGCTATACATATTAGGAAAGTAGCGAAAGATGTGTTAGGTTTTTCTAAGGGAGTTGTACCGGTACAAAAAGAAGCTTGGTGGTTGAGTGAAGTAATGCAAAATAAAATCAAGGCAAAGAGGGTACTTTACAAATTACATTATCGTAAGAAAACTAGTGAAACTTTAGAGACTTATAAGAAAGGAAAGAAGAAAGTGAAAAAGGTTGTCAGCGAAGCAAAAGCTAAAATTTGGGAGGATTTATATAAAAACTCAACTCAAAAGAAGGTGAAAGAGATATTTTTAGGATAGCTAGGACTAGAGATAAGAAAACTAAAGATCTTAATTATTTTAGATGCATCAAAGACGAGGATGAAAAAATTCTAGTGACAAATGATGATATAAGAAATAGATGAAAAAACTATTTTTATAAGTTTTTTAATTAAAATAAAGATGTTAATATTAGCTTAGGAGAGTTGACCAAATTAGAAAAGTATATAAACCACAATTTCTACCAACATATTCAAAAGAATGAAGTCAAAAGAGGCTCTTAGATATATGAAGGGTGGCAAATCGGTAGGATTATACAATATTTTTATAGAAGTTTGGAAAATACTAGGAGAAATATAAATCACTTGGCTCACAAGACTACAACAACAACTAAGCCTTTTCCCATACTAGACGAGGTTGGCTACATGGATTCTTTGTTTCCACACAGCTTTATCACGTACCATTTTAGCAGTTAACTCACAATAAGCTAGATCATTTTTTATTGTTTCTTTCCAACACTTTTGTGGTCGTCATCTACCTCTTTTAATACTTTCAAAATCTAGTTTTCAAACCTTCTTACAGGTTCTTCTTTTGATTTTCTTTCTATATGTCCAAACTACCTTAAACGATATTCTTTCATTTTATCCTCTATTTCTGCTACACATAATTTATTTCTAATAACCTCATTATGTATATGGTCTTTTCTTGTATGACCACTCATCCATCTCAACAACTTCATTTTGTTAACATCTTTTATACATGTTGATGATTAATTGCCCAACACTAAGAACCATAAAACATGGCAGGTCTAATTGATGCTCTATAATATTTACCTTTTAACTTTAATAGTATCTTCTTATCACAAAGAGTACTTGATACTCCTCTCCATTTTAACCAACCAGCATTAATTCTATGCGTAACATCTCTATCAATTCTTTCATCACTGTGAAAAAGTGACCCTAGGTATTTAAAACTTTCCTTTTGGGGAATGCAATGTGTGCCAATTTTAATTTCTATGTCCTCTGAGGTCACCAAATGATCAAACTTACATTCCATATATTCTGTCTTTGTTCTACTAAGTCGGCGGCCTTTGCTTTCTAATGTTTCTCTCCATAGTTCCAATTTTCTATTGACTTTTTCCTTAGACTCCTCCACCAATACAATGTCATCTGCAAATAACATACACCAAGGTACTTCATCTTGAATATGTTTTGTTAACTCATCAATCACCATTATAAATAAGTATGGACTTAAAGTTGATCCTTGATGTAACCCAATATTAACTTCAAAGAAGTCTGTCGTTCCTTCATGAGTCTTCACACATGTTTTTACACCATCATACATGTCTCTAATAAGGTTAATATATGTCAATGTGAAATCTCTTTTTCTCAAAGTCCTTCAAATAACCTCTCTCGATACCTTATCATAAGCTTTTTCTACATCAATAAATATCATGTGAAGGTCTTTCTTTGTTTTTCTAAAATATTCCATAAGATATCTCAAAAGGTAAATCTCTTTAATAGTAGATCTGCCTGGCATGAATCCAAATTGATTCTTTGTTGTACTTGATACTTGTCTTAACCTATGTTCGATAATTCTTTCCCATAATTTCATAGTATAGCTCATTAACTTGATACCTCGATAATTCACACAATTTTGAATGTCTCCCTTGTTCTTATATATGGGTATAAGTGTACTTGCTCTCCATTCCTCGGGCATCTTTTGATTTTTTCATATTTCATTAAATAGTCTTGTGAGCCAAGTGATTCCTATTTCTCCTAGTATTTTCCAAACTTCTATAAAAATATTGTATAATCCTACCGATTTACCACCCTTCATATGTTTAAGAGCCTCTTTGACTTCATTCTTTTGAATATGTCGGTAGAAATTGTGGTTTATATACTTTTCTGATTTGTCTAACTCTCCTAAGCTAATACTAACATCTTTATTTTCATTAAAAAGATTATAAAAATAGTTTTTTCATCTATTTCTTATATCATCATTTGCCACTAGAATTTTTTCATCCTCGTCTTTGATGCATCTATCATAATTAAGATCTTTAGTTTTCTTATCTCTAGCCCTAGCTATCCTAAAAATATCTCTTTCACCCTCTTTTGAGTTGAGTTTTTTTTATAAGTCCTCCCAAATTTTAGCTTTTGCTTCACTCACGACTTTTTTCGCTTCCTTCTTTGCTTTCTTATAAGCCTCTAAAGTTTCCCTTGTTTTCTTAGCATAATGTAATTTGTAACAATCCCTATTTGCCTTGATTTTATTTTGTACTACTTTACTCCACCACTAAACTTCTTTTTGTGCCGGTACACCTCCCTTAGATACCCCTAACACATCTTTCGCCACTTTCCTAATGTGTATAGTCATATTGTTCCACATATTACAGGGTGTGCCAACATAATTCCAAATATCTCCTTGAAGGACTTTCTTTTTAAATATATCTTCTTTCTCGCTTTTGAGGTTCCACCATTTAGTCCGAATAGCTCGATGCACTCTTTTCTTCTTTGCCCATTTTTTTATTTGTAAATCCATAACTAAAAGTCGATGTTGGGTGGTTAAGCTTTCTCCTGGAATTACTTTACAATCTTTACAACACGCTCTATCTTTTTTTATACAAATAAAGTAATTAATTTGTGTTTGTGATAAGCCACTCTTATAAGTAATTAAATGTTCATCTCATTTTTTGAAGATTGTATTAACTATAAAGAGATCAAATGACATAGCAAAATTTAAAATCTCCCTACCTTCCTCGTTTATATCCCCAAAACCAAAGTTTCCATGAATCTCTTGATATCCTAATGCCTCTTTACCGACATGTCCATTTAAATCTCCTCCTAAACAAATCATCTCCCTTTGTGGAATCTTTTGAAACACCTTATCTAACTCTTCCCAAAAAACTGTTTTTATACTATCTTCTAGTCCTACTTAGGGTGCATAAGAACAAACTATATTCAAAACCTATGCTCTTAACACTAATTTCAACGTCATGATTCGGTCACCATATCATTGTATGTCTACTACACTATCCTTTAAATCTTTATTTATGATAATACCAACTCCATTTCAAGCTTTTTCTTTACCTAAGTACCATAATTTAAAACCTGTATCTTTTATCTCTTTTGCTTTTTTTCCAACCCATTTTGTCTCTTGTAAACATAGAATATGAATCTTTGTCCGAATCATAATATCTACTACGTCCATTAGCTTACCGGATAATGTTTCGATATTCCAAGAACCAATACGAATCTTATTATCTAGGACTAGCGTACTTACCCCTCGCATCCGTCCATGTTCAAAATGCGGAGACCCTCTCTGAAATTTTTTCACTACATTCGGGTGGCAATGTAGCGGGACTAACTTCTTTACCCACACCCATAAATGATGTGGGAACCCTCTCTGTAATTGATTCACTACATTCGGGCGAAAGTGTAGTGACTCTTGCTTACTTATTACTGCATTCGGGCTCTGCAGCATGTCGTTAGGAGACGACGCCCCAAAGTAATACTCATAATTTTTGTAATCCATGTTATAAAATCCGACGAAGTTTTATGCTGGCTGTCAGAAGCCTAACACAACCCTCCTCCTTTAGGTGAGGCGAATAGTCTCTTGAACGATATAGGGTGGAGCGAAGCTTATGGATCCAACCTTGGTTTTAGGCTTCTGATGACTTGAAATTTTGAGTGGAGCGAATGCTTCACTTCGACTGAATGTAGATCCGCCACTGCCGGTGATCGTACTTCATTGCACTTCGTGCACGCGTCATAACATCTCAATGTAGTGATGATGTCCATTGAGACAAGGTGGAGCGACCAGTCCATCTTAAAGTTGAAAAATCAATGAAAAAACTCAAGGACACAAACACGGCTGCTATACTCAGTTCACCCCACCTTAAATAGTTGAAAAGGCTATTTGTTGAGATCCGCCACTTACTGGCCCCTCTAGGGAGTGTTTTTCCAAAAATTTCACAGTTTTATTATTCTTTTTTCCCCTTTCAATATTTTTGGACTTCCGGTGGGGCGGCTTCCTGAGGTTCCCCGCAGAAGATAACATTCATGAGAATCAACCCTTAGTAATGCCCGTCTAGCAGGCACTTCATTTCCATTAATTAGCAATGGGAAATTAATAAAAAGGTGGCAAGCATTTTTTGCTCGTGTTTGGCCTTATCCAGACATCGCTGGTAGAAGAGATATTGCATACACACGTGCCCACATGCTGGGGCTCACACACTCACACATACACAGAGAATCTAAACTAATAGAAACGGTACAAATGATATATAGTAGAATGGGCAATGGCGCAATAGAAGCTCAATATATAGATCTTAGGCGAGTAATGCAGCACAAGCAGTGTGAGGTGAGGCATATGCCTCGGCTCAAATTTGAAAAATTCTTTGATGTGTCATACAAAAATACATGTGGACATTCATCCAGAAAACATCCCTAAGTCCGTCCCTGAGAACAAGTTACTGAAAACACTGTTTACAGAGATGAAACTCCTTTAATCCACAAAGAGAAGAAATTAGGCAAATATATGAAGTTTTACTATTAATTAACTTGTTCTGCAGCGAGAGGAAACTTTTTGAATCCACAAAGAGAAGAAACTAAGCAAATAGCTGAAATATTACTATTGATCAACAATGGAAAGATTGTATTTCTTTGTACATGAGGACTTGGTTATATAGATCAGAGACTTCATGACAAGTTTAATGTCCCTTTGCAGAAATAGTCTTTACTCTTACGAGACATCAACATAGAAATTAGAGAGATCTAAAAAAATCTAACTCATCGCACTCAGAGCGTTAGCCCAATGGCAGGTACTTTGGCGCCATTGCTGCTGGTGGGGAGTTCGACTCCCAGCAGGGTATGTGTTAGGCTTCGGCCTCCTCTTGTAACCAAAAAAACGAAAATCTAACGCAACTCTTAAAAACAACTAGATTAATCACTCAGCTAAGAAATAGAACAAGACACTTAAAAATTAACAAAAAAATAGTAATGACTCATAAAAAATACACATTTAGTATTAAGTTGACTCAAAAAATAGAATGAGACTCTTAAAAAAAATACTTTTTTAGAGAATGGAAAAAATAACTAGAATCTTCAGAAATGGAACTAAGCAATTAATATAACTAAGGAACGCCAATGAACATATGGCTGGCTGTGCGTATCCCACAACAAAGAGAATGAAATTAAAGAGAGTGAAAATTAGGAGCAAACTTTAGAGTTCTGGTGGTGCTTGTGATTTAGTGCTTTTACGATGTCGCTTGAATGATTCCTTGGGGTCTGATTTCTTCACTTTTTGTTCAATTCAAGAGGTACAACAATTGTTTCATCTTTCATGCATTACTCGGATGTGACCTTCTTCGGCATCCTGCAAGACTACGGATGGAACTGGTGCAGTGGTAACAATGAAACCAATTCTACACTTTTTCAAGGTCAAGCTGATTCTTTGTTGGACCATCTTGTCACTGAAGCTGTCACGGATCCATTGGGCCGATTTTTCGCGACAGGATGGATTTCATATCAAGATACATGGGATGGTGCAATGCACAAGAGATTTATCTGCTAGTGACTGCTAGGATTGCTTGATCTCTGGGCTAGCCAGAGTCAAGCTCCACTGCTAGGAAGCAATGGCACGGATGCACGCACAGAGCAGTTGCTCTGTAAGGTATGATATTAATCAGTTTGATAATCCGTTGTTGCCGCCGCCTCCATCTCCAACGCCACCAAGTGTTCCCGGTGAGTCTACTTCTATAAGAGGATTTGAATCTCGACGCTAGATCTGTAAGGCCACCAACGTAGCAACGGATGTTTTCCATGCTTTGCACAGCCCCCGCTTTTGTCTTGGACTAGCCGCTCTTCTAAAGTCGGTCCTTGGCATATAAGGCCGGACATCCTGAAAGATCCAAATGAATTGCTTTATGAATGAAATGAACGTTACAGTATTGTATCGAGGCACAGAAACCGACGTCTCTCTCACACACACAGTGCGATTGGCCTTTACTTTCCATTTACCTTTTTGTCTTTGCTTTTGATGCGTCGTTTTCCCCCTAACTTTTAGGAACGTAGTAACTTGGCTTTTTCTCAGTATTTTCAGTCGTGTTCCTTGGGCTACTTCCCATAAAATAGCCATTTTCAGGGGCAGATCCATTACACCAGAATGATGTTTTACATCATATATCTTTTTCATCATGCTATCCTTTTCTTTTGCTTACTATTGGTTCGTGACACTTCGGTCGGCTGATTGTCAGGGTCGGTGATTGCTCGTGACTCCGTCTCCGTGAATTTATCTTGCCATTACATAAAGGAATGGAAAACCTGCTGACTAACTAAATCATGCATGCAGATGATATTCAACATGGAGAACTTATGATCGTCATACTCCCAACCACGATTGTAATATCAACAGTTCTTATTTCTTGGGCGATCTACATCGTCATTGCGGGGACAACCTTGTGCAAGAGACCTCTACGTAATGCATCAAAAGTATCCATGTTTCTGATGGCGATTTCAGCGAAGCCGGTTGTCGGAGTCCGCTGTTTTCTTTCTGTTCTCTGTTCGGTCTCCTAGGTACACCTGCAGCGGAAATGGTGTGTGCGTGTGTTGTTTGAGGTTTCCTCACAGCGACCTTTCCCAGAGAGACAGTAATGTTTTCAGTGTGTTTTTTGTATACGCAATGCTCTTATTTATATAGCAGTACCTGCTCTACGTTTCTCAGTTTTCTAGTTGGGTTTCTCTCATCCGGAACATCCACATCCGGACTGTTACCGTGTTTTTCGATAACGGTCTGGCGATTACCTGACCCTATTTGTAACTCCCGCCATGATAACGGTCTAGATTGCCAATCCAGCCATTACCGTACTAAGTTGTCAAGAATTGCCACTTTGTAACATCTCCCACTTGGCCATTTGAGCCAAGTGTACTGACATACTGATTTCCCTCCGACTTTTTCAGGGTTTACCTAATAATGTCAATTTATGATTGCTGCTACAATCAATACCCGTTGTGTAGTTATTTTCCTACACAACAATCAAACATACCTCAAACCCATGTTTGTAACATGTTTTGAGAAAAGTTTATCTGTTATGCCTTTAGTCAAGGGGTCTGCCAACATATGATTTGTTGGCATGTATGAGATTGATATTTCCTTTCTCATAACCATATCATGAACATAGTGGTATTTCACCATTATATGCTTGTTTTTTTTAGCAATCAGCTCCACTCATGATAAGAGTAATTGCTGCTTTGTTATCATGGTAAATGACAACTGGCTCATCGGTTATTTCCAACTTCAAATCACGTATGAAGTGGTTTATACAAACAACACTCGTTGCAGCCATACAACAAGCTACATACTCAGCTTCCTGTGTATGCAATGCTAAACAACCTTATTTCTTACATGCCCCAAAAACAACACCACCTCAAAATAAGAATATTTGACCCGAGGTTGATTTGCTGTCATCTTTGCTCCAAGCAAAGTTAGCATCTGAGTATCCTACCACTTCCAGTTCATCTACTTGAAAACACAATTTCAAGTCTCTTATTCCTTTCAGATATCTTAAAATCCTTTTTACAGCTATTCAGTGTTGTCATCCAAGATTACTTTGATATCTACTTACAAGACCAACAGTAAAACTGATATTAGGTCTTGTACATAACATAGCATACGTCAAGCTACCCACAACTTGTGCATAAGGAACATTAGGCTTATCATCTCCTTCATCGGGATAATCAACCTTACTAATTTTAACCCCTTTTGCAATAGGTGTATAAGCAAAATTGCATTCACCTATTTTAAACTTCTTGAGGATATAGTAAATATCTCTCTCTTGACTTAGGCATAAGAGTCTAGATTCTCTATCTCAAGAGATCTTTATATCCAGGATATAGGATGCTTCCCCCATATCCTCCATTTCGAACTTGGAGTTTAAAGTTTTGACAATCATCTCGTTGTCGTTTTCAATCAACAATATGTCATCTACATATAATGATAGGATGACAAAGTGGCTCCTATTGTTCGAGACATATACACAGTGATCAAGTTTATTAGCCATAAACCCAAGTTCTATAATGACATTTTGAAAAGTCAAATACCATTGGCGAGGTGACTGTTTCAGGCCATATAGGGATTTTCTCAACCTATATACTTTATCTTCTTGGCCTTCAACCACAAATCCTTCGGGCTGCTGCATGTATATGATTTCATCTAAATCTCTGTTTAGAAATGTTGTCTTTAGATCTAACTGATGTAAGTCCAAATCATAATTTACAGATATTGCCAGGATTATTCTTATGGATGCAAATTTTGCAACTGGAGAATATGTCTCAATATAATTTATCCCCTATTTTTGTAAAAAACCCTTTGTAACCAACCTTGCTTTAAACTTGTCGATTGTATAATCGACCTTGTATTTCTTTTTTAGAACCCATTTACAGCCTATGACTTTCTTTCCTTTTGGCAAATCAATCAATTTCCAGACTTGTTTTTTCTCAATGGATTCAATTTCCTCATCCATGACTTTCTCCCAGTCTGATGCTTCCAATGAGTTCATAGCTTACTGATAAGTCAAGTTATCATTCAACTTATCTAAATCCACTAAATTACACACTTCTTCTGTAAGATAAGTGTGACAATACTTTAAGTAGGATGAAGTAGCCCTTGACCTTTTATGTCCATTTAAGGTTTCAGTTGTTTGAGGAAGATCTTTTATGGGCTCAAAAGATGATTAATCTAGGTCTACTAGATCATCAATACATTCATCATTGTTTTTCAAGATGTCATTCTTAGTATCTTCTAAGAATTAAACATCTCTCCTTTTAATTATTTTGTGGTCCTTATGATAAAACTGATATCTTTTTGAACCTTTCGGATATCCAATGAATATACATCTTAAGGATCTACTTTGTAGCTTATCTATAGATTGATCAAGGATCTTTACGTGTGCAATAGATCCCCACCTCCTGAGATGATGTAGATTGGGTTTTCTTCCAAACCACATCTCCTATGGTGTAATGAATACATCTTTACACGGTACTCTATTGAGTATATAAACCGCTATATTTACTGCTTCTCTCCAAAATATCCTTGGTTCAACAAGGATTTGTTGTATCTCTCAACTACACCATTTTGTTGAGGTGTCCTCGACATTGTATTTTACTTTGCAATACCAAAGTCTTTACTGAATTCAAGAAATTCTACAGAGGTATATTCACCACCTCTATCTGATCTTAAGACTTTGATTAAATGCCCTAATTGGTTTTCCACCTCCTGCTTATATTCTTTAAAAGCATCTAGTGCCTCAGATTTATATGCCAAAAGATATAAATATGTCTATCTAGAGTAATCATTGATAAAGATAATAAAATAAACCTTTCTACGATGTGACCTTAATCTAAATGGTCTACATAAATCCGTGTGAATAACCTCCAATAGGGTTGTTGCCCTTGTTGATTCATTGAAAAAACTTTCCTTGTTATTTTTCCTTGTATACAATCTTCGCACTTTTTGAAAGTATTTTCCTCAAATTCAGGCAGTATGTCAAAGTTAGATAATTTCCTGAACTTTTTCAAGCTTATATGCCCAAAGCGTTTATGCCACATATTCACATCAACATTAAAGGCACACTCAATATAAGCAAAAGAACTACCAATTTCATTATCACTTAATTTAAACAGTACATGCTTTACATCAAATTCCCTAGAGAATAATATTCTCCTATGTTTTTCCACAATCACCTTACGAGGAATAAACCTGACCTCAAAACCTTTTTTTACTAAGGGAGGGACCGAGACCAGATTGCGCCTTATAGATGACACAATTAATACATCAATTAATACAATCAGTTTATTTTATACATAGATTCTAAAGGACCTAATACCAAAAACATCCGAGAATGTGTTGTTACCCATGTAGACTCGATGTTCACCTGATTTGTATTCCTTGAGATTCATTGCTCTTTCTTTGGTCTTTGAGATGTGTCTGGTAGCTTTAGAGTCTATTTACCAACCTGTTACCGGGCGGTCCATGTACAAACACTTTAAAATCAAACAGATTATGTCTTGCTTCTCTGACTGTCCGCGCTGTGGGTTGTTTCCTCCACCTTTCTTGTTGCGGCAATCCCTCTTATAATGTCCCATATTTTCATAATTGAAACACTTAACCTGAGAAGAGGTTTCTTGTGATTTCTTAAAATTTTGACTGCTCTTCTTGTTATTCTTGCCAAACCTCTTGTTTGATTTATTTTTCTTCTAGTTGGGTTTGGAGCTAGATCCTATCTCATCTTTTACCACTAGCAATTTTTTTTCCTTGTTTTTTATCATATATTCTTGCTCTGTTGCTAGTTTTAGGGTTAATTCATAAAGGTTAATCTCTTGCCCTAATTTGAGGGCAGTGGTGATCATGTTCCATGACACGGGTAGACTGTTTAAGATTGTTGATATTTGCATCGGTTTTCGGATGACTGATTTTGTTACGGTTAAATCTCTATCCATTACTAACATGTGGTTTACATGTTCTACTACATTATCTCCTTCTTTCATTTTGAAGGAGTTGTACTTTTATAAAGTAACTGCACATGTAATTTGACAGTTGTATCATACTTAGTTGTTATTAAATCAAACAGTTTCTTAGCGGTCTCGTATCCTTCGAAGACCCTAATGAAGTCATTCTACATGTAAGTTAGCATGACTGTCCTTGCTATTGTGTCATCTTTTGAAAATGTTTTATACATTTCTATTTATTGATGAGTTGCGTCTGGTGGTGGCGGATGCACAGTTTCCTTTAATAGATACTCAACACCCTCATGTGTTAGAGCAAGTGTGATTCTTCTCTTAAATGTTGGGAAGTTCAGACCATTCAGTTTTTCAGTTTTTGCCAATTTATACTCAGATTTTTTCAGTTTTTGTCAATTTAAACTCACTTGCTATTGTGTCATCTTTTAAAAATATTTTATACATTTCTATTTGTTGCTGAGTTGCGTCTGGTGGTGGCAGATGCACAGTTTCCTATAATAGATACTCAACATCCTCATGTGGGATTCTTCTCTTCCATGTTTGGAAGTTCAGACTATTCAGTTTTTCGGGTTTTGCCAATTTAAACTCACATATTCTTGAACTCATTTTTATGTATTTGGCAATTATAACAATTAGACGGTTTAAAAAGTAAATAAACAATAAGCAACAAACACACATAGCAGGGACCATGTTAGAATAATGCATAATATCATAAAAACAAGCTAAAAACATCTTATAAGCAACTTAGGGTAAATTTACAAATTTTCTAAAAAATTTTGCCTTTAGCATTTTTCAAATAATACCAGGAGTAAAACTATAATTTTAACTATCTATATACTTTTGATTTTTTTTTAAAAGCCTAAGGAAAGATTCGTAAAATTACTCTTTGGTATTTCTGTAAAATTTGTAATTAATTAGGGTTAAATCTGTAATTTTAACCCTCAACCCGAATGAGTAATTTTCTCAGAAGTACAAGGACAAACCTATCTTTTGACACAATGACAAAAAAGTAATAAGTAAAACCAAGAAGGGCAATAACATAAAAAGTAGCCCAGTATATTGTAATTTTCACAAACTGTTGGAGGGTAAAACAACTTTTTGCTTAATAAGGGTAAAACAATCTTTTTTATCAGGGGCAGTTTCATAATATTAGAAAATCGGTTGGGGCAGAATGGACTTTTCAGTCTGCTGCCCGAGGCGGTTTTTGTAGTTTCGAAAAACCGTTGGCTTTAATAAGCGGTTTTTTGAAAACCGCCTAGCGGTTTTGGTTTTCAGTTTAAAGGAGGAGAGAGTGAGTTTGGCATGAACTGGAAAGAGGGAGAGAGAGAGAGGGGGCCTACTACCCTGTGCTGCGACTGTCACCGGCCAACGGTTGATGTTTCTTTTCCCAGCCTGCGGCCTGCAACTTGCTTTCCGTCGTTTATGGCGGCCGACGGCCTATTGAACCTTGGCCTTTATGCCTTCTTCGACTATCTCTGGTCTTTCGGCCTTTTGTCGTCTGCGGTTGTCTCTGGCCTTTCGGCCTTTTGTCGTCTGCTGCTGTCTCTAGCCTTTCTTTCTCTTTGTCGTCTACGACTGTCTCTGGCCTTTCGGCTTTTTGCCGTTTGCGGCTCTCTCTGGCCTTTCGGCTTTTTCCCATTTGCGGTTGTATCTGACATTTCAGCCTTTTTGCCATTCGCGGTTGTCTCTAGCCTTTCAGTAGACCGCCTTTAGCGGCCGACTGCCTTTCGGCCGACTGCCTTCAACATCTCCTCCTTTCTCTTGTTAATTTTTTTTTTCTTCTTCTCCCTCTTCCTGTTTTAAAAAAAAGCATACCTATTTTTTTTCAGGGATAACAGCGAGGCCCTGATACTAGTGATGTCAATTTCAGTGAAGTCGGTTGCTGAAGTCCGTTGTTTTCTTTTTGTTCTCCGTACAGTCTCCCAAGTACACTTACAACGAAAATTGTGTGTGCGTGTGTCGTTTGATGTTTCCTCACAACGACCTTCCCCAGAGAGACAATAATGTTTTCAGTGTGTTTTTTGTATACACACTGCTCTTATTTATAGAGCAGTACCTGCTCCACGTCTCTTGGTTTTTCAGTTGGGTTTCCCTCATCCGGAACATCCATATATGGATTGTTACCATGTTTTTCGATAATGGTCCGACGGTTACATGATAACGGTATGGATGGCCAGTCCAGCTGTTACCGTGCTGAGTTACCGAGAATGGCCACTCTCTAACAATTTGAGCATTACAGTAACAACTCTCCACATGGAATGACAAGTTAATTTTTTCCTTTTAAGCATCAAACATCAATCTAGAAATCAAAGAAGTTCAGGTCGCACAATTTCAGGTCGTAGATTTAGATATTGTTTAAAGTTGCGGCGGACAATTTGTCAGACGCAAATAAGCTTGGGGAAGGGGGTTTGGGTACTGTTTATAAGGTAATTCTAGATCTTGTATCTACATAGACGGATTTTTATTGACAAATTTGAGCTTTAGTTTTGAGCTTGGGAAAGGCAAGCATGGTTAGGCAAAATCTTAATTACCAGTTATATTATTAACATGTACAATGTATGCAACTATGTAAACCAGTCGGAGAGATGATCCTTTAAATACTTTATTACTCTCGAGTTAGCTAGTTTAACTACATGAATTGGTATAAAAATGGATTTATACTTACCTTTGGAGATCTCAAAGAGCTGCAGAGTAACATCAACGGTAGAGATGTAGCGGTCAAGAGGCTAGCAATAGAATTCCGGTAAGGAGAAGGGGAGTTCATGAATGAGGTATTGTTGCTTGGGAGACTCCAACACAGAAATCTTGTTCTATTGTTAGGCTGCTGTAGAGAGGAAATGAAACACTCATTTATGAATACACGCCCAACTCTAGCCTTGACAGATTTCTGTTTGGTAAGAGATTAGTTTTTTTCTTTTCTAGGCAGAAAGATGCATGAGAGATTGAGTTTATGCTATTCAATTTTGTGAAGCATGCATATAATTCGATTTCTTTCGCTAGAACGTGATGCCATCTTGATCTTTTTCTTTTGATTGTTAGGACCAGAGCAGGGAATGAATTGCCAAAATTTAAGTTCTCTCTGAAAATAATTGCGAAAAGCTTTAAGCATTTCTCGTTGTCAGAGTTGACCACCTGTCGCATGTCTTCCCACAATCTCAAGGTCTTCTACACTTTGATACCAATCTTCTCCCACATTAAGTGAAGCTGGCTACGATTTTACGAAAAAAAACTCGTTCTCCTGACCTCTAGTGTTCCTTTATTCTTTTTTTCATTGTCTGTTCTTATTACCAATGTTGTAATTAGAGTATCAGTGTTGGTAGGGTATGATACTATACATTAAATATTGAATAATAAAGAAATATTCATAAAAAATCTAAAAAAAGAAAAATTGAAATAAAAAACATAAGGTAACCAAAGAACACAGTCATAATGCAATTAATAAGCTGTTAAACATTGGTGGCATGGCATAGTATTAATATTTTCATACTCAATAAATAATAATACCATGAGGTTATAAGAGTAAAAAAGTTAAACATAAAGTTAATAATATACCAACAAGCTTATAAAAGTTTACAAAGTTAAGATTACAATTTATTACATAGCACAAATACAAAATCATAAACTACAACAATTCAATTTCAGTTTTATCCCACAAAACGTGAGTCATAATCAACAAATGCATCAAAAGTATTATAATCAGGGTCACCACCATCATCATCTCCCTTCTCTTCCTCCATAATTGAGTCCTCCAATTTAATGCCTTCTACATTGTCATCTTCAATCTCTACTTATGCCTCTATTGCTCTCCAATTTGCATCCACTAAAATAGTAGAGACTCTTCTTCTTCAACTCAATCATCAAGAATATCAATATTTTCCTAGTTAAGTGGTTCATATGACACATTCCTTGTCCTTTTTGCATCTCTTTACATTTATCTATAAAGAAAACAAAAGAAAAAATATAATATACTTAGAAGTTAGAAAATCATTACTTGAGTTATAAGTATAAGTAAGGCCAATTGCAATCCCATATAAAACTTTATAACACAGTTAATTTAGGAAGCATAAGCATAAGCATAGAAAAGATATAACCATATATTTACACCTTTTATAGACCTTTTGGTTGAGATGAAACGCATGGTCCATGTGCTCATATGATATTGAATTAACTTATTATGTAGTTCAAGTGACCACATGATATTGATCTACTCGAATCTTTTGATAAAAATAAATATTCCGATAACCATTGGGTTTTACAAATAATACGTCGGGAGGGTGCATGTTTTGACAATTCTACCTATTCAAGGAATCATAGAGCTAGTATGCTGCAATTGTTTCGAATTAAGGTAGGATCAAGACAAAGATGATATAATATATATATATATAAAATGAGAGATTAGATCCTATTCACTATTGACATTGAACAATAACACTGAGTTAATTTAGGAAGCATAAGTATAATAATATTCTCTCATATTTTTTAAATTACATGCATGCCATCAAAAGTAGATATAAGTATGCATATTAGTGGTAGGCAACATCCGACTTTTCTATATAATTTATATATTATATAGATACAAAGACATATACATTGCATATATTTTGTTTGATCAAGAAAAAGATTTGGACAGACTCGACCATTCCTTTTCTAAACCTTTACTGTGAACAGAATTTGATTGATTGAGAGAGAGAGAGCGCACGGCATTAAAACCTCAAAACCGATACATGCTCACGACATGGCGCCCATGATTTGGCACATGCGACAAACTCCGCTTATATGATATGAAGCCGTTCGCCATTTACACGCTAATGACGTCTCTCTCTCTCTCTCCAGCTTTAAAATCATCTGTAGCGGGGCCCACCCTCATGTGATTCTGCCTACGTTCACGCTTACACGAGCTTTGATTGTTGCAGGTGGTTTGGGTCCCACCGCCCATGGGAGGAGCCTAATAGCCTAACAACCGGCGGGTCCGACACCCACGAGGCTCGCTTGCTTTGAGTTTCCGACGACGAGGACATAAAAATACAAGAGACGGACCACTCAAGTGACTTGCTTTACAATGTCACGTACTCTTAATTATTTTCTTGTTAAAACTCATAAACCCCAAATTCCTTTTCATGACACGGTGACACGTTAAAAAATGACACGAGGTAGTCAAATTCGCTATTTAGTTCCACACAACATGAAGGCACCTCAGAGTGTCCGTGTGACATTGGCATACTATGACTTCATAGGAGAGTTTGAAAAAGATATCAAACTTTTGGGAGTTTATCCTATTACACGGCAAGTAGAAAGAAATACTGGTCGAGGTGGTTACTAACAACGAGTCGGCAGAGAGCTCTCTTTGGGAGTTTTTGTGCGGCTATCAGTTCGTTGTCCGCCGGTGAATTCTCCGATCATCTTCCTCATGGCGGAGACGGTAAAGGAGTACTGGCTCATGGTGGTTCACGTACTATGCTGACTCCTGTAACTATGTTGAAGAAAATATCTAATTGGTGGGTAATAATGGTGATTAAATACAGCTACCCAAATTTATTTATTTTCCCCCTTCACATTTAGGGACCTAATTGGTGGGTAATATGAGAAAGAATGTAGGAGCCAAATCTATTCCACAACTTTTATGTTTGGTTTTCATGACTTAACGTGCTAGTCGTGTTCATCCGTGTTGATAATGACAAAAACATGAACAAGATCACCATGATTCAAACCATGTTTATATATTTACTTATGGACATATATATTTTACTTATAATAATATATGACACAATTTCTCATGAGAGAGAGCTTTCAAACTTAAAGGTCCAATTAAAGTCCAACCATGTTTATATATTTATTAATAAATAATTTATGTCTAATCTCTTAATTTTATATATGTTTTATTTCCGCACACATGGTCATACACAGTTGCGAATGAAGCCTATCAAAGCGGATTAAATGAAATCGATAAAAGCGCATTAAGTGATTAGCAAATTTAAAAAGAAGTTACAGTTGTCATTTACTTAAGTGAATATATTTCTAGCTAGGCTAAAAGAAAATTGCACCCATAGCCTTAGCTCAGTGGGTAGGGCCCTCTGCTCTCACGCTGTGGTGGCGAGTTCGACTCCGCGAGGGGTGCTCACGTGTGTGTTAGGCTTTGGCCTCCCTCTGTAACCACTAAAGAAAAGGGGAAAGAAACTATGCTGCTAAGTATGAAAATTGCTTGTTCGTGTCATAAGCAGATCAACCTGAACGTGACCCAAATATAGTTTTGCCGCAATCTACTGAACGGGAGCATGACCTGATTGGCTTCATCAGCGGGGCGAGGTCGGAGAAGAAAGTTTCCACCACCATTCTCATTAGAATCTTGTCCTGTTCTCATCTTTGCCATGCAACCAAAATCGTTCTTATTTATTTTTATGAGTTTTCCCGGGGACTCATCGAAAAAAAAAAGGAAGAATGTGTTGGAGCTCACTTTTACATATAAAATAAAATATAACTTATGTAAAATATAGCTACACGAATTCAAAAATGAGATTTTTTATAATTTGTTTTATTTTTTAATAAACTTAACTTTTTAATAAGAAAGACCCAAGCTGGGTTCGGGAGACAGAAACTTACTGTTTCCGTCCCCATCTCAGTCCCTGTCATGATTTCCTTCTTCTTTTCCTTCTCATTCTTGTTTTTACTTTTCAAATTTCGAAATGAGTCCTCGTACCTCCCCACCCACGAACATTCCTACCGGAAAGCCTTAGTTTCGTTTTTCTTTTTCTACTTAATGTGAATTAAAGAATTAGAGGCGCCAGGTTCGTTTTTTAATATTTTATTCTTTGTATTTATTTAATTACAATTTATATTTAAAAAATTTGAGTTATTTAATATAGGATACAGATTTACTGAAGATGCCACGATTCTTTAACATATTTCCTTGTGACAGCACAATCACGCTATGTGTTATAAGGTGAACACTAACATGTCTCATAAGGTCAAACCTCAAAAGTTGATTAAATAGCCTTAAATGAATAATTTTAAACCAGAAGCAACCAAACGCAAAGTTCGCCTTCAGCGGCTCAATCCCAAATTTCTCTTTCTTTATTTTTACTTTGACCAGCTTAGTGACAAAAATGAAAATTTTGAAAATAAAAGAGGGGCTTCTTTCTGTTCTTCGAAATAGCTGGGAGTGGGAGGGGCGGACGGACGGTGGGAAGTTTCGGTTCGTGTTCGGACAAGGAAGAACGGGCCCTCCTCATCTGTGTGTGTGTGTGTGTGAGAGAGAGCCGGAAGCAGATTTTCTCCTGAAATAGAGCATCAACAGCTTTTGAATCGCTATTCTTTGGATGAGGAAGAGAAAATAACGATTTTCCTTTCACTACGAATGCAGGAATCTAGATTCCAGAGCTCCATGATAACACCTCTTTTGTAGTGTTCTGAAGCAGAAGTTGTATTAAACCAGAAACGCTCTTTATGGGGAGTCTTCTGAAAAGCTCCTATTTGGTGTTTCTCATTTAGGTGTAACAGAGATATTTGCGAAGGGATCGCTTACTGCAATTTTGTTGAGAATGGTGGTGCTTTCTGTGAGTGGTTGAAGATCTTAAGAGTGGAGATATGTTCTGTTGTGTTAAATAAGAAAATGGTGCATATTTTTGTCTGTTTTTCTCTTGAAGTGGTGGAAGTTTTGATCTGAAGAATAAGAAGACGAAGAGGTGGAAGATGGAGGGGACGACCCAGCCGGAAGTGAGATCGTTGGCTTTGACGCCGACGTGGTCTGTCTCGACGGTTCTGACGGTCTTCGTGTTCGTCTCTCTGCTCGTCGAGCGCTTGATTCATCGTCTGAGTGCTGTAAGAATGTGTCTGTGTGTGTGTGTTTCGCGCGACCGCGCTATGCCAATCTATGATTTTGTGCGCGCCCTTTTCATTGTCACTTGTGAGGTTATTCTTATTATTTGTATTCTACAAAACGATTAATGTTTTTATTTTCATAAACTGGTTTTCAAAATCTATCCATTTGGGATCATTTCCCAGACAAGTAAAGCCGAGTCAATCAATCATCCTTCGCACCAGCAAGTCTGGTAAACGGTCTCAACTGATGTTAAGGCGGATCACCGCAAACTCACTGACTTGAGGCAAACCTGCTTCGCCACTTCAAAAAGATTGCACCATCCAAGTCTTTGTGATAAAGCGAAAGGGTTATTTTGTTCTCCTCTAGACAGAATCGTTTGTTTCCTAGATATGCAAGAGGATCTTTTGATGGTTTTATGGAAACCTAATTGCAAATCCTGATCCCACCTTCGTTGTTGGTAGCTTTTTGGTGAAATATTGTTTTGTTTTATGGGTATGAAGCATGTAATTATGAAGTTCCTTTTGATAGTTTATTTCTTCTGATAGTTTCTGATGTCTGGTTATTGTTCGTAGTGGTTACGAAGAACCAAAAGGAATCCGTTGTTCGAAGCAGTGGAGAAAATGAAAGAAGGTATGTCTACTTCTTGAATGTAGAACGAGCAAAACGGTGAAGTTTTGAAGCTTATAATCTTTTCTTTTAAAGGTTTTGTTGAAATTTATCTCGACAGATTGTTGGAGTTCATAGATTCTAAATGTTTGAGCTAACCATTTGTTTCTTACCGTTGCAGAACTTATGCTCCTTGGCTTCATATCACTACTTTTGGCTGCCACTTCCAGCTCAATTGCTAGTATTTGTATAGACTCAAAATACTACGATAGTAGGTTCTCTCCCTGTACCAGAAACGAGGCTGAAGATTCTCCATCCTTTGGAACTGAAAACAGCAGCGTGAAAGGGCGGAAACTAGTGTCTATCTTTATGCGTCCGTCATTTAGGAGGATGTTGAGTGGTCTGAATCGCAATACATGCACAAAGGCAAGTGAGAAGAATATATTGATGTACCAAACTTGTATATTTTTTGATGCTGTTGCAAATATCCAATGAGGTTTCTATTTTCTTTATTATCGTTGATTATGTATGTCATAGCTATCTTTTTAATTTTCCTGGTTTTCCTCGATCATCTCTAAAATTTTTCATAATATGGTGCAGGGTCATGAGCCTTTTGTTTCCTTTGAAGGGTTGGAACAGCTTCATCGCTTCATCTTCGTTATGGCGATAACTCACGTCTTTTACAGTTGCTTGACAATGCTATTGGCAGTCGTGAAGGTTGCGAAAGCTAATTGATTTTTTCTTTCTGTTTGAGTAATTTTCATTTTTGAGACTCTGGAAAAACACATCTTCTGAAGGAGAGTCTTAAAAATGCAAGAATGTTGACATGATATCCTTCTGCAAACTAAATAAAACAACAACAATCTGCAACTTCAAGATGATATTGGGGCATCTGAAATACCTTGTGTTGTTACCGTGATGCAGATCAGTCTGTATTCCTCTGCAGAAAATCACTTCTTCAATTCAGCTAATGAAACCAAAATTGCCTAGATCTCAACTTTCTAAGTTACCTCCGAGATGGCCTATTGTGTGTGTGTGTGGACCTTCTGGTTGCTTACTTTTTCAGATACTAACCTTCTCTGGTTCATTTATCTGTAAGTAACATTGGTAACTGTTGTACTGTCTTCTATTTACTTTTCCTAAATTTGCACCATGATGTGACATAGATATCAATTCTAAGTTTGTATCTGAATGTTAAGTGCAAGGCTCCAAGGTCATGATCCACTAGCAAATTGATATCTTTTGTTTTACCTAGGAACATCGGATTTGCTCATTCCTGTTCCTATAGCAGTGGCAGTTTAGAAAGCTAACATACGCCTGGATTTAACTGTTTACCAGATCCACACATGGAGGAAGTGGGAGGATGAGGCCCATGTAGATCGACATGATCTATTAAATGGTAGGTTTATGAGCAATGCAATATTCTGATGGGCTTTAACAAACTTTTTGTCTTACCTCTTTTTTCTTTCTTTTACTTTATTCTTGGGTAAGCTGCACCCAGGAGATGAAGCCTGCAGCTTTATTGATGTGAAACTTCAAGGCTAGGACCTTTATAATTGTAAAGATAGTATATTTGGAAACCATGATAAAGAAGCCCATCTAGATTCGTATTAGTTGGTTTAGTTTATTTAATCTGTTTTATCAGGGGTTCATGTTGAGTTAGGGAATTCTCTGGATGTATCTCCAACTTTTTTTCTTAAGAGGTGTGGAATCTCGAACTTATCTAAAAACTCTTGGAGGCTTGGTGGTATGCAAACAAGCAACTAAACCACCGAAAACATGATTGGGAATGGCACTGTAGTGGTCCTTAGTCGAGTGACCTTCTATTCTCTCTAATCCATCACATCTCAGACAGAGTTTATTGAGTAGTTTTTTTCAGTAAAGAGGTATATTTGATAAGAAAAACCATTTTAGACTGTAAGAGATCCTCGTGCAGGACCTATGCTGGGGGCTGGCTGCACAAGGGGGATAGCACTGTTGGTAGTTGGGTACCCTTGATTGCACCTCTGCATCAAGAGGCCCTCTCCTCCAAACTATCCGTTTTGGGATTCTTTTTGTTTGAAGTTGATGCAAAATGACAGTTGATCGATGTCTTTGTACCACACTCCACAAGGTCCTATTGCCTATGGGTTTGCTCAAAGACTTCAAACTGAAGGAGTTCTGATTTTTTGATTTCAGGAGCATGCACCTGGTAGGTGGAAGCCTTCAATTCATTTATGCATTCTGTCCTGTTTAAAGAGCTTGCTCAACACAATTTTCTATTCTCAATGTGTATGATATCAAGTTAGTGACTGCCATGTGCTGCAAACTCGATGAGAGATTAAGTATGTTTTGTCAAAAGCACAAGTTATTTTTTTTTTCTTTGTGTTCATTTGCTGATTCCCATTTAGTATGGGAAAAGGCTTAGTTGTTGTTGTTGTGTTCATTTGCTGTTTCTTAGATAAAATGTAGAGATGTCAATATGGGCCAGGCAAAATGGGCCCGGCTCACATATATATAGTTTTTCGATTACATGTATATATGTATAGTTAGCCGACCCCGTCTAGTATGGGAAAAGGCTTAGTTGTTGTTGTTGTATGTATATATGTATAGTATTTTCTGTTACATTTATATATGTGTAGTTTCTTATTACATGTATATATATGTAGTATATATGGCTCATATATATATATATGCACTATATATACTACAAAAAACTAGTATATCCTATTACACTTAGGTGCTGAAAAATCCAAACAAATCTCAACCATCCATCTTTGATGATGAATGGTTGAAATTTAAAATTCAAAAAGCAAAAGTGCCCATGTGCATAAAGTGTACCTGCAAAAAGTAGACATGTACTTTTTATTTTTTATATTTAAATTTCAACCATCCATCATCAAAGATGGATGGTTGAGATTTGTTTAGATTTGCTAGCATCTAAATGTGCTAGCATATACGAGTTCCTCTATATAGTACATATATATGTATTGTTTTTTCAATTACATGTATATAACTATATGTGTAGATGTATATATATGTATAGTTTTTTCCATTATGTATATGTATATATGTAGTATATATATGTGTGTATATATAGTTTTTGTATTTGGATTTCAAGCAGATTTGGATCAGGTTCTATAGACTCGATCTAATATCCAATGGGCCTGTGGCCATACGGGCCGGGGCCATTTGGCCTTGCTTCAAATATGGGACAGAATTCTCTGGCCTTGCCCTACATTTTTTCAGGGCTGGGCTGGGCTGGGCCGCCATTCGGGCCAAGCCCATTTTGACATCTCTAATAAAATGTACATTAGGATTTTGTGGGAGAAGTAAAGTATCATGCAAATGTAAATTGAGTTTCCTAGAGGCGATGATTGTTGAAGAATATGAGTTTAGAGTCAGTTTTAGTACATATAATGTCTTATGACAGTAAAATTGATGTTTAGAGTATTATTGTAATTGTCCGAAGTCATAAGGGCATTTTGGTAATTTTTTGTATTAGGGCTATTTTGGTCATTTTATGTTTTACAACTTTATTAGGGTTTAAGGTTGCTGGGATTAAGAAAGAGAGAGAAAGAGGGGGGGCGACCTCCATTGGAGGTTTGCCTCCTCCTTCGATCTCCATTGTTACTCTTCCTCTTTTATTAATATATTCTATTGTTTATTATTTGCTGCGTTTCTCGGTAATTCCAACATGGTATTAGAGCCAACGATTGTTTGGAGTAGCAAGGAAGGCAAGTTGCAATCAAAAAGAAAAAGAAGAAGATGAAGATGGTTGGATTTCTCTTGGAAGCGTTCTGCCGTTCTTCTTCCCCCTTGAAATGGTTCATTGGGAGTACAACCTTCAAGGGACCTAGACTTCTCAATTTTCTCGTTCGTTCTCCTTGGAATACTATTGAATTAATTCATGAGATTAAGCAACCAATATTATTCCTATCTGGTTTGCAAGATGCGATGGTGCCTCCAATTTATATGCGAATGCTTCATGAAAAAGCATTGCTAAATAACTCACAGACTTTGTTTGTCGATTTCCCTATTGGGATGCACATGGATACCTAGTTGGCTGGTGATCGTTATTGGCGGACGATTCAGTTGTTCCTGGAAAGACATCTTCATCAGAATGAGGGACAGAAGACACTCCATGAGGGTGAATCTTTAAAAGAAGACGTGCAAGCAAGAAGGTAAATGCCCTCGGATAGATAAAAGAGGTACATTGTGGAGATTTTATACATCACAACCTGCTCTGCTGCTGCAGTTGAAACATAAAATCTCATAGGTGAAGTTTTCTTTTGATTGTTTAGTTTGTGAAGGAAAGCTGAGGCTTATAGGCAGATACTGGATGGAAATCTTTCAATTATAGTCACTTATGATCCATTTTTTATAAAATGGATTGATTGTTTTGGTGGGATCTGAATTCTTCATAAAAAAAAAGCCATTGTTTGGGAAAACTCTGATGAATGCTTCAAAGATTACAAATGTTCTCTTTGATATATAGGCTATGACTGTGTTCCAGTCGTTTGATTTTATTGCGGAGAAGCTTTGAGCAGACTGTCACAAACTTGGGAGCCTGACCATCCTATGGTCGGTGAAGAAACTGCATCTTGTAGTTGTTTTGCTGGTTGCATGGGGCGTTGTGAAATGCCATAGACTTGTTCTTCAACCAATTTTTTGTTAGAATGCCATTTATGTGGCCAAGTGCAAAATCGTCTGCTAATCGTACGAAGATAAAAGAAAGTCAGATGCAGAAATAGCCGATTGATTTGGAGAGTGTATTCTATGTCATGACCACCATTAATTCCGAAATTAAAGAGGAGAAATATTCCACACTTAAATTCTCTTTGCATATTCTTGTGATTTACGTGAAGTTCTAAAGGAAGAAGAAGATCACGAAGAAGAAAAGTTATTGGCTGCCTCCAGATTTTTTTTAAAAGGGAAGTTACACAAAATCTTGGAAAGGAAGACTTGAATTTTTTTGAGAAAGGTAATTTCAAGTTTTTGAATAATCAAATGCTGGAAAAGTAAAGTTCCAAATTACTTGCCTGATTTTGTGGGAAAGCACACCAAGAAGCATTTATGGAAAGTTACTTTTCTGATTTATGGGAAAGCAAACCAGAAAGGTAACTATGGACAATTATATTCCTAATTTTGTGGAGAAGAAAACTAGGAAAATAGTTATGAAAGATCACCTTCCTTATTTGGTGGAAAAAGAAATCTAAAGGTAACTGTTGCCTATCATCTGCATAAAGGAAGTAGTTATACAATAAGGAGGATATAGTTGTTCCAGACATTTTCTGGGACTATACAAGTGGAAAGGTTCTGACGATGGATTCGGTGGATGGCGTTAAACTAAATGAACAAGAAACAATTGAAAGACGAGGACTGAATCTCTTAGATCTAGTTAGCACAGGCATATAATGCAGCCTTCGACAGTTGCTTAAATGTGGATACTTTCATGCAGATCCTCATCCTGGTAATCTTTTGACAACACATGATGGAAAACTTGCTTTTCTTGATTTTGGAATGATGAGCGAGACTCCAGAGGAAGCAAGATTTGTTGTTATCGTCCATGTTGTTCATATGGTCAATCGAGACAAACTGTTGCTGCCAACGTGCAAAGGCCCAATATCGAGGAAGCAGTGGGACTAGAATTTTATCTTCTGAGGAACCTGGGTTTTCTTGTCAACACGAACGTTGACATTATCACTAGTGCACATGTGATGAAGAAAGTCATGATGATGATCAACCAGGAAGGCAGAGGTAATGATGCAGCTAGAGATGCTGCTTGAGATGATCAACCAGGAAGGTTGAGTTGATGTTGTAGCCATAGATGCTGCTTGAGATGATCAGCCAGGATGACTGAGTTGATGTTGCAACTAGAGATGCTACATGACATGATTAGCTAGGAAGGCTAAGTTTACATTGCAACTATAAATGCAGCTTGAGATGATAGCCAGGATGGTTGAGTTGATGTTGCAGTCAAAGATGCTCCTTGAGATGATTCGTCAGGAAGGCTAAGTTTATATTGTAATCAGAGATGCTGCTTGATATGATCAGCCTGGAAGGCTAAGTTGAAATGTTGTAGCCAAAGAAGCTATTTAAGATTAAACCAGTGATGAAGACACATGAAGAATGTTGCAGACAGATGAAGATTTTTGGCAAGTTTGGAGTTCAAAGTATCTCACTCCCAACTTCAGGGGGGGTGTTGAAGAATGTGAGCTTAGAGTCAGTTTTAGTACATATAATGTCTTAGGACAGTAAAATTGATGTTTAGAGTATTATTGTAATTGTCTGAAGTCGTAAGGGCATTTTGATAATTTTTTGTACTAGGGGTATTTTGGTCATTTTAAGTTTTACAGCTCCTTATATAAGGATTGATAGGCTGTATTAGGGTTTAAGGTTGCTGGGATTAAGAAAGAGAGAGAAAGAGGGGGGCGGCCTCCATTGGAGGTCCGCCCCCTCCTCGGATCTCCATTGTTACTATTCCTCTTTTATCAATATATTCTATTGTTTATTATCCGCTGCGTTTCTCGATAATTCCAACAATGATAATCCCATTCTTATCTATTTTGGCGCAGAATGGTACTTCTTTCCACTGAAGTCTATCTATTTCATGGCATTTTATCCTTCATTTAGATTCTCTTTAGGGTCCTCTAAGGCTTCTTTTGACATTAACTTTATTACAGAAATCACTAAGCAGATGACGTTGAGAAGGCAGTCAACATTCGTGAAATTTCATACTTCCAAGTCATGGAGCAGAAACAGGTTTTTTGTTTGGATGGTACGTGGAAATGCCTGAAGTAGTTCACTGTTAAGCTTCCTCTTTTGTTTGCTTACAGGAGATATTTAGTTAAACTCTTACATCTATCTTGAGTAGCCATTCGGCTGTTGGGGACTGATGCTCTGTAGTATTGTGCATGCAGACATGCTTTTTTCGTCAGTTTGGTCATTCCGTTGCACGTGCTGATTATCTGACACTACGCATGGGTTTCATCACGGTATGGAAATAACAAATGCACTCAGTTTGTCCAGTTCATAGCAACAACTTTTTTGTTCCTGTGATTACTAGTTCTGGCTTTATGTGCTTCGTATAGTTTAGACATTTCTCATACTTGATTGGCATCATTCTGGCCTGTTTTCTGCCGTTTCCCTTTGGTTTGCTTGTTGGCCTTTGATCCAAATTCATTCTTCTGGCACATGCTGAGTTTATCCGATTATACTTCGTTCACGTTAGTTGCATTTCGTTTTACCTATGATCATTGAGTTCTCTATGTTTTATTTCAAAGTTCATTCTCATGCTATTTCAAACTTGAGAAACTGTGAGCTGCGATTCTTCACCACTTGAGAATCCTTAATCATAGAACTTGAGTTTCAGAATCACAACTATGCTCTGATTCAACTCTTAAGGTTCCAAATCCTAGGTTTATGGCCCATCACGCCTGTAACCAGGGAATACATTATGTGCCCTTAGTTCTTGTTTTACTGAAGAGTAACAAACGTGATGTGTTAGATCTTGATGTTGCTTCTGTCTCTTGTTGCTTTCAGAATCACAATCTTATGGCAAAGTATGATTTTCACAGCTACATGATCCGCTCAATGGAAGAGGAATTTCAAGTTATAGTTGGAGTCAGGTATATATGGCTCTTTTTTTCCCCCTTCTTTAGTTTGTCTTATTGAATTTGAGCGTAAGGAATTTGACAAATATTTAGCCTGCTAGTGACAAGTAGGAGGCTATTATTTGCCACTTCTGCTGCTACCAAATCGTGGAATAAACTAATGGCCATTGTGTGGAAACAGTTTACTGTATCTTAATAATTTCATAAAATAATGAAATGCACATTGCTGAAGTTGGTTGATGTGTGAGCTGAAGGCTTCATATCTTGGGAGCTTGTTTATGAAGTTCTCTAAAATCGATTTCATTGCTTTTGTTAATTTCATGACATATGCTTGTGCCTTAGGCTCTTATTTCACCTGCCAGTTGCAGAAGTCATTGGATGCCTATCATATAAAATTTTGATGTTAAATTCATTTTAAATGCTTCTAATTTGCATAACATGCTGCTGGAAGAATGTGAGCCAGCGGACATTTGTTCTTATTTTTCTAGCATTCATATGAACAAATATGTGGATTTCACGTATGTTTTTTCATATTTATTCTCAAGGGTTCACAATACCAGTGTCCAGCTGTTTGTATTTGATGCACTCAAAGTATTTCCACTGGCTTGTTCATGTCACTTATCGTGTGAAAACATGATAATTAATTTCTATTCGTCTCATGTTCTGCAGCGCACCACTGTGGGGATTTGTTGTTGCTTTTTTGCTGTTTAATGTAAATGGTAAGCGATTGGAAAGCTTCCCTTCCATTCAAAGTCACACTCCTCGATTGATAATTGTTATTTATCTCTGGGTAGGCTTCTTAACTATGTTAAAAGTACTGCCATCTATACGTTGCAGGATCCAATCTTTATTTCTGGATCGCGATTATCCCCACTGTGGTCAGTATTTATGGAAGTTGTGGAATCGGTAATTGGAAAGTATTACTGGCATGACTAAGTGGAAGCTGTAATTGAACTTTGGCAGCTTGTTCTACTGGTGGGAACAAAGCTCCAGCATATCATTGCAACGCTTGCCCTGGAGAATGCTGGCATAACAGGCTCTTTTAAGGCCTACAAAGTGAAGCCTCGTGATGACCTTTTCTGGTTTGGAAAGCCAGAGCTGCTTCTATCTTTAATACATTTTGTTCTTTTCCAGGTGGATACTCTATTCCCTTGTATTAGGCAATACACTTTTTTTCATGTACTGCAGCTATTGACTAAATATGGCAAAAATTCTGATTGCCCTTACTGGAAATTTTGTAGAATGCGTTTGAGCTAGCTTCCTTTTTCTGGTTCTGGGTACGTTCTACAATATGTTCATTATGCTCATTTTTGTTCTTTATTTTTATAATTGTTCCCTGTTTGGGGATTATAATCCAAGAGCAATTTCCTTATCACAGTGGCAATTCGGATATGATTCCTGCTTCCTAAGGAACCACTTACTGGTTTATATACGGCTGTTGCTAGGGTATGTCTCCTATTTGTGATAGTTGCCAAGGGCCTCTAGGTGATGAGTTTTCTATTCCTGGCTGCGGTTATGGTACTAACATTTTCCATATTAATTTCTCAGATTTGCGGGGCAGTTTCTTTGCAGTTACAGCACATTGCCACTCTATGCGTTGGTTACTCAGGTGCTACATGCTTTTTGATATAGTAATCATTCAGATGCTTATAACGTTATATCTAAATCTCTACACTTTGTTAAGTACAATATCTGCATTTAACAACTATATGGTTAGTGTGGATATACATCTGACTGTAGATCATAACTTGGGAATTTGAAAGCAATGGTAGATTTTAGTTGGTTGGACTTGGTAGGATCTACTATAATCATTGCCCTTGTACCACAAATATAAGACTTGTAGGATCTACTCAAGAAGTTTTATGATCCTATAACTAAGTCAATTTTTGAATCAAATGCCCTAGGTTCTTTGAGGATGTCGAGTTTGTCGAGAGATATAGTTAGGGACATTGTCTTTGAAGAGGAATATGTTGATATTCCAACATGTGTTATTGACATTGTTCAGAACCTCTTCCGACCTTGTTGAAGACACAATAGATCAAGACAATGTCGAACCTCCCATGCAAGAAATTATTCCGTAAAGAACAAACTCTTCCACCTCAAGAACCTATGCCATTAAGGAGATCCACGAGAGAAATGAGAAGTGCAATACTGTCGATGATTACATTGTATTTCTCCAAGAACATGAGGTTGACATTGGAGTGATGGAAGATGATCCAATCAACTTCCGTCAAGCCATGGAAAGTTCTAACTCTCAAAAGTGGATTGATGCCATGAATGAAGAGATTAAGTCCATAAAGGACAATGACGTTTGAGATCTTGTCCCATTGCACGAGGTGCAAAACCCATTGGTTGCAAATGGATATTTAAGATCAAGAGGGATCTTTCATGAGCATGTTGCTCATATGAGTGTTATGTCATGTGATGATATGACAATTTAGTGGGAGTTTGTACTTTGATATTATTGGGTCGTGTTAACACATTATTGACATCTTTTAAAGAATAAAGTTTGTGCTGCTTTATTCTCGGAATTAAACTTTTGATCTCACTAAAATTTACATTTGGACCAGTTGGAAATAGGCATGTTAGATATCACATTACATGTAATTTCCATGCTGCATGCCTATACTTGAAATGCCGTTGAACATATTGATGTATGTGATCATTCATGGATCTAGTCAAGATAATTATGACAAAGATCACTTTGGTCCTATGTTGATGTGTTCAATGGACCAGATTGTTTGAGATACCGGTTATTAGCTCAAAAGGTAATTTTGTGATACATGATTATGGGATGAAATATTTGTTTGCCCAAGTAGGAGACTATTGAATTTATTCAATAATATGTTCCAACATATATATCATATAAGTTATTTATTATATGCTTTGTAATTACCTAATGAGGGTGATCTATTTAGATTTCGGATAATGGGCATATTGACATCTCTTGTGGTATGAGATGCATTATACAGTACCATTAGGGTAGTTTCTGATCCTCTAATGGGTTGGATTAGAAAGCTGCATTAACCTCAATTACTTGTAAATAGAGGGGTTATGGCTCCAAAGCAATACATAGAGATTTCTTCCCTGGAGATCCAATTGCTCTTAGAGGTTCGGGAGACTCTCCTCTCCTATGGTTGGTGCTTATAGGCTTCAAAGATCTCAAACCCTATCTATGGCTTCTGCAATTGATTTAGTTATGGTTCTGTTTATGTTTATACATCCTATTTAATGATTCCAGCATGTATAATCCTGAATACTATAGATCTAAGGTTTGGTTTGTATGGATTTATTTCTAACACGGGTTAGCCTCTAGCTTAAAGAACACAATATAGTTTCAAGATGCTACATTTAATACTTGAATGAGAGTGGAGTTACCGTTTGCCTTGCGTGGTTTGGCCCTTAAATTCGTTAATCCTACAGCTTTCTAGTTGCAGAGCTAACATGAACTCTTGTAGGAGGCCTCTTTATGTATGCATGGGGAGAGAGAGAGACTCTGGTTTGCACGAACAAGTCTGATTCCGTGTATTCTTGCAGATGGGTACCAACTATAAAGCAGCAATGATACCAGGTCGAATAAGGGAGACTATCCACGGATGGGGCAAAGCTGCAAGGAGGAAGCGAAGACGGGGGATGTTTGCAGATGATTCCACCGTACGAACAGATACCAGCACTGTGCATTCAAGTGAAGAGGAGGAGCAGAAGCCTTCAGAGCAGGTGATGACTACTAAAACCGAGGAGGTTGAGCTGCAGCATTGCTCATCAACGCCTACTCACTCTAATGACATCACAAACTGTACAAGTGCATCTCTGCTTCGGAGTCCAACTTCTGTGTCAACGAGAATTGTTCCCCATGAGCATGCAATAGGGATTAATAGATCAATGTCTATGCCAACAAGGACAGAAAAATGAAAACCAGAGAGAGAGAGGCTAGCCTTAATGTACCAGATTACAGAAACATTTTCAGGCTTCTGTCCTCAAGTGGATTGGTTCCCATCATGTTAGTTCCACTCATGGCCCGAGCTTGTCTTTGTAAATGAACGAAATTGAAGAATACTTCTGTATTTTTGATGCTGGTGGTTCTCATTTGTAGTATGTTTGAAATCAAACACAAGATCAGGCACGCATGTGCACACACACAAGTTAGTCGGTCTTTGGATGTAGAAATGAAACATAAATGACAATGGGAAACGGTAAATTGGTCCTGTAGATTATAGTCATTGCTTGGATGAGAAAGATAGATATAAAAAGCAAAATGTGCAGTAGAAGAGTGAGCTGCACTGCAACTGTAGGCCACATGGAGAGATCCAAGTATTTTCTGGTTTAATTTGATGGTCCAGACGCATTAATTTGGTCGTATACGAGGGAACGCATCTTCAGTCAGTTGCTATTGTTTTTCTTTTCTGGATTAGGAAGCTGGGCCAAGGAGACCAAGGTCTGTTTCAAGCAAGTTCCATTTCTTCTACAGTAAAACTTGATTTTCAATAAAGCAAAACGGTGAGGAGGATATAATTAAACTTGATTTTCAATAAAGCAAAACGGTGAAATGAGGAGGATAGAATCTTTTTGATATATATTTTTTTAAAAACCTTATTTGAGCAGTTGAAATTACCATCTGCATGATTTTTCAGCGTATGAGGAAGACATCAGTGACAAGTCTACTACTGTCAGAGAACACTAACCGAATGATGTCATACAGCTACGTTGGGAACACCAAATTTCTGCAATTGGCTAAAAAATGCTGCAAATCTGCCATAAGCCTCAATGTTTGATATAAAGATTCATATTCGTTATTTGGTTATCAATATCGATATGTTGCACAAATGACGTACATGGTGTTGTGCTTTTCCTCGAACTCTGCCATTTGGTTCTCAAGTAATCACTCCTGCAATCATGGGCATGTACAGAAATTCATCGTTCGGTTGTGGATGAGTACATCTTGGCCGAATACACGGTGTTCGTCTTTTCACCATCTGATTTTCGGCATCCAGTTCTCACATGCTCATGAAGGCCATAAGAGTATTATGAAACAACTCGAATGCAATTCGCAAATAGGAGATCTAAGCATTGGGTTCATGGGACATGAATGGATCATGCGGTTCTTGATCTGGGTCAAGGTTCCTGAGTTGTGGCATTCTGGACCATGTTACGGGTGATCGGGGTCAGCTGGAAATCCGTGCAGGCTAGATGGTTTTCGTGGACTGGATTCACTTGCACCTTTAGATTCATCTTCGATCTGGATTTCAAACACCATGTACGTCAAGTGTAGGTATCTTCTTTATTTGCAAAATTTCATCATGAACAGGAACCACGCGCGAGCCCATACAGATGAATTTAAATGTGTAGCAACGTTGTGTCAAGTGACATGCGCCGTGAATGGCTTCTTTCACCCACATACATGATCGCGACCTTTAAATACTCTGCCTGATATGTCGAGCGAAAGATAAATCCTTCTTGACCATCCACGGCCTCCTTTTTGTTGATCTTTGTTTCTCTTAATCATTCAATCCTCGATCAAGCAATTCAGGATCATGAGGTTGGGAGAAGTAACTCGGTTCGTTCTCATTGTCGTTGCTGCTTTAATTCAATTATCGAACGTTGATATTTCCATTTTGAAATGTGATACCTCCGGCAACGGGTATTAAAGAAACCTGAAAACCCTTCTGTAGTAGTTCCCTTTCAAGATGTCCGAAGTTGGCTTCCAACAATTATTGTTGCTGTAGTGCAGAAAAATCTAGATTATTTTTAAACAATCGGACGAGCCAATGGGCCCTTGGCCAGTCAACCAGATGCACTTAGTGGCTACTAATATTAGATTTTGGTTAGTAAAAAGCTTCCACATCTCTCTCTCTATCTCTCTCCCTATATATATATGTATGTATGTATATGTGAACATGTGCATGTATGTACGTATCGACCTCTTTGTGAGGTGCACCTGGCGGTTGAGGTTGATTTACAAAAGTTGCTTAGCTTATATCTTTAATTATTAAATAAAAAATCCGAAGCAGTTAAACGATCATTCGGGGCATGGGACATAATGGATATATAGAGAGAAGATTAATCATAAGGAAAAACTAAATTCTGGTCCAAGTATTTCCAAAACAACCACTTCTGTGTGGGAGCTGGCCAACCCGCCATCTTTTTCAGTTTATCCCTCGGTAAAACGATTCTTTAGGTGTTGGAACAACCCAGAGGCTTAATCCTTACCCAAGGTTTATATTCTCGGACATAAGGCTTCAACAGCACCTATATGTGATAGTCAAAACCCAGACTGCCCGAGTGGCTGTTGGTGTCCCTTTCCATGATATAGCTGATTCCCATCGGGCCGGAGTAGTTGATATATGCACTATTTGCCTTTCTTGCCCACGTCAAGTACTCTCATTGTTCACATCAATTTAAGATAAAAAAAAGTAATCCTATTTGATTAACCATTGAAAATCCAAGTCCTTATTTGATGCGAAAAAGGTTTACATCTCAAATTATAAAATTGAGAGAAAAATCTTGTTCATGATTTTTTTCAAAATTAAATGCAAGAAAGGGAGGATCATGTCATGCGCAATTAATGGTTAGGTTGTTGTGCAACAAGCTTAACATTTGAAATAGTCAAATGCACCTTGAGAAGAATGAAAAACAAAGAAAGAGAGATGCTCATGGCATAAGCGAATGACGAAGTTAAGAAATATTTTTGTCGAACCATTGTTTCAGGCATTTTAACATTTCAAGAATATCAATTCGCCTTGTGAAAGGGACCTCCTTAATGTGGATGAGTCAGCATGAACAGGAACCGTTGAAACGGATGAATTTAAAGTTATTTAGCAACGGGAAATCCAATGAAAAATGCACCTTGAACAGGTTCTTGACCAGATGATCCCCAACTTTAAATACTCAGCCTGCAAGAGCGAAATGACAATCCTTTTTGACCACCAACCTTTTCTTTTTGTTGACATCCTCGATCAAGCAACACATGATCATGAGGTTTGGGGGGTTCGTTCTCGTTGCTGTTTTAATTCAATCGTCCAACGCCAATATTTCCATTTTGAATTGTGATACCTCCAACAACTACACCGCCAGGAGCGGGTATGAAACTAACCTGAAAATCCTTCTGCAGTCGTTCTCTTCCAAGACGTCCAAAGTTGGGTTTTACTATAGAGAAGTACAACAAAAAGAAGTAGCATAATCAAAGTACAGATACAAAACACACTTCAAGTACATTATTATATTCTCGGAAACGACCACATCATAAGCTGGATTTTTCTTGTGAACAATTTGAGATATCAAAGTTAGTTTAATAATATAAGTAAGAAAGAAAATGATAATATTGAAATTCATAATTAATATTTTAATGAAAACTTAATGTTTTGATAGTTTTCCAACATCATGTTTGTTAATCTCTCTCTCAGTTGTTTATTAATAACACGTTATGAACATAACTGACCATGAGTAACTTCATTATGGTTTTCTCGTACGTAATTTCTTCTGTGATTATAATTTTTACATTCTTCTTCAAAATGAACAACAATTTGACTTAATTGGAAGAATGAAATTTTGTAAAGCACATGCAACTATTACCATGTAAGGGATTACCCTTGCATTGGCGGTATCAAGCCCGGATAAAGGAGGAGAGTTGCGTTAGGCTTCCAACAGCTATTGTAAAACTTTGTCGAATTTTTATACCATGGATTACACAAATTATGAGTATTGTTTTGGGGCATCCCCACCTAGGGACACGTTGTAGAGCTCGAATGCAGTGATAAGTAAGCAAGGGTCACTACGTTTTTGCCCGAATGTAGTGAATCAATTACAGAGAGGGTTCCTATTTCATGGACAGGTGTGGGTAAACAAGTTAGTCCCACTACATTGCCGCCCGAATGTAGTGAATACTTTACAGAGAGGGTATCCACATTTTCAATATGGACTGATGCGAGGGGTAAGGAAGCTAATCCTAGATAATAAGATTCGTATTGGTTTTTGGAATATCGGAAGATTATCCGGCAAGCTAATGGAGGTGTTTGATACTACGATTCGAAGAAAGATTCATATTTTATGTTTAGAAGAGACAAAGTGGGTTGGAGAAAAAGTAAAGGAGATAGAGGATACAAGTTTTAAATTATGGTACTTAGGTAAGGAAAATGCTCAAAATGGAGTTGGTATTATCATAAATAAAGATTTAAAGGATAGTGTAGTAGACACACAATGATATGGTGACCGAATCATGACATTTAAATTAGTGTTAGGAGTAGAGGTTTCGAACATAGTTTGTGCTTACGCACCCCAAGTAAGACTAGAAGATAGTATAAAGACAACTTTTTGGGAGGAGTTAGATAAGGTAATTCAAAGGATTCCACAAAGGGACATGATTTATTTAGGAGACTTAAATGAACATGTCGGAAAAGAGGCATTAGGATATCAAGGTATTTATGAAAACTTTGGTTTTGAAGATATAAATGAAGAAGGTAAGGATATTTTAAATTTTGCTATGATATTTCAACTCTTTATAGTCAATACAATCTTCAAAAATGAGATGAATATTTAATTACTTATAAGAGTGGTTTATCACAAACATAAATTGATTACTTTATTTGTAGAAAAAAGGATAGATTGTGTTGTAAAGATTGCAAGGTAATTCGAGGAGAAAGCTTAACCACCCAACATCAACTTTTAGTTATGAATTTATAAATAAAAAAATAGATAAAGAAGAAAAGAGTGCATCGAGCAATTCGGACTAAATGGTGGAACCTCAAAAGTGAGAAAGAAGATATATTTAAAGAGAAAGTCCTTCAAGGAGATGTTTGGAATTATGTTGGTACACCTTGTGATATGTGGAACAATATGGTTATACATATTAGGAAAGTAGCGACATATGTGATGGGTGTATCTAAGGGAGGTGTACTGGCACAAAAAGAAGCATGGTGGTGGAGTGAAGTAGCGCAAAATAAAATCAAGGCAAAGAGGGCATGTTACAAATTACATTATGCTAAGGAAACTAGTGAAACTTTAGAGGCTTATAAGAAAGCAAAGAAGGAAGAGGAAAAGATCGTCAGTGAAGCAAAAGCAACAATTTGGAAGGATTTATATACAAAACTCAACTCAAAAGAGGGTGAAAGAGATATTTTTAGGATAGCTAGGGCTAGAGATAAGAAAACTAAAGATCTTATTTATGTTAGATACATCAAATATGATGATAAAAAAATTCTAGTGACAAATGATGATATAAGAAATAGATGAAAAAAATATTTTCATAAGCCTTTTAATAAAAATAAAGATGTTAGTATTAGCTTAGAAGAGTTAGCCAACTAGGAAAAGTATATAAACCACAATTTCTATCGACGTATTAAAAAGAATGAAGTCAAAGATGCTCTTAGACATATGAAGGGTGGTAAAGTGGTAGGACTTGATAATATTCCTATAGAAGTTTGGAAAATACTAGGAGAAATAGCAATCACTTGGCTCACAAGACTATTTAATCAAATATGGAAAAACCAAAAGATGCTCGAGGAATGGAGATCAAGTACACTTATACCCATATATAAGAACAAGGGAGACATTCAAAATTGTGCGAATTATCGAGGTATGAAGTTAATAAGTCATACTATGAAATTGTGGGAAAGAATTATTGAAGGTAGGTTAAGACAAGTATGAAATACAACAGAGAACCAATTTGAATTCATGCTAGACAGATCTACTGTTGAAGCGATTCACCTTTTGAGACGACTTACGAAACATTTTAGAGCAAGAAAGAAAGACCATCACATAATATTTATTGATCTAGAAAAAACTTACGATAGGGTACCGAGAGAGGTTCTTTAGAGAAACTTGGAAAAAAGAGGTATTCCATTGACATACATAAACCTTATAAGAGACATGTATGATGGTGCAAAAAACATGTGTGAGAACTCATGAAGGAATGACAAACTTCTTTGAAGTTAATATTGGGTTATATCAAAGATCTACTTTAGTCCACACTTATTTATAATGGTGATTGATGAGTTAACAAAACATATTTAAGATAAAGTATCTTTGTGTGTGTTATTTGCAGATGACATTGCGTTAGTGGAGGAGTCTAAGGAAAAAGTTAACAGAAAATTGCAACTATGGAGAGAAACATTAGAAAGCAAAGGCCTCCGACTTAGTAGAGCAAAGATAGAATATATGGAATGTAAGTTTGATCATTTGGTTACTTTAGAATATATAGAAATTCAAATTGGCACACATTGCATCCCCCAAAAGGAAAGTTTTAAATACCTAGGATAAATTTTCACAGCGATGGAAGAATTGATGTAGATGTTACGCATAGAATTAATGGTGGTTGCTTAAAATGGAGAGGAGCATTAGGTATTCTTTGTGATAAGAAGAGACTATTAAAGTTAAAATGTAAATATTATAGAGTAACAATTAGACTTGCCATGTTTTATGGTTCTAAGTGTTGGGCAATTAATCATCAACATGTACAAAAGATGTTTGTGATAGAAATGAAGATGTTGAGATGGATGAGTGGTCGTACAGGAAAAGACCGTATACATAATGAGGTTATTAGAAACAAATTAAGAGTGACACCCATAGAGGATAAAATGAGAGAATATTGTTTAAGATGGTTTGTACCTATAGAAAGAAGATAAAAAGAAGAACCTTTAAAAAGGTATGAAAAACAAGATTTTGAAAGTATTATAGGAGGTAGAGGACGACCACAAAAGTGTTGGAAAGAAATAATAAAGAATCATCTAGCTTATTGTGAGTTAACTACTAACATGGCACATGATATGGCTATGTGGAAACAAAGAATCCATTTAGCCGACCACGTCTAGTATGGGAAAAGGCTTAGTTGTTGTTGTACATTTAACTATTACCATATGCACTTTTATGTGATATAAATATGAAATTTGAGTTTTTAATATAGAAGATCATGCCTTATGGACTCCAAATGTATGTTTAAAAGTAGTTCGTAGTGAGGAGAGCTTATAGTTGAACAACTCTTCTTTTATACAAAGAGAATTTAGACTTGGAAGCATTGATTTCATGCAAGTGATATTTATATTTTTGGTACGGAGTGATAAATCTAATTATTAGTAGGTATCCTTCGTCAACATATATTATTTTTCTACAAAAGATGATACACAACATTAACATAGATTTAGGTATACTTCACTAGTTGTACTAATATTTAGTGGATGTATTACCTTATGGCATCATGAATGGATGAATAGCATCATCAAGTGTGCTTTGAAGCACTCGTGCATCAGTTACACTTACTTTCTATGCTATATAAACATAATGAAAGCACATATCGAACACCACCTCACACATTTTGTGATATTACACTCTTTCCATTATAGTATCACAGTTGATCACTACTTGGTATATATGTAGGAATATAACAATCAATCGTCCTAAGCAATGATGAAAGTACAAGAAATTATGACAAAAGATTTTAACCGTTAGTCAAATAAGATAAAAAAGTCATCTTATTTGATTAACGTTTAAAACCTTGAGCTCTTATTTGATTAACCATTGAAAATCCAAGTCCTTATTTGATGCGAAAAAGGTTTACATCTCAAATTATAAAATTGAGGAAAAAATATTTTCATGATTTTTTTTCAAAATTAAATGCGAGAAAGGGAGGATCTGTCACGTGCAATTAATGGTTAGGTTGTTGTCTAACAAGCCTAACATTTGAAATAGTCAAATGCACCTTGAGAAGAAAGAGACAGATACTCATGGTATAAGTGAATGACGAAGTTAATAAATATTTTTGTTCGAACCATTGTTTCAGGCATTTTAACATTTCAAGAATATCATTTCGCCTTGTGAAAGAGACCTCCGTAATGTGGATGAGTCAGCATGAACAGGAACCGTTGAAACGGATGAATTTAAAGTTATTTAGCAAAGGGAAATCCAATGACAAATGCACCTTGAACAGGTTCTTGATCAGATGACCCCCAACTTTAAATACTCAGCCTGCAAGAGCGAAATGGCAATCCTTTTTGACCACCAACCTTTTCCTTTTGTTGACATCCTCGATCAAGCAACTCATGATCATGAGGTTGGGAGAAGTAACCGGGTTCGTTGTCGTTCTCGTTGCTGTTTTTATTCAATTGTCGAACGCCAATATTAACATTTTGAAATGTGATACCTCCAACAACTACACCGCCGGCAGCGGGTATGAAACTAACCTGAAAAGCCTTCTGCAGTCTTTCCCTTCAAAGATGTCCGAAGTTGGCTTCTACAATAGCTCGATGGGTCCGTGTTCAGATGAAGTGTACGCACTTTTGCTTTGTCGGGGGATCTTTCTTCTGAAGAAGCTACAATTGCAGCGCCGACATCACCACCCAGGTATTCCAGAAGTGCCCCAGTGGGAAAACAGCAATCGCATGGCTTGATCGCTGCCTCTTACACTTCTCTGACACGAACTTCTTCGGAAAGTTCACGGGAGTCTTGCAAGGCATATACAGCCTCGAGAATGCGTCAAATGTTACCCTTTTCCACCAGCAGTGGAGATCGCTCTTGGATAATCTCTCAACTACGGCGACCAGTGATCCCAACGCCAAGTTCTTCGCCGTGGGATGGACCTGGTACGATAGTTTCACGAAGATATATGGGATGGTGGAGTGCACAAGGGATCTCAACAAAGACACCTGCACCGCTTGCTTCGACAAGCTGTTTTCTTTCGCTGGGAGTACAGTACTGAACAGGACGAGAGGTGGACAAGTCTATGCGGACAGCTGCTTTCTTAGGTACGAAGACTACCTTTTCTATTCCACAACTGAAGCTTCGCCTACGCCTCCGCCATCAGCAGCTCCTCCTACGCCTCCGCCATCAGCAGCTCCTCCATCTTCGGGTTAGTCAGCAAGTCTCTTCTCTCTCTCTCTCTCTCTCTCTCTTCTCTCTCTCTCTCTCTCTCTCTCTCTCTCTCTTTCAGACAGACACACATGCGCAGAATCAGATGCACTTTTTTTGAGGTAATTCGGGTTAGGCAGGTATATTTATGACAAAAACTCATATACAAATTATGCCGATGCGTGACACAATCTGAGAGTTGATCCTTCTAGGATTTCTCCATCCTCAACCTCGCTAGTTTTGCCAAATTTCTTACTGCAAATTGATATCGATATCTAGCTTTCTCAAATATGAACATACAGATGGACACCATAAAAGACACAACATATTCTAAAATCCTTCTCATGTGGCTTCGACCCTCAAGAGTTTGCTTGCTGACGGGAGTCTTGCTTGGAGTATACACCCTCGAGAGTGGATCAAACGTTGTCCTTTACAACCAGCAGTGGAGATTTCTCGTCGATAATCTTTCAACTAGGGCAATCAGTGATCCCAACATCAAGTCCTTTGTCGTTGGAAGAAACGGTAAGGTATCTTCTTTGTTCATTTTTTTATTTGTAAATCCATAACTAAAAGTCGATGTTGGGTGGTTAACCTTTCTCCTCGAATTACCTTGTAATCTTTACAACACGCTCTATCTTTTTTTCTACAAATAAAGTAATCAATTTGTGTTTGTGATAAGCCACTCTTATAAGTAATTAAATATTCATCTCGTTTTTTGAAGATTGTATTGACTATAAAGAGGTCAAATGACATAGCAAAATTTAAAATCTCCCTACCTTTCTTGTTTATATCCCCAAAACCAAAGTTTTCATGAATCCCTTGATATCCTAATGCCTCTTTACCGACATGTTCATTTAAATCTCCTCCTAAACAAATAATCTCCCTTTGTGGAATCTTTTGAAACACCTTATCTAACTCTTCCCAAAAAACTGTCTTTATACTATCTTTTAGTCCTACTTAGGGTGCGTAAGCACAAGCTATCTTCAAAACCTCTGCTCCTAACACTAATTTTAATGTCATGATTCGGTCACCATATCGTTGTATGTCTACTACACTATCCTTTAAATCTTTATTTATGATAATACCAACTCCATTTTGAGCCTTTTCTTTACCAGAGTACCATAATTTAAAACATGTATCCTCTATCTCCTTTGCTTTTTCTTAAAAGCATTTTGTCTCTTGTAAACATAGAATATGAATCTTTCTCCAAATCATAGTATCTACCATCTCTATTAGCTTACCAGATAATGTTTCGATATTTTAAGAACCAATACGAATCTTATTATCTAGGACTAGCTTCCTTACCCCCCCGCATCCGTCCATATTCAAAACGTGGAGACCCTCTCTGAAAATTATTCACTACATTCGGGCGGATGTAGCGGAACTAACTTCTTTACCTACACCGTCCATGATGTGGGAACCCTCTCTGCAATTGATTCACTACATTCAGGCGAAAATGTAGTGGCCCTTGCTTACTTATTACTGCATTCGGGTTGTGCAGCACGTCGCTGGGCGAGGACGCCCCATGTTATAAAATCCGACAGTTTTAAGGTGGTTGTCAGAAGCCTAACACAACCCTCCTCCTTTATCCGGGCTTGGGACCGGCAATGAAAGGGTGATCCCTTACATAGGCGGAGTTCTATAACTTCGGAAAACAATGTTCAAAAATAAGTGAACAAGATCTAATCACAATATATATATATATATATATATATATATATATATATATATATATATATATATATATATATATATATATATATATATATATATATATACTCGAAAGGGCAACATCTTAGGGCCTTCCAAATTAACTATACCTAATCCAATTTTCCAGAAATTCCGAACGAAAAAACATTAGCGAACTTGGAGCGGAAAGTAGGAAGCTATCTTTTATATTTAAAGCTGTTAGATAAGATAGCAATGCATATCAAGGTGGTGGCCATTACACATAAATTTAACAAAGTCGTTACTACTCTGTTGGTGCACTTTATCAAGAGAAAGAATCTCTGTATCAAGTCTTCAATTCAACTCTTCCTATTACTGACCAGATTAATCTAGAATTCAATACAACATTATTGCTGTCGTGGATTTCTCTCAAGGAACATTGTACACCAGAGCTTTTACAGTCTTTAGGCTGATTCTCTTTACCTAATCGTCGAGTCTACGATGGCTTCTTTGGAGAAATGGCTTCTTATTTTGTGAAATAGGTCATTCGATGGCAAGAATTTTTTTTAAGGTGATAGTGCAGGTGGCCTATGTCCTTAACACACGAAGACAAGAAGAAAAAGGAAGATGAAAATGTTGAAGCAGTTGGCACAAGGTAAAAATGGGATAATGATTATTATATCTACACGGGACACATTCTTATTGGAATGTCGGATGCCTAGTTTTTTGCATACCAGGACACAAAGCATATAAAGGAGTTATGGGAGGAGCATGAAGCGCATTAGATTGATGACGATACCAAAAGTAAGAAATTCTTAGTTACCCTGTTTAAAATTATAAAATAATTGATGAAAGATTTGTTTTATAAAAATTCCATGAAACAGAGCGGATCTTAAACAATTATAAATAATAGAAAATAGAAAAGGATGAAATTTTAATTGTCTCCTCCATCACAGATAAACTCTTTCCTTCTTGAAAAGAGTTTAAGCATAGCCTTAAGCAAAATGACATATCTCTTGAGAAGCTTAGAAATCATCTTAAACTTTAAGAAGAATATCGCAAACAAGATGATTCCAAGGAACCAACAACTCAAGAGAAGTGACATCAAGATTTTCTTAAATCTCGTAAAAACAATGAAAGTGATTTTAAGCCAAAGAAAAAGAAAGAAAACTATGGTAAGTCTAGTGACCATAAGAGGGAACATCGGCATTTAAAGAAGGAAAATAAAAAAATTATGCTTCTTTGAAGGAAAACCTTGTAGCCATCATTTTTGAAATTACCATGGTTGAAGATATTGAGTGATGGTGGGTTGACTTAGGTGTTACTCATCATTATGCAAGAATAAGTCTCTCTTCAAAACCTTTCATGAAGAGGATGAACCTATGTTGCACGGGTACGTCATTTTGGGTGACATACCTGTATCTGGTACGTACCGGGTATGGATATGCATATTAGTACATCCAATATGTACCTATACCATGAGTGGCATATCGGTATGCGTGTGCGTATATACCAGTACGCATACCCAAGTTTTGGTACATCACATACCGGTATCGAGTACTAAATGAATCGGGTAGATATGGGTCAACTCGATTTAAAACTAAAGTATAAATAGATTTTTTCAACCCTAATCCCCAATCCTACGTCTCATGCATCTCTCTCATCTTGTTCTCAAGTGCACTCATCGTCGAGACTGTGATCGACGAACGACGGGCCTACTAGAGCTATTTGTGGGTGGATCGTGCCATTCTTCTTCAGCTGTAACTTATTTGAGGGCCTACAGGTGGACCCATCATGGGGACTACATCTCTCTCATCTGATCGTTTTTAACTATTTTGGTTTTTAAGCATGTAACTCATATTAACTTGTTTCTAGGAATCGTGCATGGCTAAGCCATAACTTGTTTCGTTCTTGTGGATTTCGGTTAATTTAATCATGTAATATTGAGAGATGTCTAGGGGTTGATTGTTGATTGATGTTGTTAAAGAAGTACCTTAGAGGAACTGTTTCTCCGAATAGTTAGAAGAGCATTCAAAGAATTGAGAGATGTCCTCTAGTTACTCGTCTCAGTTTATTGAGGACATGGAATTCAAGTCCGTTTTGAAAAATTTAATAAGATGGTCATGTAACTTTTTGAGAATTTCATTGGAGGTTATGAGTTCGTCTGATGGTGAACAAACTGTGCATTTTCTGCATCGACCGAAAGGAGTTCTAGATATGCACTCATGTGCGGAAGAGTGTTCAACTTGCCAAAACCAAGTCTATTTCCTCACTAAGTGGGATTGTCGACATTGAGCCTTAGTTGCCATTGTGATCTATCTTGGGTCATACCCACAATTCACTTTACAAAAAGCAATAATGTTTTATGGTTTCCTTTCGACCCCTTTTACATTTACTTATTCGACTATTTAAATGATATCTTAGTTGATATTGCTCTGTTTTGTTTCTCAACCTCAAGTTAAGCAAAGAATCCACCTAGTAAAGAATCATGCAATATTTTTTGCTTAATACTTGTGAATCTATTTTTGTTTATTGATAGTTAAATATTATTTATTTTTAGATGTCTAATATGTTTTCTATTGGTAGTACTTCGTCTGTTTCTATCACTAGTAAATTTGCATTTGGAAGACCCGAAAAAGGTTGTCTCCTTTGAGCATATGTATCCTTATTATAAGATGAAAACACAGGAGGTGGAAATGAAAGTTGACGGTGTAACTATTGTGGTTTAACTTACAAATGTTCTTATTTAGAGTGAAGTGTCACTTATTAAAGGAAAAAGGAAATGGAATAGTTGTTTGTTCTGGTGTTACTGATTAATATCTTTCAGAGATGAGACAAATTGAGAGAGCAGCACATAAAAAAGTTAGACAATTGCAAGGTTCCTTACCTAGTAGAACTACAAGTTTGAATCCACCTACATTTAAATTGTTTGAAGGAAGTAAGAGAAAAATTATAGGTTTAAGCCAATTGGCAAAAACATTTAACAATGAAGCAAGGGATCACTTCACATGTGAAATAGCAAGATTATTTTACTCTGTAGGTTTGCCTTTTAATGTAGCTAGAAACCCTTACTATATTAGTGCACTCAAATATGCTTCTAACACCTCAATTTTGGGTTTTACTCCACCTAGTTACACTGCTATAAGGACTACACTATTGCAAAAAGAGAAAGCTTATTTAATAAGATTGCTTCAACCTATCAAAGATACTTGGCTAGGAAAGGAAGTAAAAATAGTTACAGATGAATGGACTGATGTATAAAAAAGACATTTGATTAACTTTATGGCTATTTTAGATGCATACCCTATGTTTTTAAGGTCTATTGATTATTCTGGTGAGGTGAAAGATAAAAACTTTATTATGAATGAAATTGTGAAAGTTTTGAATCTTAAAATATTGTGCAAGTTATAACAGATAATGCACTAATTTATAGAGCAGCTGGGATGATTATTGAATCAATTTATCCTAATATTTTTAAGACACCATGCATAGTGCATACATTAAACCTTGCTTTGAAAAATATTTGTCAGCCTAAGATCTCTATAAATAATGAAGTTTCTTATAACGAGTGTTATTGGATAACATATGTTGCTGATGATGCCATTGCTATTAAAAACATTATCATGAATCATTCTATCATGTTAGCAATGTATAACCAGTTTGTGCATCTAAAGTTACTTGCTCTCAAATACTAGAATGCTCTATATAATTGTGTATATATATTTATGTAAATTTATTTATTTATTTAATGTTTTTTAATAGTATCATACCTCTACCTTAGTTTTTTAAAAAAATTACATACCCCATACCCGTATCCATGCAACATAGGGATGAAGTCATTTTGTACATGCAAATCAAATGCAAGGGAATGGTAGAAGTTAATAATAGGACAAGGTTTTGATTCTTGTGGATGCCTTATATATACCAAAAGTAAGGAAAAATTTAATTTTTATACCGCTACTTAATAAGTATGGGTTAAAGTGTATAGTTTACATAGGACAAGGTTTTGATTCTTGTGGATACCTTACATATACCAAAAATAAGGAAAAATTTTATTTTTATACCGCTACTTAATAAGTATGGGTTAAAGTGTATATTTGAGGGTTATAAGTTTATCTTGTCTAAAAGTGGAATGCTAGTTGAAAAATTATACCTATGTAATATGTTCAAGTTGAATATGATTAATGAGAGTATTGCTTTTATTTATATTGTTGAATCTCTTGATTTATGACATCATCAGTTAGGACATGTTAATTTTAGAAAACTAAATGAGATGATGAAATCAAATTTAATTTCTACCATATCTCAAAATATTAATAAATGCATCACATGCATGCTCCCCAAAAGAACAAAACTACATTTTCAAAGATAAGAAAGAACTTCAAAGACTTTAGATCTTGTATGTGACTTGCATGGTTAGGCCACTATAAGTGGCATGAACTATTTTATTACTTTAAATGAGAGAATATCGTTTAAGATGGTTTGAACATATAGAAAGAAGATCAAAAGAAGAACCTCTAAGAAGGTATGAAAACTAGATTTTGAAAGTATTAAAAGAGGTAAAGGATGACCACAAAAGTGTTGGAAAGAAATAATAAAGAATGATCTAGCTTATTATGAGTTAACTCCTAACATGACACACGATAGGGCATTGTGAAAACAAAGAATCCATATAGCCAACCCGGTCTAGTATGAGAAAAGGCTTAGTTGTTGTTTATTGTCATGTATATTTGATGGATTCTATAGAGGAATCATTAAAAAATTCAAGATTTTCAAAACCCAAGCAACTACAACTTGAGTCATTTATCAAATGTTTAAGGATAGGTCGAAGAGGAGAATACTATAACTAAATTATTTTCCGTCCATGGGCATCATATACCAAAATATAAACCATAACAAAATGGAGTGGTTGAAAATAAAAGTAAGGTATTGATGGAAATGGTAAATTCCATGATGTCTAGGCAATGGTTTTTGGGGTGCAATATCATTGATTACATGCTATATATTACATAGAGTCCCAACCAAAATAATCCCATATGAACGCTAGAAGAAAAGAAAGCTCAACATAAGCTTCTTAAGAATTTGAGGTTGTAAGGCAATTATTAATGTTCTACAACCCAAAAAAAGAAATTGGGTGAAAGCGGAATTGAATGCATTTTCTAGGAATATACTGAAAATAGCAAGGTATATAGAGTCATGGTAATTGAATATAATGACTCATCTAATTAATATAGTTATTGAGTCAAGAGATGCTAGTTTCCAAGAAAATAGGTTCAACTCAATTCCTAGACCTAAAGGCCATATTCCTAAAAGAGAAGATGAACATAATCAAGGTCAAGTTGGAATCAATGATCATATAATACAAAATTCATTGTCTAGAAGGAGTAAAAGAAAAGGGATAGCCAAGACTTTTGAACTTGACTTTTCTATGTTCCTAATAGAATGAACGTGTGACTATGTAGTAAATCTATTACCATATTGCTTCAATACTAAGTATGATCCTCAAACGTATCAAGAGGATACAAAATGTCTTGATATTCCTTTTTAGAAGGAAGCAATAGAAGATGAAATAGATTCACTAATGAGAAATAAAACATGGAAACTAATAGATCTTCATCTTAGGTCTAAAGATATAGGTTATAAATAGATATTTAAAAATAAAATAAAATTCAGTGGATATTCAAGATGAAGTACCTTGGTGTATGTTATTTGCAGAAGACATTGTATTAGTGGAGGAGTCTAAGGAAAAAGTTAATAGAAAATTGGAACTATGGAGAGAAACATTAGAAAGCAAAGGACTCCGACTTAGTAGAACAAAGACATAATATATGGAATGTAAGTTTGATCATTTGGTTACCTCAGAGGACATAGAAATTAAAATTGGCACACATTGCATCCCCCAAAAGGAAAGTTTTAAATATCTAGGGTCAATTTTTCAGAGTGATGGAAGAATTGATGGAGATGTTACTCATAGAATTAATGCTGGTTGGTTAAAATGGAGAGGAGCATAAGGTATTCTTTGTGATAAGAAGATACCATTAAAATTAAAAGGTAAATATTATAGAGCAACAATTAGGCCTGCCATGTTTTATGGTTATGAGTGTTGGACAGTTAATCATCAACATGTACAAAAGATGTCTGTGACAGAAATGAAGATGTTGAGATGGATGAGTGGTCATACAAGAAAAGACCGTATACATAATGAGGCTATTATAAACAAATTAGGAGTGACACCCATAGAGGATAAAATGAGAGAATATTGTTTAAGATGATTTGTACCTATAGAAAGAAGATAAAGAGAAGAACCTTTAAAAAGGTATGAAAAACAAGATTTTGAAAGTATTATAGGAGATAGAGGACGACCACAAAAGTGTTGGAAAGAAATAATAAAGAATCATCTAGCTTATTGTGAGTTAACTGCTAACATGGCACACGATAGGGATTTGTGGAAACAAAGAATCCATGTAGCCGACCCCGTCTAGTATGGAAAAAGGCTTAGTTGTTGTTGTAATTGTTAAGTTCAAGGCAAGACTAGTTACTAAGGGGTATACTAAAAAACAATGAGTTAAGTACTTTGACACAAATGCATATGTAGCAAGAATTGCTATCATCATTTTGTTGGTAGCAGTTGATTGTATTTTTAAACTCGTCATTAACCAAATGGATATTAAAAATATTTTTAAAATAGTGAATTGGATGAAGAGGTGTATATGGGACAACTTAAATGTTTTTTTGTTCCACGTCAAGAACATAAGGTGTATGCAAGTTAATCAAATCCTTGTTTGCTTCACTAAGGAATGACACCAAAAGTTTGATCAAATTGTGCTTGCCAATGGATATAAAATAAATAGTCTAATTAATGTATTTACTCCAAATTTCATCATGAAAAGAGTGTTATCATTTATTTATATATAGATGATATGCTTATTTTTGGTATTGGTTTAACTAAAATAGATAATGCTAAGAAATTCTTATCCAATAATTTTTACATGAAAGATTTGGGCATAGATGATATTATTTTAGGGATAAGAAATATAAAATTTTGAGATAGCATAGATCTTTCATAAGCTCATTACATAGAAAATATCTTAAATAAATTCAATTATTCTGATTATCATTATGTTGCTACTCATGCTTCTACAAGTGGGTGAGTCTTTACTCTTGGTTGGGGTGTGGCTTTTAGGGCCCAAAGTAACACCAACATTGCTGAATCCACCATGGCCATTGAGTTTATAGCTTTGGCTATGGCAAGTAAAGAAGCATAGTGGATTAGGGATCTTCTTTAGGATATTCCAGTATGGCCAATACTTGCTGCACTAATATCGATGCATTGTGACAGACAAGCTACATTGGCAAAGGCATATAGCCAAGTATGCAATGAAAAATTTGGACACATTGATGTTAGATATAGCTATATCAAGGACTTGATAATGAATGAGGTGATATATGTTATCTATGTCAAATCTGAATTAAATTTTGTAGATTTTTTGATGAAACGACTAGAAATGATTTACTACGAAAAGCATAAATGGGATGGGATTAAAGCCCATATCACTAATCACCAATGGTGAAAACTCAACTCACACGTGATTGATACCAAGTTATGAGTTTAGTGAGCAAAAGTTTATCATTAGATTGATTGCAACTCACTAAAACATCCCAAGGTATAAGGTACTTGGATCCATAAAGATATCAAAATGAAGGTTGATCATTGCTCTTAGTAGGCCTATAACACTTGTATGTTGGAACGCTTATGATAGAGTCTACCTATATGAGTGTGAGGTAAGGCCATCTAGTGGAGTTATGGGGCTTGAACTCTCAAAGCACACATGAGAGGTACCTGAGACAATGTGATTATTGTGTCACCTTACTTCTATATGATGATTGGTGATGCTTAAATCTTGTAAGTCATGCACCCTAGTTCATATTGATCAAATGGTTCAAAGTTGGTCTACCATTCTTTTTGAATTAGTGGTAAACAGGATTTACTAAGTAAAGGCTCAAGTTGTAAGGTACCTTTTACGTAATATACAAGATTTTCAGAATGAATGATATTTTTGAACTTGTTTTATTTTAAAAAATGGTCAGTAAATGTGAGTGATTTTTGCAAAACAAAAGACTTGGAGATGAAGAATATATGATTGTACCCTCCAAGGGGCACGACCAAAGTGCCTTGTGCTGAATATAAAAGGGTTTCATTTTCACCCGAGGAAATAGTTGTAAAAGATGCAATTGTTCAGTTAGTATAAAATGCTTAGTCTTTCAATAGTCTATTAAAAGACTTTTAACATCTCTTTGGGTGGCGTAAAGAGCCATGGCACTTCAGCACTTCTAAGAGGCACACTATTACTCAGCTGAGGTTAACTAGGTTTAGTGAACATTGATTTCTCTCTACAACTGCAGCCACATCTGTTAAGTGCAACAGTGGCTACAAAACAGTGTTTGGACTGCAAGATAGAGTGAGTGATCAATCTCAAATCATCGCCGAACCTCGCCTAGCAGATGTTTTCTTCTGTTTCATATTTCTGAAATATTCTTTAACTATCTGAGTGTTCTCTTGAGTGCGCACAAGAGTCACATACACCATTCAGTCTGAGAGCATCACCATTTCGTCCAAAATCTATTATGTTTGTGAACGACCAATTGGTTGTAACTCCATTGTATTCCGAAGGAATTTGTAAACATATGCTTGCACCTGGTGGCAAAATCAGGTGAAAGGAGAGTGCTTTGTCATGACATAGAGTCATTGCGCATATACTTGACAATCGTTCGCTATGTTAAACGGGTACGCCCTTTTAGGCCCCATACCCGTATCCAGTACGTACCGGGTATGGGTACGCGTAGGGTACGTATGGTACGTACCCATACAATGAATGGCATACCGGTACGCTGCGTATACTGGTACGCATACCCACATTTGGGATTAAATAAGGGGTGAGTTTATGGTGTTGCTGCTCTGCTGTTGCAGAGGCGACTTAAGGGGATATTGAGTCTGAACTTGCTGCATCTGGGGAGGCTGTGCAGCTGCCGGCGGCTGCGACCACATCACCTGAGGCAGCACCTGCTGAGGCTGGAAAGGGGGCTGCTGTTGGGGATAAGGAGGAAGCATCTGTTGAGAGAGAGGAGTCGGCATCGCCATCCACTATTGAGGCTGTTGCAGCGGAGCCTGCTGGTCCATGGCCGGAGGAGCCATCGGAGGCGGAGCACTGAGCATTGGCTGCATCATCTTCTTAGCCAAGAGAAAGAATGAAACACCACAAATCGGAGAACCAAAGAGTCCGATTGATTCGGCCGAAACCTTAACCCTAGAACAACGAAACGAAGAGGATGGAAGGAGAAAGACCCAAAAGGAAATGAAAGTTAGACTTAGAAAGAGGAAACAAAGAGGCAAAAACCAAAGTGGCGATGAAACCCTAACCCAGAGAGAGAGAGGGAGAGTTGATAAGAAGCGGTCGGGGACTTTTATACGATGAGTGGATGCCTAGAGCCTCAATAGACAAAAAAAGATCATGTTTTCTGAGAAACTGCAAATACCCGCCGTGCTTTTTGCCTCATCCATTTTTACCACTTGTACTTACGGGTAAGCACAACCGGGTTAAAATCCAAAACCTGAAACAAACTGACCCAAGTTTCATTTTGTTCTGCCTCTTGGTATGTGTTTGTTGTTTAATTGTCCTTACTTTGAAGAAGAGTATAAATGACATTCTCATAGTTAGAATAAAATTATTCTCAAACATTAAATCTTCTATATAATTGTGTATATATATATATTTATGTAAATTTATTTTATTATTATGTTTTTTAATAGTATGGTACCCGTACCTTAGTTTTTAAAACAATTACGTACCATACCCGTACCGAGTACCATACCCGTATCCATGCAACATAGATCTTTTGCTATGGACAAAATCATTGCAGATTTCAGTTTCATCCTAATACAAACTTCTGCTAAACTTCTTGGAGACTTGCCAACAAATTCAGATCTTGAGTTGCTGGACGTTAGTGACTCCTGATTTGACATCAAGATAGCAACGTATATCAAGGTGGTGGTAGTTGCACGTCAACTTAACAGAGTTGTTGCTGCTCTGTTGCCGCACTTTATGAAGAGAAAGAAACTTTGTATCAAGTCGGAAGTTGAGCTCTTCCTGTTACTAACCAGGTTCATCTAGAATTCAATACGACATTCTTGTTGTCGTGGATTTCTCTCACCAAGGTTCTCTAGGAATATCTCTTTCCACCTTACGTATACCATGGGAATGTTCTTTTTTTTTCTCTAAAATATTTAGCAACGGGAAACACAACTTTGCCTTCAATAGTTTATTTTGCTCGATGTCCACCACCTTTAAATACTCGGCCTGATACGTCAAGAGCGAAAGGGAAATCCCTCTTGACCATCGACCTCTTTCTTTTGTTGTTCTCTGTTTCTTTTCATTTGTCAATCCTCGATCAAGGAACTCATGATCATGAAGTTGGGACAAGTAACTTGCTTTGTTCTCAGTGTCGTTGCTGCTTTCATTCAATTGTCCAACGCCGATACTTCCATTTTGGAATGTAATACCTCCAACAATTACACCGTCGGCAGCGGGTATGAAAGAAACCTGAAAAGCCTTCTTCAGTCGTTTCCTTCCAAGACGTCGGAAGCTGGCTTTTACAATAATGAGCCAGGGCTCAGATCAAGTGTAAGCAATTTTGCTTTGTCGGGGAGATCCTTCTTCTCAGGACTGGCTATTTACTCCTCTTCCATCATGAATTTCCCAATCTTTAGAGTGTGAAAAGATATTTCCATCATCATCTCTTAATGGAAAAAGACAACATATTGGTCTTGTAACTGAACAGCATTGCCCTTTACGGAGAGCATCGACTCAGAAAACCATAACGTGTACCTTGAAAGTGGTTCATGCATAAGCAAGCGGATTCGAAGACTTAAGTGGAGGCAAAATGCTACTCTAAGTTGTGTGTTGTCAAAAGTGATGACATAATTCGAATAGCAGATGCAGGAGCCCACTGAATAAAACATGATGGGAATGTGTTAGAGAACTCTAACCATGGTTCTCAAGAGGGAATCTTGGATAAGGCCGGCGATAAAGGTGGATAATCGGGAATCTGACAGTGTGTATCACGGTTGCCATCAGAATCATTCGTGCGAACACGCTCAAGCACTCGAAAGGAGTACTTAGGTACATGTCTGAAACACTAAGTTAATTATACACATAGGTTGGTTGATCATTTTTCACTCGTTATAATTACTATTTATAGTCTTCTAGCAAGGTAACAGAGAATGGGTATGTCTTTTATGAATACAAGTCCAAAAACCTTCCATTCCCTCATTGATGCTTCCTTTTCACTTCAACGTAAGGTGGAACATGCTAACTATCGAGGTTTGTTGACAAAATGGGTCCAAGCCTTTTTCCTATCTGTTGGGATCTCTCAAGGTTTTTGCCACCCATTCCCTCGGCAATAGGGTGGGTAGGACTCCACCCGACCCCGCCTTGCACCAAATTTTTCCTCGTACACCCTGCCACCCATGCACCGCGGGTATCCAACTCCAAGTCCTACACCCACCCAGATACAGGATTGCCTCATCTTTTCCTAATCCTCCCCAAAATTCAAAAAAATAAGGTTAACAGATTACATAAACAATAATAGCTACCAAAGGTGTGTTTCTGCTACCAATAGGCTGTTAAAGCAAGCTTTTAAAAGTAGAATCTACAACAATAATATTTACTACAATCCCACCTCAGATGGTAATATGCGTAGAACCCATCAAAATCAGTTCATGTTCACAAAACCAAGGTATTTTGTAGATAGAGAGTGACATATACTAACCAAACATTGTAGTTTTTGTAACCTGGAATAGTTCTTTGGAGAACTACGGATGCCCTAGACAACGAGCTCCCTTCTTTGGCAAACGAGAGGTATGTTTGTGGACTTCCCCTATTCATTATTCAATTTGAGGCTGCATTAGGCTTCATTTGAAAACCCTAACCTTACTAGGTAATATATAGTGTGGGTCGGGGAGGGGCGAGTATACCTCAAAACCACTCCCACCCTTAGTCACATTTGTACTTTGCCCGCAGGGTTTTGAGACCTGAAAACCTGCCCCATCCGGGGCAGGTCCCAATCACCATCCCTACTCTTAAGGCTCCCGAGTGTTTGCCATGTAACCCTCTCAATTTTCAACTATGTTGCATGGATGCCAGTACGGTACCGGTACCCAGTATGGGTATGGTACCAGTACTCGATACGGGTACGGGATACGTAATTTTATAAAAAACTAAGGTACGGATACACTACTATTAAAAAATTAAAAAAATTACATATATATATATATATATATATATATAGAGCATTCTATATTTTAAAGAACATTCTCGTGTTTGAGAATAATTTTATTTTAACTATGAGAATGTCATTTATATTATTCTTCCAAGTAAGAACAATTAAACAACAAACACATACCAGAAATCGTTAATTGAATTTGCAAGGGAAGATCTGAAAGACTGAAACCAACGTAAAAGGCGATCCAGTCCGGAACGAAGCATAGTCTGGTAGCTTCTGCATTGGACCCACACAAGCAAGAGCAATATCCTCAACACTACAAATCAGGATAAATCAGAAGGTGAAGCATTGAAAGACAGAATAAAAATCTACTGCTTCGAACCAAAGAATTGTGTTCAAGACGGATCCCTCGTGAGAAACCTATCATGGCTACTGGTTTCTCGGGGTGTACAAATTCCAGAGTTCATTGAAGAAGATTAAAGATAAAAAAAAAACCTTGTCAACGATGAACTACATTGCCGTCTCTTTAATTGTATCGACATCTACAGCATCAATTCTCATGAAAAGTTCCAAGAATGAGAGCACCGTCTCATAGGTCAGCATCTGCAACCCAACAATAAGATTACCAGATATAATCATCTACAACTAAAATGCAAAAGAAAACTGACAAAGAAAATAATAGCAGGTTCGCAACATGAAAAGTCCCTGAAGAAGACTCTTATGTTATAAGATTGCTAACTTTTTTGGATGACAAGATCACGTTTGTAATATGCCCTCATACCTATCTAATGTCCCTATTTGCACCATGAAAAGGATGAAACAGACAGCATTGAAAAGATAAATGTTTGCAACATTAGCTAACCTTAAGGAATTTGTACACCCCGAGAAACCAGTAGGGTTATTTGCTCATATATTCCTCTTGTCATCTGTCCTTGGCGGTTGAAAATTATTCATTTCTTGTGTAGGGTCGAGTCTTTTGAAATTATTAACTCAAGAGAAAACCGAGGGAATACAGCACTGCATTTGACAGCTTACCGTGGCCATTTGGAAATACTCAATGTTCTAGTCCTTGCGTCTCCCCCCCTATCATCTGCTACAAATCATGCAGGTGATACTTTTCTTCATATGGCTGTTTCTGGTTTCCGGACTCCTTGTTTTCGGAGATTGGACCTTCAGATGGAACTGATGAAGGCATTAATTAATGGCCAAGTGCTATGCTTGTCTGAGATGATCAATTTCAAGAACAACGAGGGGAGAACCGCTCTCCATCTGGTTGTGATTGGAAACATCCACTGTGATTTGGTTGAACTCTTGATGGTCATTCCTTCAGTTGATCTTAATGTTTGTGATATTGATGGATCAACACCGTTGGATCTACTTAAGCTACAGCCACGGTCTGCATCTTCTGAAATATTAGTGAAGCAGTTGATTTCAGTAGGTGGTGTTTCTAATTCACACGAATACTCGAGTAGAAGATCCTTTGTTTCACATTTGAAGATGCAGGGTTTTGGGACCAGCAACCCAGGCACTTGTTTTAAGTTATCAGATGCAGAAATGTTTCTATGTGCTGGGATAGAAACAACTTATCCAGAAGACCAAGGCTATAGTGTGAGGTCAAGCTCATGCTCAAACAGTAGCAAAAGTGAATCGAGTCCTTCTGAGATGGTGGATGCGAACTATGAACCTTCTGTGATTCATAAATCCAGTAACTCTGCCAATTCTGCAGCAAAGAGATTAAGGAGTCTCTTTGAATGGTCCTACAGGAAAGACAGATCTGGAAAATCGGGAAGCGATGCTCAAATGGCTAATGGTGGCATAAGTACTAGTTGGAGATCTGGTGCTCATGAAGATTCCATAATGGAGAAAATTGTGTGGTATGACCATTGCGAGAAGCCGATACCACTAAGGCAACGATACTCTAAGAGTTCACTCCTGAACAGTAAACAGGTGTTTGTTAGTAGGAAAGATGTGCGCAGCCATTTAGCAAGAAAAAGTTTGCCGCAGGATTGATGCATGGGGTTATTCAATGCCGCACCTCGTTCTGCCATTTCAATCGCCTTTAAAGGGCAACTCGAAGACATCGACATCATGGGGATGCTGCTGAGAACAAGAGAGACGCACGCATGCAGGAGACCGAGAGAGACGCTGAAAATGGGGATGCTGCTGAGAACAAGAGTGATGCACGCACGCACGAGACCGAGAGAGAGATGCTCGAAACCCGGATTAGGGTTTTTCCATTGATTTATACGTTTGGTTTTGACTCGGGTTAGGTTATAACGTATTCAAATTTGGGTACGCATACCGATAAACAAAACATTTTTAAGTACGCCAATTGGAGATGTACTCACGTGTACTGGTACCCGGTACATACCAGATACGACTCCAAATATGGTGTACCCGTGCAAATGACCCGTGCAACATAGATTTTCACATGCTCCCTACGACTTTAATAGTCGTCGAGAGAATGAATCTTACTCATATAAACTATTGGCATAAAAGGTTATCCTACCAAGTTTGTTTTTCAGCGCTATTTTTGGGATCTATATGCTTGGAATCATTTGTAGTTTATCAGGGCAGAGGCTTTTTCTTGTTTCTATCGCCTTTTGTTTCGTCTCTAATCTTTAGGCAAAAGAATCTCTTTCCTCTATCATCCTTGCATGGTTTTCGATTCTAACATCATTCTTCCTCCTATCAACAGTTGACCTCAATGAGTTTCACGTCAGCACATTGTTGTTGACCCACAGTGATTTTGTAAAGTCTCGCTACCCTAATTACATCCGTTCTTGGCCTACAACCAACCAACTATTCAACGATTGGATTTATTGTGTCTAGGAACAGAAGCGCCATCTTTGAATAGAATGGGATGAACATGACTTTATCATTCTATTCTGCTTAGCCATTGAGTTTGACGGACAACCCCTTTATTTCTTCCTTACCTTCTCGACTTATAGGCACAATCACTTTCAATTCTTTTTTAGATGATGTCGACATCTAGGCAGTCATAAGTTTACCCATTGATGATGTTGATTCTAATTTTATAATTGATTGATTCTTCGACATTCCCAGACTTACTCTGCACCTTTCTTGGGATGATTTTATCCATAGGTACTCATGTACCGGCAATGTGACGGATGAAGAGCACCATGCTTTCTTGTTATTATGGTTATATCACTTTGTCACATGAACCAATGTCAATGGTGAATATGCATAGTATGTTTTTGCTATCAGTATAAATTATCGCCTGCTTCTCTTTTTTGGCCATGGTGTATTAATTCATCAATTATGTATTTGAAATACTGTTAAGTAATGATCTACACATCTAATAGGAGGCTCACTATAGTTCCTTTAGCGCTGGATCCACTTATATTTTCAGAACCCATATTCACTCACTTACCTTTTCAGAAAATCATACTTGATACATCAAGGCCAGCTCTAAACTTGATTCCTCTTGTCCCTCGGCCTCCTATCAACATCATCACTCGATTATGCTCTATGAATCTCAATGAGATAAATTTTCTTCCTTAGTATTTTAGACCTTTCGGCTCTCCTTCTACCACCGAATTCATCATAGACCTAATACAAATAGGAGTCATTGACTCCTACTTTGTGACCTAATACAAATTGGAGTCATTGACTCCTACTCTGTGGTGCATTTCTGTCATCGTTTAGTCCAATAATTGTTGAACTTCACCTCTCTTATGACCTTATTCATCAATTGGGGTTTTAACAATTTCTTCCTGCTATTTTAAACCTATCGGTTGACCAATTTGATGAACGAGGAACACCTTTCCGCTTCCCATATTTATATTCTTGTTTTGGGAAAACTCCGAACTTTGATTCTTGGTGGGCTGGCCTCCATTAAGATATGGTTATGATTTCGCTGGATGAATAATGGCCGAGGCTTATTGACTACAACATGAATGCAACTATCAACAACAATTTCATACCTTGTGGCATCCGACACAAGCATTCTCATCAACATTCCCTATCTTCTCTAGTTGATCTCTATGAATTTCTGGCTTTCCTCCTTCACGAAAAGGGGCACGAGAATCGATAACGTCGATAAGGACTACCAAGATCAGAACTAGATGAAGGATAGTAAGCATGCATCCTGCATCCCATAATTCTTTTTACATCGAGGATCTAACTGGCACTCTACACCCATAGCTATTAGTATGACTCATTAACTTGATACCCCGATAATTCACACAATTATGAATGTCTCTCTTATTCTTATATATGGGTATAAGTGTACTTGCTCTCCATTCTTTGTGCATCTTTTGGTTTCTCTATATTTCATTAAATAGTCTTGTGAGCCAAGTGATTCTTGTTTCTCCTAGGATTTTCCAAACTTCTATAGGAATATTGTCTGGTCTTGCCGATTTACCACCTTTCATATGTTTAATAGCCTCTATGACTTTATTCTTTTGAATACGTAGGTAGAAATTATGGTTTATATACTTTTATGATTTGGCTAACTCTCCTAAGCTAATACTAACATCTTTATTTTCATTAAAAAGCTTATAAAAATAGTTAGGGCAATTTGGCCTAATATGGTTGACCTCTATACAAAAGTGACAAATGCCTTCTCTTTTATCCTCACTTGACCTTTCAAATTTAAAATAAGGAGGACGAAATGTCTTGACATTTGCTCTGGTTCTAGATGTGGTTAAGGCAGAATCTCTTGGAAGCCTAACTTCATTCATTCTTGTTTCTACTTTTTGCCATTTAAAGAATGATAATAACCTCTTCCTTAGTTGCAAAGTATTTTCGATGGATGAGGGATGATCGTACTCCTTCAAATTCTTCTCGAAGACTTCTTAAGAATTTATACACGAAGTCCTGATTGTCTTCACATTGTTTTTTACTAAGATATTGTATACATTTATTTTTATATTCATACAATTGATTCCATACATTAGAATATTCATAAAAAAATCCGTTTACCCCTTTATCTCCTTGTCTAAGGGATGTTAATTTATCTCCTTGGTGCGCTCATTTATATTGTTCATAAGCACCCATAGGACTGTTCGATGACTTCCTTCATATTCTTCCTTTTGCTCAACCGTGGCATTAACGGAGCGTTCTACCTTCAAACCGCTTATATAATCCCAAAATTTTTAAATTATAGATAATTTTTCATAGATTGGATCTATGTTTTGTAGTTTGAGAGCGTTAAACGAAAATTAAATCCTCATTTCTCATCCATATTTCAACAAGAAAATAAATATAAGGGGTAAATTTGTAATAAAGTCAAGAGCATTGTTGGCACGTGTCTTGAGGCAACAAATGGTGTTCCCACGATTGAAAATGGGTTTGATATCATTTAATGAAGACAATACTCTAATATAGCAGTGGAAGAAATATCACCATAATGCAACTATCATAAAGCCTTAGAAGACTATAATCTCACCCAAGTGCAACGAAGGCACAAAAAATAGTAAAAAATGAATATTATTGATCAACCAATTACATAGATTACAAGAGTGTACATTAGAGAGATTTATAGTAAGAGAGGGGAGAAGAATGGAGAAGGGTTGAATTTAGCCAACACAGGACAGAGGTCCCCAACGGCTAGTAGCCGTTGGGGGCCTGGCACCCTGGCCCTGGTGACCTGGCTCCAGGGGCCCTACGGCCAGGCCCCTGGCCCTAAGGTCCTGGTCCTTAGGGTCAGTAATACAACTTTACAGCTTGCCCTGTTGAAAAGGACTTGACTCAAAAGGAAGTTATTGATTATATAGAGACTTTGTCTTAAGTTTCTTCAAAAGTTTCTTTTGGGATTATAATGACAAAAATGACTCATTTTGATCTTGAACTACGCTAAATGTACGTAAAGGCAATGTTTCTCAATGATGGTATTGATGAAACAGTCTATATGGTGCAACCAGCAAACTGTCTTAAGAGACCCAAAGAAGATGGATTGCAAATTAAAGAAACCCATCTACAGATTAAAGTAGGCGTTTCATCAATGGTATTATAAATTTTATCAAGTCATTGCCTTGTTTTGTTTTGGGATAAATTTGGTTGATGAACGTGGACAACATAAGTTTAGTGGGAGTAAATATATTTTCCTGGATATATATGTCAATGATTTACCCCGTCAAAGAAATTCAAAATAAAAGATCTTGGGGATGCCTGTTCTGTATCAAGAATCTAGATACATTGGGATCACTTGCAAGGTACTCTAGGATTATCAAAAAGAACTATATCCATACGGTTCATATGAGGTTTATCATGGAGTGTAAGCAAGGTGATCACCCTATTCCTATGGGAGACAGATTAAGTTTCAGTGAATAGTTAATCATCAACATGTACAAAAGATGTCAGTGACAGAAATGAAGATGTTGAGATGGATGAGTGGTCATACAAGAAAAGACCGTATACATAATGAGGTTATTAGAAACAAATTAGGAGTGGCACCAATAGAGGATAAAATGAGAGAACATCGTTTAAGATGGTTTGGACATATAGAAAGAAGATCAAAAGAAGAACCTGTAAGAAGATTAGAAAAACTAAATTTGGAAAGTATTAAAAGAGGTAGAGGATGACCACAAAAGTGTTGGAAAGAAACAATAAAGAATGATCTAGCTTATTGTGAGAGTTATTTTGTGACAATAAATCAGCGAGTTCTATTTTCCAACAACAACGGGAGCTCGACAAAGTCGAAAGCACATAGACATCAAGTTCCTTGTTGTTAAAGAAAGAGTTCGGAGTGGACGTTGTCTATAGAGCATATCGAACAAACTCCATGGTTGCGGATCCGCTTACTAAAGGGTTACCACCCAAAATGTTTCATGAGCACACTTTGCTCATATGAGTGTTATGTCATTAAGTGATGTTCGGTTTTAGTGGGAGTTTGTGATTATGGGATGAAATATTTGTTTGCCCAAGTAGGAGACTATTGAATTTATTCAATAATATGTTCCAACATATATATCATATAAGTTATTTATTATATGCTTTGTAATTACCTAATGAGGGTGATCTAATTTAGATTTCGGATAATGGGCATATTGACGTCTCTTGTGGTATGAGATCCATTATACAGATACCATTAGGGTAGTTTCTGATCCTATGGTTGGTGCTTATAGGCTTCAAAGATCTCAAACCCTATCTATGGCTTCTGCAATTGATCTAGTTATGCTTCTGTTTATGTTTATACATCCTATTTAATGATTCCAGAATGTATAATCCTATGGATTTATTTCTAACACGGGTTGGCCTCTAGCTTAAAGAACACAATATAGTTGAGGATGCTACATTTAATACTTGAATGAGAGTGGAGTTACCGTTTGCCTTGCGTGGTTTGGCCCTTAAATTCGTTAATCCTATGGCTTTCTAGTTGCAGAGCTAACATGAACTCTTGTAGGAGGCCTCTTTATGTATGCATGGGTGGAATGAGAGACTCTGGTTTGCACGAACAAGTCTGATTCTGTGTATTCTAGCAGATGGGTACCAGCTATAAAGCAGAAATGATACCAGGTCGAATAAGGGAGACTATCCACGGATAGGGCAAAGCTGCAAGGAGGAAGCGAAGACGGGGGATGTTTGCAGATGATTCCACTGTACGAACACATACCAGCACTGTGCATTCAAGTGAAGAGGAGGAGCAGAAGCCTTCAGAGCAGGTGATGACTACTAAAACCGAGGAGGTTGAGCTGCAGCATTGCTCATCAACGCCTATTCACTCTAATGACATCACAAACTGTACAAGTGCACCTCTGCTTCGGAGTCCAACTTCTGTGTCAACGAGAATTGTTCCCCATGAGCATGCAATAGGGATTAATAGATCAATGTCTATGCCAACAAAGACAGAAAAATGAAAACCAGAGAGAGAGGGGCTAGCCTTAATGTACCAGATTACAGAAACATTTTCAGGCTCTGTCCTCAAGTGGATTGGTTCCCATCATGTTAGTTCCACTCACGGCCGGAGCTTGTCTTCGTAAATGAATGAAATTGAAGAATACTTCTGTATTTTTGATGCTGGTGGTTCTCATTTGTAGTATGTTTGAAATCAAACACAAGCTCAGGCACGCATGTGCACACACACAAGTTAGTCGGTCTTTGAATGTAGAAATGAAACATAAATGACAAATGGGAAACGGTAAATTGGTCCTGTAGGTTATAGTCATTGCTTGGATGAGAAAGATATAGATACAAAAACAGAAGAGTGAGCTGCACTGCAACTTTAGGCCACATGGAGAGATCCAAGTATTTTCTGGTTTAATTTGATGGTCCAGACGCATTAATTTGGTCGTATACGAGAGAACGCATCTTCAGTCAGTTGCTATTGTTTTTCTTTTCTGGATTAGGAAGCTCGGCCAAGGAGACCAAGGTCTGTTTCAAGCAAGTTCCATTTCTTCTACAGTAAAACTTTATTTTCAATAAAGCAAAACGGTGAAATGAGGAGGATAGAATCATTTTGATATATATGTTTTAAAAACCTTATTTGAACAGTTGAAATTGCCATCCTCATGATTTTTCAGCGTATGAGGAAGACATCAGTGACAAGTCTGATACTGTCAGAAAACACTAACCGAATGATGTCATACAGCTACGTTGGGAACACCAAATTTCTGCAGTTGGCTAAAAAATGCTGCAAATCTGCCATAAGCCCCAATGTTTGATATAAAGATTCATATTCGTTATTTTGTTATCATGATCGATATGTTGCACAAATGACGTACATGGTGTTGTGCTTTTCCTCGAATTCTGCCATTTGGTTCTCAAGTAATCACTCCTGCAATCATGGGCATGTACAGAAATTCATCGTTCGGTTGTGGATGAGTACATCTTGGCCGAATACACGGTGTTCGTCTTTTCACCATCTGATTTTAGGCATCCAGTTCTCACATGCTCATGAAAGCCATAAGAGTACTGTATTATGAAACAACTCGAATGCAATTCGCAAATAGGAGATCTAAGCATTGGGTTCATGGGACATGAATGGATCATGCGGATCTTGATCTGGGTCAAGGTTCCTGAGTTGTGGCATTATGGACCATGTTACGGGTGATCGGGGTCAGCTGGAAATCCGTAAAGGCTAGATGGTTTCCGTGGACTGGATTCACTTGGACTTTTAGATTCATCTTCGATCTGGATTTCTTGTATAGACTTCTGGATATGAATCATCTATGCAATTTAGTTCTGCATTGGTTCCATACAACTAGAGGTGCATTGCCGTCTGAAATACCTATTTAATCTGAAAAGTCCTAGTTGGCTTTTCAGACAAGAAGACTGTAGTGAGCTTGTGTCCTAAGCAGGTCACATTAGTTACATTGCGATAGTCATTGATATGAACCTTATTTCATTTCTAAAGAGAAACACATAATGATAGTATACGATCTTCCCAGTTTGGGTCGACCTGATTTTGATCCAAACATGAAGTGACCTGACTCAAACCCCACCTATTCACATGATTTTCCACCCTTATTAAATTAGAAATAGTTCAAGTTGATGAAGAGATCAAAGAAGGTATACTTTTATATAAATCTATAGCATTATAGAAAGTCATTGTGAACTACATTACACAAGTCACTGTGCAGATTATTGTATACAGTGAAAGTGTTCGAGAGAAGGGTTAGGGACATACCGTGCCTGGGTTCGTGGAACTAGTCATCCTCGACTTGTTTGCCTTGTTTCTTATATAATAAACTCCCTCGAATAATAATAAGTTGTAGCATTTACTATGAGGAGACTAACCATAAAGCTGAAAGGTCAAAACTATTAAACAGCAACATAATCACACAAATAACAAATTTATGTAATTCGGAGAGTCGCCACAGAAAATTCCACGGTACAGTTTAAAATCACAAATTAATGGACAAAAGCAAATCATTTAGTAAATACTTACAATTACAAAAGCAAATGAGTGTGGGATGAGCTAGGCCACGTATCGTCCACAGTAAGCTAGACCTTGTATCATCGACAGTGAAGCGGGCAATGTATCATCGACAGTGTAAAGCATGTCACTAATTGGGTGATCACCACTCTAAAAAAATAATGTACAAAGATGAGCTAGTGTATGCTCCATTCATGGAAGTCAGAGATATTCCCTTTGTTGTAGTGAGAGAGCAGCCCCAAAAATTGAGAAAATTATAATGATATTTAGTTGGAACGAGTACACTAGAAACAAAACTCTCAATGATTCCAGTGATGCAGTTTGTAGGCAAGATGAACAAGCTTAAATCTAGCTAAGTAAATGAATATTTCTTCCCAATATGGCCATTCATCACACTTTCATTTAGCTAAGGAAGATTATGTGTTTGATTGTTTCAGATATTTCAAGCTACTAGAGGTGTACTACTAGAGGTGTGCACTCTAAGAGCGGATAGTCACATCTTCCCTCACGACAGGCTTTCAAATCATGAGTACATGCTGTCTTACATATTAACTGCATACTGTATGCTTCTTTAGGGCTCCGGTACATATATCATATAGGATAATTTAAAAAAAAATGTTTCAAGCATTTGTCGAAGAATTGTCTCTTCGAGATGATACAAATATCGAGGTGCATATATAATAAAGAGTTGTTACTACAACAAAACCCAAGATCTATGACACCACCAATGAAGATGAGGAAGGGAATTTGAAATTCACCGGTGCAAGGCATGTCACTGAAAGACTTGTCACCGTTTCACCTCAACTTCCTCGGTGCAACCACCTACTCTTTGTTCTCACCGAAGAGTCATACCACCACTACATAGGGTATCAAGGATTCTGGATTTTGTTGTAGTGTGTGCACACAGATCACATAATGAGAAGCCACGAGCACACTTCATGAAGTAGAGTAGCTCTTAAAAAAAAGCCTCTTCACTGTATTCAGTTGGATGCATTCAAATAACATCTTTGACTATGAGGTAAGAGAGTGTGATATGGTGAGTAATACGATTAATTAAGGTTGAAGCATATGGGTCAAGTTGCATCACATTAAGATAAGTCAAAGTTCATCTAAACTTTTCTTTGATGCAGAAAAAAAGTACTAGAGAATTATCATTTTGCCTATATCGTTGATGTTTAAGGCTTGACTAAGGCAAACTAAGTAGTTTTGATTGTATCTTATAAGAAATTTGCCAGCAGTCATTTGCATCTTGAAAGTTGAATGTGACTGTAGCAAATTAAAAACAAAATGTGAAACATCACTCATTGAAGACATGGCGTATTACGCTTCCCTTGTTTCATTGCCATTTTCTGTTATGCATGTTGTAGTGAGAAATCAAGAGTGGGATGAATCGACTTCAACAGCATCAAAATTCTCTCCGTGATGAATTTGCCTCCTACATATCACCCATGGTTCAGGACTGAAAGCACATGAACTCTGAACCGAAATGTCTATTGTCTATAGCATAGATTTCGAGTATAATTTAGTCTCATTTTAACAATGGAAGATCCATAGGAGCTGGTCAAGCAACTCTGTATTTTCTGTCGTGAATTTTCGTCCTTAGAGTTCCTTAAACATTCATGACATGAATAGGGTCATACATATGTGCAACAAACAATTAAAGGCAGCCATTGGAGTATGAGTACTCTTAGTTGACAGAGCACGAACAATATCACGCTTGAATAGTTGACATATGAACCATTACCCATTTCAAAACTGTTCCTATTTGTTTTTGCCTTAACTGAATTTGTACATCAAGGGCTTATTTATTTTAAGAGCCAAGCTAAAGCAGAGAGAGAGATGATACGTCCTGCCTTAATTTCAATTTTATTTTAAATACAATAAAATATAATATACTCATTTGATCACCACGAAAATATGTAGAACAATCTATAACAAAAAGCATGTAGTATAGCAATATACCTATTGGTTTATGACAATGACCTTCCTAAGCAGTTCAGTGTAAAAGTTTCAAATCCAGAGGGTTCATGGCTTCATCAACCACCAAAACTAATTCTTTAAACCATTCTACACCAACAAAAAGTAACGCTCATTCGTTCTTCAACCACAGTGTTTTTATGCATTTTGGAGAGGATAAAAAGAACCATAATATGCTAACGCCCCTTATGATCAACAATTCACGCACTAATCAGGATAATATGAAAACAGGATTTCAAGCACTAATTTAAACACGGAGACCATCCAATGCACATCGATTTCAACCAAATTCATCCGTTCACCAATTCAAGCAATATAAACAGTGAAGATTATCGGAATAACATACACGAATTGGTATCGGTAGGTTGTGTGAGTTTTGGCACATTGAGTAGAATACCCACCAAATCTTATCCAACCTATAACTTCAAGCCACCTGATCTTGGAAACAGGGTGTCAATATTTGGAGGAGCACAGTGGTAGCTCTGGCTAGCGGTGGTCCAGATGGTGGTAGTTGAGTGATGGCTATAATGTGACTTGTCATGAAGACAAAATGAGAGGTCGGAAGCTGTTAAAGGAGATTGTTTTCAACACAAAATCAAGATTTATCCCAGAAATTGACCACTATAATATTTCCTGAGTGATACTGGTGTTGAGATTGAGAACAAGGAGTGGATGATTTTGATTGATTCTGAGGAGATTAAAATTTACGAAGAATTGTGGCATATCAAGGGCTCTATTGAAATTTCTTTTTGCATTAGATCAATCATCACCATCGTCTATGATTGCCGACGAATGTGGCTGGAAAACACTTTTTTCCGTCAGGATATTGTGGCAGATTTTGATTGTCTGAATACGATATCCGGGGGTTTTGACGGCTGGAAATAACCTAAAAACCACAGGAATTAACAGGATTCTGTCTTGTGCCTCAGACAGCCGAAGTACTCGTATTGATGCAGAAGTATTGCAACTTGAGAAACACAGTTTTGAAAGCCTGTTTTTAGGAAGAGGATTGTTTATTCATGAATAATCAAACTAAGGCAGACTTGTTCAGCTATCTTTGTACTCCTTAGCGAGGACACTATATGATCAATCTCGACTGTGAGAAGGCAAGACTAGTCGACAGTCCTTTCTAATAATATTGATTTTGCCGCAAGTAACTTCCATGACTATGAAGACGAGTTTACTTAACGGCTGGTTCACAAAGGACAGAACAGGTGTGTAGGCTGAGAGAAAACAGTGGGGAAAACCTCTAGATAGGAGGCCTTGCTTATAGTTTTGTGGATTCGTTTTGTATACCTGTTAGGGTCTGCCTAACCCATTTTGATAATAATAATAAAAAGCCCAGCAACAAAAATGTAAAGTAGATTATTTGAAAGGCCATGAATAAACAATATAGAATTGCCTGGTCAGCTCCGGAGTAGTGTGGACGGTTAGTATATAATGAAATTCAATTAATGCATGCTGACATCAATGATCCAGGACTGAACATTTCGATTGACAATTCGGGGCATTTCAGTGAGGAACATGGGAGATGCATTGTTGATCACAGTTTACGAGCAACGAATTAGACAGTTTAAGAGTAACAATTTTTTTCACTAATTAATATGAAAAATCTCCCACTTCTCTCTCTCTCTCTCTCTATATATATATATATATATGTATGTATGTCTTTCTTTGTGAAGTGCACATAAGCCGTTGAGGTAGATTTACAAAAGTTCTTTAGCTTATAACTTTGATTATTGAATAGTAAATCCCCATAAGCTGAAAGATCCTTCAGGGCTTGGGACCCGGGACTGGTCGTTACACAATCCAACAGTGAGTTATTCCCGGTTGAAGGTTGTTTGGAACTGCTATCCGCCATTAATGGGTTGGGATATTCAATGATGTCCGTATGTTCGTAGCTTGTTCATTACTTTTGGGAGGGACTAAAGCCTAAAAATCATAAGGTCTGCACACCCTTTTTACTATCTAAATACTAAAATTACTCTTCATATAAAATCTCTCTCCTCTCACACCCAATTCTACCAAGGGTCTATCTTATAGAATTTTAAATCTGACGATGATGAATGTTTCATTTAGTGTTGTTGCCTTCTTCGTAACTAAACATTCATTGAAAAAAAAGAACGAAGAAGAAAGAAAGAATAATAAAGTAAAAGGAAACAAAAATAAAATCATTAATAAGAAAAAAAGAAGAAGAATTAAGAGCAAGGTAAAATAAAACAAAAATGAAACCGATATTGAAAAAAGAAGAGCAACAAGAATAAAAGAACAAGAAAACCTCAAACAAACATACGAAAATACAAAAAAATTCAAAACTAAGTAAATTAGGCAGACTTGTCCAACTATCTTGAGACATGGCTGGAGAGACCTTCCTCTACCGTGTCTCTCTCATCGAGAACTTGACTTAATTTTTTTTATTTTAATTTCAGCTGAAAATAAAATCAATACATCAAATAAATGATAAAAAATATATCAAATCAATAAAATACCCTATCAAATCACTAAAATCTCTTCAAATCAAAGCACTGTGAGATAGTAGATGGTTCAATAATATTATATATTGAATCGAACATCAAGTCATGGGTTACAAAAAAAAATAGTATGGAACCGTCCATGGAAATCGGCCAAAGGAGAGAGAGAGGAGACAAAAGCATTTTCAGATATCAAGGGTGTGAGAGTAATTTTAGATTTTAACGAATCAAGGGTATCGTGAGACATTCGTCCATGGAAACCGTCCAAGATGTTGATTCCGATTGGGGGATCCCACATCAAAATACTCGATCGCTCGAATAGTTGACGTATGCACCATTTGCCTTTCTTGCTCATGACAAGTACTGCTCCTAGTTGTTCTTACCTTCTTACGTGAACATCGCATTGTGACATTATGAAGCTCTCACTATTTATTAAAATTAAATGCGAGAAAGGGGGGATCATAACATTTCGCCAAGCAAATTAATCGTTCGGTAGTTATAAAAAAAGCTTTACATTTGAAATAGTTAAATGAACCTTCAAAAGAAGAAAGAAAGAAAGAAACAATCAAATGCCAGTTGTACAAGTGAATGATGAAGTTCCGAAATACTTTTCTCGAACAACTATTGCAGACGCCGAACATTTCAGGAATATGAATTGGCTATTAATATAAAGTACTCTGGAAGTGTAGGTATCTTCTTGATTTACAAAATTTCATCATGAACAGGAACCACGCGCGAGCCCATACAGATGAATTTAAATGTGTAGCAACGTTGCGTCAAGTGACAAATGCGCCGTGAATGGCTTCTTTCACCCACATACATGATCGCGACCATTAAATACTCTGCCTGATACGTCAAGAGAGAAAGATAAATCCTTCTTGACCATCCATGACCTCCTTTTTGTTGATCTTTGTTTCTCTTAATCATTCAATCCTCGATCAAGCAATTCAGGATCATGAGGTTGGGAGAAGTAACTCGGTTCGTTCTCATTGTCGTTGCTGCTTTAATTCAATTATCGAACGTTGATATTTCCATTTTGAAATGTGATACCTCCGGCAACGGGTATTAAAGAAACCTGAAAACCCTTCTGTAGTAGTTCCCTTTCAAGATGTCCGAAGTTGGCTTCCAACAATTATTATTGCTGTAGTGCAGAAAAATCTAGATTATTTTTAAACAATCGGACGAGCCAATGGGCCCTTGGCCAGTCAACCAGATGCACTTAGTGGCTACTAATATTAGATTTTGGTTAGTAAAAAGCTTCTACATCTCTCTCTCTCTCTCTCTCTCCCTATATATATATATATATATATGTATGTATGTATGTATATGTGAACATGTGCATGTATGTACGTATCGACCTCTTTGTGAGGTGCACCTGGCGGTTGAGGTTGATTTACAAAAGTTGCTTAGCTTATATCTTTAATTATTAAATAAAAAATCCGAAGCAGTTAAACGATCATTCGGGGCATGGGACATAAAGGATATATAGAGAGAAGATTAATCATAAGGAAAAACTAAATTCTGGTCCAAGTATTTCCAGAACAACCACTTCTGTGTGGGAGCTGGTCAAACTCGTCAAGTACATGGTTTCTGTATCTCTATACGACTCGTTGATACTTTGCATAATCGACATGGCTCGATCACCCTTACCAGACACGACTCAAACCAAGATGACATAAATTCTGGTTTCAATGTAGGAGGTCAAACCAACCACCGGTGCAGCCTTCTTTTTCAGTTTATCCCTCGGTAAAACGATTCTTTAGGTGTTGGAACAACCCAGAGGCTTAATCCTCACCCAAGGTTTATATTCTCGGACATAAGGCTTCAACAGCACCTATATATGTGAGTCAAAACCCAGACTGCCCGAGTGGCTGTTGGTGTCCCTTTCCATGATAGCTGATTCCCATCGGCCTGGAGTAGTTGATATATGCACTATTTGCCTTTCTTGCCCACGTCAAGTACTCTCATTGTCTGCAAGGGGAAAATTTAATAAAACTGTCTTTTGGTCTTCGGGATTTTACAATTTAGACCTAATTTTGTTCGCATCAATTTAAGGACATAAGTTTTTAACAGTTAGTCAAATAAAGATCAAAAAAGTAATCCTATTTGATTAACCATTGAAAATCCAAGTCCTTATTTGATGCGAAAAAGGTTTACATCTCAAATTATAAAATTGAGAGAAAAATATTTTCATGATATTTTCCAAAATTAAATGCGAGAAAGGGAGGATCATGTCATGCGCAATTAATGGTTAGATTGTTGTGCAACAAGCTTAACATTTGAAATAGTTAAATGCACCTTGAGAAGAATGAAAAAGAAAGAAAGAGAGATGCTCATGGCATAAGCGAATGACGAAGTTCAGAAATATTTTTGTCGAACCATTGTTTCAGGCATTTTAACATTTCAAGAATATCAATTCGCCTTGTGAAAGGGACCTCCTTAATGTGAATGAGTCAGCATGAACAGGAACCGTTGAAACGGATGAATTTAAAGTTATTTAGCAAAGGGAAATCCAATGAAAAATGCACCTTGAACAGGTTCTTGACCAGATGATCCCCAACTTTAAATACTCAGCCTGCAAGAGCGAAATGACAATCCTTTTTAACCATCAACCTTTTCCTTTTGTTGACATCCTCGATCAAGCAACTCATGATCATGAGATTGGGAGAAGTAACTGGGTTCATTCTCGTTCTCGTTCTCGTTGCTGTTTTAATTCATTTGACGAACGCCAATATTTCCATTTTGAATTGTGATACCTCCAACAATTACACCGCCGGCAGCGGGTATGAAACTAACCTGAAAAGCCTTCTGCAGTCTTTCCCTTCAAAGATGTCCTAAGTTAGTGTAGATATGAACTTTTACTTATGTAGAGAGATGAAATAATTTTCACAAACTACGTCGTGCGCGAGCGTGCCTGTTAGTTTACTCAAACTAACAAAGATGATTTTCTAACTTTAATAGTGATTGGGGAAAAGTGAGATTTTTTTAATTTAGGCCTTCTTCAACCGGCGCTCAAGAGTCAGCCTTGACGCTTTGAGGATTTGTTTAGAGTCTTGTGTGTTTTCAAAATTCACTTTCAATCGTCACTAACTTAGGCAAACTTGTTCACTTGACTTATGGAAGAAGAAATTTCAAAGTTCTCAAAAATAGAAACTGGTTTTGTTTTTACAGACTTGTTTTTTGATTTTTTGGAATAACTTCTCAATCTCTAAAATCGTGAAAATTTTATAACAAATATATGCTCATATGAAGATTTAGGAACTATTTTTATTCTCATTTTTAAGTATTGTTAAATTGCACAATTAAATCAGACATTTACCCTTGGTCAGACTTTCGGGACAGATTTATGATAAAAATATAGAGGTTTAGAAAAACATCCGTATCTCGGTGTACAAAACTACGATCTTTATGAACTTAGTTTTATTAAAAATCTATGAATATTCGCTTTCCAATGATACGAATATCAATGAAATTGGTTCACTGCAGTCAAAGTTATGAGATGATAATTGAAGCTCTATTGTAAGAAATATGGGTTTGACAGGTTCTATTCCGATTTTAATGGTCTGTTCTGATTTTAATTACGTGGTTTCACGACCCTAAAATTCTTGAAAATTTTAACAGGGGTGGGTCTGTGTGTAGATTGGTTGTGAAAATTTTTAGAACATTTGGAGCGGGGGGTAAGGAATTAAAAATAAAGCATGAGACGTATGTAGGATGCTGAAAATTGGTTTTTAGGTTTTAAAATATGTTTCAATGCATTTGGTCCGAATTTCAAAGGAATCATCCAAACTTAACATTGTTTTTGAAAAAAAATTGACCTATGCACAAAAATGGATTAAACACCAAAGATTTTCAAAAAGTGAAATTAGAGAAATCAACACCAAGCTAATCAATCCTCAAAGACTCGAATCCCAACAGGCGTGCCAATTCTGTAGATGTGAAAATTTTATCCCAAAGCCTATGTAGAGACTTGAAATAAACTTCTCAATCTACTTCGCTTTTGCATGAGCGTGCTAGCTAGTTTCACTAAAACTAGCAAAGTTATAATTCTGACTTCGTGAGACGATTGTGGCTAAGTGGGATCTTTTCGTCTTAGGCCTTCTTGAACTGATGCTCAGGGGTCAGCTTAGACGCTTTGAGGATTAATTTGTGTCGGGTGTATGTTTCAAAAATTTTCTTTGAAAGATAATTTTCATCAAAGCAATTCGTGCACTTGGTTTGGAGAGTGAAACTTTTCAAGCTTTGAAAAAGAGAATGTGGTTCTATTTTGAGAGTTTGTTTCCAAATTTTTTTGGACAGCTTAGAGGTCTCCAAAATTCATGAAAAATTTATAGCATAAAGAGCATAATTTCTAAGACTATTTTTATTTTGTGTTTTTGTGCTATGGATTTGCAAAATTAAATCCGAAAAAGACTACTAATATGGTGTTTCAGAACGTTATATTACAGAAATACAAAGACCTAAAGAAACCTCTATAGTTCGGTGCACAGAGCTTTGATTTCTATGATTTTAGTCTTGCTGGAAAGCTATGCATATCAACTTTCCAATGAGACTAGTTTCATCAAATTTAACTGACTACAAACAAAGTTATGGGAAGATTACCAAACCTCTGTTATAGGAAAAATACACTCTGCAGAACGGACTCTTAATTTGGCCGATCTTTCTCTTTTTTATTTATGATATTACATGGCTCTAAAATTCTTGAAAAATTTATTATAAGTGAGATTGTGTGTAGATTTAGTGTTCTAAGTTTTAATTCATTTAGAGCAGTGATTTAGAAATGAAAAATAAAACAACAAACGTATGTAGGATGCTAAAAAACAGAGTTTCAATTTTTACAGTATACGTATATGCATTCATCCAAAATTAAAAGCAATCCATGACTAAATTAAAGTAAATGACTGAAGGAAAATGAATGTAAATACATACTTAGCTTAAGATGTAAATACATCCAAAATTTCTAAAAGATGAAATGTTTTGACAAAATTTTTGGGTGTTTATAGATGTCCCTCTTTGACATTAATCCAAATTTATTTGGTTAATAACAAATAATAACATCCATAAAAATTTTATTTTTTGATGCAAGAGTTTATTTGAGTTGAATCAAGATTTCACGAAGTTTTCGACTCTTTGTTATGGGGTTCATTTCTTGGACTTTGGTTATCCTAATTCCAATGAAAGAGGATTTCTAGGAAGGGTGACTCAACATGAATGGTAAACGACCAATGTAAGGATCATATGTGCATAAGACCATCTATGAATACACATTGGCATGAGATATATGGATGAATCATGTATGTTGGATGATCTCCACGATTTATTTAGGGGAGATCCCATGAAAGTTGGCTGCTGTAACTTGGATGTCCTCCATGTTCATTTGTTTGATGTCTTAGGTTTTGTAAAAATTATTTTTGAAATGATACTTTCTTTTTGTTTCTATAAAAAATGACTTTCATCTCCTATATTTCCCTTCACTTTGGTTTTAATGCAAAATTATTTGGTGGAGGTTTTAATTATTGGAAAAACTCAATAACATTTTAAAACTCCATTTTCCACACTACAAGGCCTAATCCCCAAACAAAATGAGATCCAAATTGGTAGGTTTTATTCTTACTTTAAGATCATAATGACAATCTTTTTTTTTTTGGGATAAGCTATAGGGGGTATGGGAGAGAGTTCCTACGGTTCTTTCTAAAGCGTCTAGTAGTATAAGGAAAAAATATTTTTGATAGAAAACTGCTCTTTTGAGCTTTGACTTTTTTTTTTCTTTTCCTTGAAAGAGAATCTCTATATTGGAGGTTTATTTTCTTTCTCCTTTTTTTTTTTCTATTTTGACTTTTGCCAATTTTTCTTTGGAGATAATGAAGTGGGGAAACAACTTATCCCTCTAGATACTCGGTCGAAGTGATATCTATGTTTTGGGTACGGAATGATAAATCTAATTATTAGTGGGTATCCTTCATCAACAAGGTAATATTTTTCTACAAAAGATGATACACAACATTAACATACATTTAGGTATACTTCATTAGTTGTACTAATATTTAATGCATGTATTACTTTATGGCATCATGAATGGATGAATAGCATCATAAAGTGTGTGCTTAAGCACTCTTGCATCAGTTGCACTTACTTTGTATGTTGTGTAAATATAATGAAAGCACAAATCAAACACAACAACACCTCCCACATTTTGTGATATTATGCGCTTTCCATTATAGCATAGCAGTTGATCACTACTTGGTATATATGTAAGAATATATACAATCAATCGCCCTAAGCAATGATGAAAGTACAAGAAATTATGACATAAGTTTTTCACCGTTAGTCAAATAAAGATAAAAAAAAAGTCCTATTTGATTAACCTTTAAAACCTTGAGTTTTTATTTGATTAACCATTGAAAATCCAGGTCCTTATTTGATGCAAAAAAGGTTTACATCTCAAATTATAAAATTGACGAAAAAATATTTTCATGATCTTTTTTTCAAAATTAAATGCGAGAAAAGGAGGATCGTGTCATGTGCAATTAATGGTCAAGTTGTTGTCTTACAAGCTTTACATTTGAAATAGTCAAATGCACCTTGAAGAAAGAAATGAAAGGAAGAAAGGGACAGATGCTCATGGTATAAGTGAATGACGAAGTTGATAAATATTTTTGTCGAACCAATGTTTCAGGCATTTTAACATTTCAAGAATATCAGTTCGCCTTGTGAAAGGGACCTCCTTAATGTGGATGAGTGAGCATGAACAAGAACCGTTGAAACGGATGGATTTAAAGTTATTTAGCAACGGGAAATTCAATGACAAATGCACCTTGAACAGGTTCTTGACCAGATGATCCCCAACTTTAAATACTCAGCCTGCAAGAGCGAAATGGCAATCCTTTTTGACCATCAACCTTTTGCTTTTGTTGACATCCTCGATCAAGCAACTCGTGATCATGAGATTGGGAGAAGTAACTGGGTTCGTTCTCGTTGCTGTTTTAATTCATTTGACGAGCGCCAATATTTCCATTTTGAATTGTGATACCTCCAACAACTACACCGCCGGCTGCGGGTATGAAACTAACCTGAAAAGCCTTCTGCAGTCTTTCCCTTCAAAGATGTCCGAAGTTAGCTTCTACAATAGCTCGATGGGCCTGGGTTCTGATAAAGTGTACGCACTTTTGCTTTGTCGGGGAGATCTTTCTTCCGAAGACTGCTACAACTGCAGCTCCGACATCACCACCCAGGTATTCCAGAGGTGCCCAGTGGGAAAACAGCAATCGCATGGCTTGACCGCTGCCTCTTACACTTCTCTGACACGAACTTCTTCGGAGAGTTCACGGGAGCCTTGCTTGGCATATACAGCCTCGAGAATGCATCAAATGTTACCCTTTTCCACCAGCAGTGGAGATCACTCATGGATAATCTCTCAACTACGGCAACCAGTGATCCCAACGCCAAGTTCTTCGCTGTGGGATGGACCTGGTACGATAGTTTCACGAAGATATATGGGATGGTCCAGTGCACAAGGGATCTCAACAAAGACACCTGCACCGCTTGCTTCGACCAGCTGTTTTCTTACATTGGGAATACAGTACTGAACGGGACGAGAGGTAGTCAAGTCTATGCGAGCAGCTGCTTTCTTAGGTACGAAAAGAACCTTTTCTATTCCACAACTGAAGCTTCGCCTCGGCCTCCGCCTCCGCCATCAGCAGCTCCTCCACCTTCGGGTTAGTCATTAAAGTTTCTCTTTCTCTCTCTAGATCTAGACGTGAAATTTTCACTTCAAACCTATGTAGAGAACGAAGCTAGTTTCCAAAAACTAGTATGAAAAATCCGACTTAATTGGTGATTATGGTTAAGCAGACTTTTTTCGCATTAGACCTTCTTGAACCGATGCTAAAGAACAAGTCAAAGTACTTAGGTATTCTAACTAAATGGGTGAAACTTTTCAATTCACATGAAAATAAGGTGTTTTGTTAAGAAACAATGGGTGCACTTGGTTTCAAGTTTTGAAAATCATCAAGTTCGGAAAAACAGAAACTGATCCTGTTTTCAGAACTTGCTCTCAAAATTTTCTTGGTAGTCTAAGAATCTCTAAAATTCATAAAAATTTTATAGGTTATAGACTAAAGTGTTGAGATCCTAAAATTTGAATTTTGGAATAGTAAATTTGTAGAATTAAATCGAAAACTGGATTTAACTCAACAGTTTCAGGATGTTTTATGATAGAAATATAGAGGCTCAAAGAATCCTCTGTATCTCAGCGTACAAAACTCCAAATATTATGATTTTAGTTTTTTCAGAAAGCTATGGATATCAACTTTTTGATGAAACTAATTTTATCAAATTTGAATTCCTATAAATTGAGATATGAGACTTTTACCCAACCCCTATTACTGGAAAACAGATTGTGCAGAAAAGAGAACTGAGTTTGTCTGACTTTGCCCAATTTTATTTACGAGGTTGTACAATCCTAAAATTCTTATAAATTTTGTTTCTAATGTGTTAGTGTGTGTAGGCGTTGTGCCTAAAATTTTAGAGTATTCGGATCACAGATTAGAGAATTAAAATTATGGTAATCAAGATATGCATATGCTAGAAAATCAAAATTTCGTTTTTAGAATATACATGAATGTCAACTCACCCGAATGTAAATTGCAATAACCCAACAACACCAAGCAAATTGTTGGAGGGAAATAAATGAAAATATATATCTGAGCTTAAGCATAGAGGAGATTAGAGAATATAGAGTATTCCATAGAATATATTGGGGTAGAATCACGAGATTAAATATATAGAGTGCGTAAGTAAGAATGAAAAATTCACAGCACATCTACTTTTTATTACATCATGAGGGGAGACAAGGCTCTATTAATACAACCCCTTTCACATTGAATAGTTAGAAGAAATATGTAGAAATCAAAGATGAGAGATACTTACAAAGTTCTCCCCAAGGATCGACTCCAAAGGATGAAGTTCAGCCACCTCTTTCCCCTTGATTCACTCTTCTATTCTCACTCAAGGTTTTCCCCAAATATGTGCAACACTTAGCCTAGGATCTACCCTCTTTTCCCTTCTGTCCACTCTTCCGTTAGTAGCCCACGAGTTCCCTAGGTGCAACCCTTCCTTGAACCTTTCTTCATGAATCTCACTCCCCCCCCCCAAGGGGGGGCCTCTTCTAGGCCTTTCCTTGGGACAGGCCTTCCATGGCCCATATCTAGCCCAAAGGTCTGGTCATATGGTCCCCCTTTTAGGTGATATGAACCAACCCTATGTGGGCTGGTTCTTCGCTCCCATTAGGCACGCCTAGCTCTAGCCGAGTGAACTCAAATGTGCCCGGCTAGGCTCGAGGGAGGGTCTTGATCAAACTCACTTGATGGCTCATCTTCACTTGGCTTGATTCATGTTGATATGTTGGTTGGATATAACTTTGATAATCCTTTGGAATCGGCACCCCCCAAATTCAATCCATTTCATCTTGTAAAGTCGGCCAGCCTTGGCCCTTGATTCGAGCAAACTTGTGGATCGGCTTTGACTTGATAAGATAAACATTCGAACCGCCTTGAGAGCTGACTCATTTGATTTGATTTGTTGATGAAGATATGGTTGGACTTGGTCCACTCTTCTGCTTTCGAACTTGAACTCGATCTCGGATTGAATTAGGTCCCACCTGTTTGTCTCATTTGCTTTGAATAATATGGGCTTTTTAACTTGAATTTAAAACCTTTACTTTGAAATATTTTTAAAATATTTGAACTTTTAATTTGAATTTTTGAAATTGAGAGTTTAGGAAAATTTTGATTTTGGGTGTTTAGAGGAGACACACATGCACGCACAATCCGATGCACTTTTTTTAAAGGTAATTTGGGTTAGGCAGGTATATTTATGATGAAAACTCATATACAAATTATACCGATGCGTGGAACCAGATGATCCTTCCACAATCTGAGAGTTGATCCTTCTAGGATTTCTCCATCCTCAACCTGGCTAGTTTTGTCAAATTTCTTATTGCAAATTGATATCGATATCTAGCTTTCTCAAAAATATGAACATACAGAGGGACACCATAAAAGACGCAACATATTCTAACATGAAGTCCTTTGTCGTTGGAAGGATTGACATCGACCCTCAAGGATTTCCTTGTTGACTGGAGTTTTGCTTGGAGTATACACCCTCGAGAATGCATCAGCCCTTTACAACCAGCAGTGGAGATTTCTCGTGGATAATCTTTCAACTAGGGCAATCAGTGATCCAAACATAAGTCCTTTGTCGTTGGAAGAAACGGTAAGGTTACATGCATAAAGACCTAATATGCAACAAAAAGAAACATACCAACATTAATAAAGGCACTGGATCCACAAAAATCTATAAATAAACAGAACATGAAACAAAGAAAGCAAAACAAAATCATCAAACAACTTATACATAAACCTGTCTCGGGATCTAGTATGTATGAGTAATAACATCTTTCTCTCGTAATAAAACGATCAACGTGGGTAGGAGCACATACCTACTCAATCACCTTGACCACACTTCATTAGCTTAGCCTATTCGATAGCACATGATTGCAGAAGAAAGCTGCATGAAGGAGAGAGTGTAGTGGAGAGAGAATGCGAGCAATTTTAATAACTATTTTGATTGGGTGCCCTAATGAGCCTTTATACTAAAGCTAGTAGATCCGGATATCAAATCCTCTCCAATAATTATGCCTTCTCCAATATGCCCCACAACCATTTCATGTTATTTTGTTTAGGAATTTATTTGACTATTATATCATTAACTTTTTTTTGTAAAAAGAATACCAAAAATAATTTCCAAGCCCAATCCAATGCCCACATGTGTCCTCTCCAAGCTCTTTGAAATAATGTTCATGAACTACTACTATCTATATAAAAGGATATTTGAAATTCTTACTACCATAAATATGGGAGTAAAGAATGCCCAATGTTATTCACATGCACAAGTCCCTCACTCATATGTGACTTTACAGTTAGACTTTTACCTTAATTTGGAGATACATTGGTTTAATTAACCCAATAATCATTAATTAGCCATTAAGTCTAACAATCTTCCATAAAGTCTAAATTGTGAAATACCCTATCGAGTGAGCTATCATATTATATTTTAAGTAATTGTACCTTTCCATTTGAACCATGATCTAAGTTATCTAATATTAACCTTAAAAGAATTAGGTGAACATATGACTTAAACCTAAACCTTAGGTGTAAAGGTATAATGATTGATGCATTAATGACCATATGTCCTACCATGTATTATAATTGATTTAAGGCAACAACCCAATTCCCTTATTACGGTCTTACAATATCAATCACTTAATTAGTCATCTCAAAGGATGCACTAGTAGCATCCTATCTTAATCTCTTATAGGTTTATAGGAGATAACGACATAACTACTCACATTATCACTTTAATATTATGTGTCATCTTATTTACACAACTTGTTATTATCATATTGAACCTACTTCATGAAATCTTAGATTTGGTTGCCACTCCTTGTAAATAACTCATAGGTTTTCAACCATCACCAACCTAAATTTCTCAACTAGGGCTACTACTAGACCCTTATTCAAAGGATGAGTTGTATTATCTTTATATCAAACAAAAGTTTTCGGCAATTGTTTTGCCTAAGGGATCCTAATCAAGCTTTATACTAAAGCTAGTGGATTTGAATATCAAATTTGCTCCAACAATCATGCCTCGTCTGCTCCATATTCATTCCACGTCTTTTCGTGTAAGAATTCATTTGATCATTAGATTAAAACTTTTTTATGTAAAAAAAATACCGAAGATAATTCTTGAACCCAAAATAACTTTTTGGATTCTTTCAACCATCAATATGGGGACTAAAGAATACCCAATGGTATTCACATGCACAAGATTCTCACTCACATATGACTTTACACTTTTGAACTTTTACCTTAATCAAAGGTATATCAAATAAATATTTAAAAATACTTAACATGAATTAAATATAATTAATTAACATGAGTTTAAATAACCCACCATGCACAAGTCTCTCACTCACATGTGACTTTACACTTTTAGAGTTTTACCTTAATCAAAGGTATATCAAATAAATATTTAGAAATACTTAACATGAATTAAATATAATTAATTAATATGATCTTAATTAACCCACCCATCATTAATTAGTGGTACGGTAGTTTCATGAAGATATATGGGATTGTGCAGTGCCTAAGGGATCTCAACAACGACACCTGCACCACTTGCTTGATCCAAACCTCAAATTAAAATTGTGAAATCCCTAATCTCTCTTTTTCAGCAAATCAGTTCTCTGTCTTCTTGTAAGGCATAGTTTTCACAGGACGGTGGTGATACACTGCAATCCATCTGTGGTATTATCTCTCTCAGAGAGGCACAATGTTCTCTTCCTCTCTAGGTTCGTTTCAATGTTTTTGACTCACAAAAACAAAGAGCAACTTGAATGTTCCTTGAACATGAGAAAAAATTGTGACTTACGTGAATTTGCAAATAAGGAAAGACCATTGATATAAGATTCAAGCAATATGAAAATAAAAATTGATGTGATAAATAAAAATTAGCATATGTATATCCAACATTTGTTTGCACATGTTCTTACCATACTATGTGGTTTCCTATCCTCATAATATGAACTTATGCGTGTGAGTATGCTTGGTCTGATGCGTGGTTCCCTATTTTGATAATTTATTGCCTCCTACTCTAGACAAAATGAGATTATGATACAATTGTTTCTTGTTTTATACGACTCATTTATTTGAATTTATCTTCTTATAGCTGTCCATGAAATATCATATTTAATTTTATATAATTTTAATTATATATAAGGTATATTGAGATTTTTATATTATAAATAGTGGCATACCCACACCTTAGATTTTTAGAAATTCATGTATCTTGTACCCAATACCCTGGTACTAGTATCATACCTGTACCTATACAAGGTATAGGTTACATACCCGTACCTATATCAAGTACCAATACAATACCTGTATCCGTGCAAAGTAGACAGGTAGTCAAGTCTACACAGACAACTGCTTCCTTAGGTACGAAAACTACCTATACATGTCAAGGCAACACCAACCAAAATAAGTTTAATTCCAATTACCTCTCTTGACCATATCCAAGTCAATAGCTGCAAAAAACACAATAGCCACAAATAATCTAATTCCGGTTGTTGTCAATAGATATAAATAGTCACTGAACAACCCAAGATGTGATTGGTCTTGAAGCTCCTCTATTTCTAAAAAGTGAAAATCAAAAGAATAAGTAAATAACTAAGTTACGAATAATATAAGTAAAGAGTATAAAAACTTATTTTCAATACCTATGATCATTGTGATGTCAAACTAAATGTTTGCACTAAAAGCTAAACTAAATCCTCAATATAATTATCCATCATCCATAGTTGAAAAAATTACACTTTAAAGTTAATTACTTTATTAAGAAGATCACTAATAAAAATCAATAATATAGAATGTACCTAATCATCATTATGACCCATCCGGTCTTGTACTTATACCACTATCTTTTATATATGACACCATCTTCTATATTATCAAGTTGACTGATTAAGAACATATTGATTTTCCATGATACTCCCTAGTTCAACTAGTCCTTATAGGTACTCCAATATACAAACCCCTCTCATAGCCTCCATGATACTTAGTGCACGTAAATTTAATTACTTTCTTAAAAGAATTAATTGTAGGAGATGAACTTGATTCATGACGAATATTTTCAAAATTTTCAAACACTTTTTTCTACTTAAAAAATAAAGTATCAGGTTATACAATATATAAAAATTTGTACATATATGAAAAAGAAATTAAAATGAATACTTAATAAGTCTTGTATATTTCTTCATAAAAAAACTTTTCAATTTTTATCTCTATAGTACTTCATATAAGCAATTACTTCATCCATCTTCATGTTTAGGTATGTTTCTTCCTATATTATATACAAGCAGAAAACATTATTATTAGTTAGACATATTTGAAGTAACTTACATATTGAAACATGACATGATTGATTAAAAATAAAAATATGATACTCTTAGAAGATAGTAACCACGTGTTGCTAGAGATTTAGCTTATGGTTATGCACTTGATGTTCTTTTTCATGAGTTGCTTTGATATTTAAGCTTTGTTTAACTTTTTCTTAAAACTGTCATTATGTTTAAACTTTTTGTATGAAGCAACTGGAAGGGCCTTCTAGGAAACTACATTATGGAGGATCATAAGGATGTGATATATGGGTCTCAATATCTTAACTTAATGTCATTCCATTCCTATAGTCTTTAAAGCTTTTTTATAAATACTTCTAAGGAGATCTTTTAATCGTGTCACTTGAAACTTGAAGTCTTTGTGTGGATTCTATAAAATCAAAATTGGTATACAATAAATAAGAATCTATAATATTATATCATACTTATATATATATGATACATTAAAGACAATACACATGTAGGCATATATATTAAAAATAACATTAACTGGAATTCAGCTCAAATACTATCAAATGCTTTTTTTGCATTTCCTTCTTTCAACATTTCACAATGACGAAAGAAGTTATCCATTTTAATATAGAAACCAAGGCATAGAACTTCTTGAAGTTAGTGCTATATTTTTTCTCCATTTAGAGGAAGTAGTTCTTCAATACAATTTTACCTCATCTTTATCTCCTAGGACTCTTCTCCACCATAAGATTTTCTTCTATAATATTTTAAGAGTGGAGTGTTTTCTCTTATAACATGATACTTTTTTCTTTTGTCAACTCTCCTTTTGGTTTGTGATTTTTGTTCATTTGTATTGAAAAGTGAATTACATTTATACAAACTTGATGTTCTTAAAAATGTAAAAATAATATAATAACTGAGTTTAAAATACTATGAGTCTTGTTTGTCCTTCACTAACTACATACTTCTCTCACATGCATATCAAAAAATAAGAAAGAATAAATTATATACAAAAAATTGTAATAATCTATTATAAACTTATATTAATAAATATACTTTTCATAAATAATGTCATATATATGAATGCATGTTGCTACTCAACCCATCATTTGCAACCTTTATTTATGTTGATGTGGTTCTAGCAGCATCTTTTCTCTATGAGACAACAATGCTACATGCTAGGGTCAACGCATTGGAAGTTGATATGTAAGCAATTTTAACTATGATAATATGTGTATACAACAGCATAAAACTATTAATTTCGATAAAAAATGCTACATGTTAGGATAATCACTATGCACGTTTATATATAAGTAATTTTAACTACAATGGAAAAAATTGCAAAAGCAAAATACTATTAATTTCATGAAAAACATGTATTTAAACCAATCAATTATTAAGTAAAATTTTTGCTCTTCATTTCTTTCAATGCAAATACCATTTGCTTTGATATATGTGTACCATCATGTACATATGATCAAATGCAAGAAAAGATAATAGTGTCTACAAGTTTGAAGTGTTGCTCGAGTATCGATGCACTCTTTTATGTTATATTCTTCATTGATAGTTTGTGTGTATCTCTTGTCCTTTAGTAGACAACTACTTTCAAATTTTGTCTATTTTGGTATCTAGAATATTGTATTTGGATAGATTTCTATGAAAATCTATGACTTACCATAATATAATTGCTTAGTGGAACATATTATGTGAATTTCGTTTCATCTACTTCTCATCTATGTTCCCTATCATACGACATACACTTAAATAAGGACATAAAATGTTTAGACAAATACCAAACTTCAATAATTTCTTTCAAAACTCCATAGTGCATGCCTTTCTTGACACCTATTATTGCAACACTATTATTTTCTATATAGTGTACTCTTTGTAATGCTCAAACATCAAATTTATAATTATAGATACAAAATGATTCATATTGTGTAATATATATTATATTCAAACAAATTAACTAATAATGAAAAATACATAACATAGATAATCTTTGAACCAAGAAAAGACCCATTTATGTGGCTTTTGTTGGATTATGTTTGCATCGTCAGTGAGTCATATATTGAGATAGGAAAACTAAAGTTAAAAAAATACTATTTCGCATGACTTAAGATATAATATCATCAACCATTGGTGCATTGAAAATGACTAATCTATGTGGCTTCTCCTTATCATCAATACTTAATATATCCATTTATTCATTCAAATACTTTGTATAAAAATACATTATTTCTTCTATTATGTACTCTTCAACAATTAATCCTTTTGGTCAAATATTATTATGTATGCAGTTCTTCAATATAAATAAGATCATCTGTATATGATGCATCTATTAATATTGTATTGACCCGACAAATCAAACTTTCTTGGTAAGTGGATGATTGTGTGCACCATAATTTTGAAAAAGATAGGAGAAAATATCATCTTCAATTTGCACAAAAGCTTAGCAATGGTATCTTCTAATGTGTTTACATATTTTTATGTATAGCCACTCAAATGAGATGTGGCATCAGAGTATGATAATTATAGATCTTCACACCAATAATATTATAACCAAATATTATAACCACACTTATAGTATTTAGATATATCTAATAAAAACCCATCACATAATTTAATGTACTATAAGGTACTAAAAAAATCTTTCTTTTTTCTCTTCTTTTAGTCAATTCATGACTTAATACTATCATTTATTTATTCATATGTCTCTACTAGAAATATTAAAATCTTGTTATATATGTTCTTCTCAATATGCATAACATTAATATTATGATGCACCAATAAAATCTTTTAACACAAAACCAACAATGTTTTTTTTTTTTACTTTCATTCAATTTTAATGAAACTGTATTTGATATGTGAGGCTTTTTCAAATACAATGTTTTTATGATCACCCTATTGTTATAAAATGTATTTACAACTTAACGGAATTAGAGCTTCCTCATATTATAGATATCCATTGTCTGGTGCTACCGATTTACCACCCTTCGTATGTTTAAGAGCCTCATTGACTTCATTGTTTTGAATACGTCGGTAGAAATTATGATTTATATACTTTTTTGATTTAGCTAATTCTCCTAAGCTAATACTAACATCTTTATTTTCATTAAAATCTTATAAAAATAGTTTTTTCATCTATTTCTTACATCATCATTCAAACTATTAGACAATCAGAATAATTGAACTTATCTCCCGCTATTTTTAACAGTCGGTTTTGCTTCTACCAACAGCCGGAATAGGCTCTTTTTTCATTAGTGATTTTTTCATGATGGGTGCTTCGGTTGCATCAAATGTCGGTACTTTGGTATGAGTACACATTTGCTCCCTGCCCCCAAATGCACCCCCGGGGTTGAAATGTTATTAGGGGAAGGTTTCATGTCATTCAAGCTTGGCATCTTGCTTGTTTCAAATGGGGTTTAGAGTTCAGAATGTGCTTGGGAGTGGGCACTAGATGACTGCTCAGGATGCCGTCATAACAATATTGTAGACATGAAATTTTCACTCCAAGCCCATATAGAGACTTGAAATAAAATTTTTAGCTCCACTTGATGTGCGAGCATGCCAGTTAGTTTTCTAAAAACTAGCCAAATTGAATCTGACGGGCGATTGTGACTAAGCGGGCTCTTTTCGCATTAGACCTTCTTGAACTGATGCTCAAGGATCAGTGTAAGTGCTTAGAGATTCCAACTAAATGGGTGAAACTTTCAATTTGACGTGAAAAGTAAAGGTGTTGAGAATGAAATCATGTGCACTTGCTTCAAGTTTCAAAATGAATAAGTTATGAAAAACAAAAAATTTTGTTTTCAAGACTTGCTTCCTGAATCTGTTTGGATGCCTTTCAGACCTCCTAAAATTATCAAAATTTTACAGGCCAAATCTTGAGATGTGAGAGTCTATAGCATATTTCAATTGTGATTCAAAGTTGTATTGTTGTAAAATTAAATCTGAGAAATGACTCTACTCAGGCACCCAGAATTGTTCTATCACAAAAATATAGAGACTCAAAGATGAGCCTGTATCTCAGTGCTTAGAGTTCCAAATTTAATGAGTTTGATTTTGATCAAAATCTATGGATGTCATCTCGATTTTGGATACCCACAGACATAGTTATGGGATGAAAACCTAAGCTCTCTTTTAGGAAAACTAGTTTGACATACAGTTTACAAAAATTCTTCTAGTTTTGTACAATTTTAATTACGATGTTGTACGACCCTAAAATTCTTGCAAATTTTATTAGAAGTGGGCCTATAGAATAAGTTTACAAAGTTTCAGAATAATTGGAGCAGAGGTTCGAGAATTAAAAATCAAGCAATCCATGTATATAAAGATGATGAAATCCAGTTTTCAGGTTTTTAGAATCATACGTCATGCAAACTTACACGAATTGAAAAGCAACAACCCAACATCACGAATTGAAATTGCTGAAGGGAAATGAATGAAAATATAAGTAGTAACTTAAGCATAGAGGAGATTGGAGAATATAGAGTGGTAGAATCAAGAAATCAAACACATAGAGTGCATAATCGAAGAAAGAGAAATTTCAGCAATATCTACTATTACATCATGGGGGGGAGACAAAACTCTATTAATACAAGCTCTTTTGAATTGAATTTGAAGAAGAGATCTAGAACAAATAAAATGGAGCAGCACTTACCAAACTTACACAAAGAAATGTCCTCCAAGGTAGTGGCCGACCACCCATTTTTTTCACCCTTTCCTCTCTTCATCAAACACTCACCTCTCACAAACCATGGCCTACCTTCTACACTCCCTTTTCCCTCTCTAGGATATTTCCTAGTAACTGTTACACCTCATAAAGCTCTCAAAGTGTTGGCCTCTCTCTCACTCCTCCAAGATCTCAAGATGGTTCACGCCCCCCCTTAAACTCAATTTATAGGCCAAGGGGGGCTCTTCTAGACCCTTCCTTGGGGAGGGTGACCCAAGGGTCCAAACCCAACCCTAAGGCCCATCAAATTACATGGCTTTGGTAGTCCTTTATGGTCAAATGTGGTCAAAAGTGGACCAACCTCATGTGGACTGGTTTAGCCTTGAGTCCCATGCCTTGGTCCTAGCAGATTGGACTTGGAAGGCATTTGGCTAGGTTTATTTTAAGGCATTAATCAACCTTGCTTGATGACTCTTCTTTACTTTGTTTGATTTGTGTTGATATATGGGCAAGATATATATTTGATAAACCTTTGGAATCAACCCCCAAGCTCAACCATTTTCAATTTGCATAAGCTGGCTAATCCTTGTCCCAAGGTTGCATTTGATCCAAATGAATCCTTGATTTGATTTAATAACCAACTCGACCTGCCTTGGTGCTGACCCATTTAATTTGATTTGTTGATGAAGATATACTTTTGACTTGGTCCATTCCTTTGCCTACGGGCTTGAGCTCGATCCTAGATTGAATTGGGCCCAATCTGTTCGCCTGATTTGCTCAAATTATTTGAGCTTTTTAACTTCAATTTAAACCTTTAATTTAAAACATTTTTGAAAGATTTGAACTTTTTATTTAAAACAAAAGGTTTTAAATCATTTAAATTTTTGATTTTTTTAAATCATTTGATTTTTCAAAATTGGGAGTGTTAGGAATTTTTTTTTTATTTAGGGTATTTATAGATGCCCCTCTTTGACAATAATCCAAATTTATTTGGATAATGGAAAAGAAGAAAAAACACCCTTTTTTTATTTACTTTCCGAATTATTCTTAAGAATATAAATCATCTTTCATTTTATAAGATCATTTTTCTTGGATTATAGAGGAGGGGATTTCTGCCAAAGGGGACTTGACCTACCTTGGGTGTTTGTCCTAAACATGATCATGTATGGACGACTTTGGATACATGTATGGTGTGTGATGCAAATGGAATGTGATATTTTAGAGACTCAATTAAGAGATGAATGAGTTTAGGGAGAGCCTATGAAGGTCGACTGCCCCAATAGGATAATCCCATGTCATTTGATACTTCAGGTTTTCAAAATTTATTTTAAAAGGAAACTTTTCTAGCTTCAATCAAAAGGACTTTCAATTTTTTATATTCTCCCTCTTTTGGGTTTCAATGCCCATTACTTGGTAGAGGTTTTGTAGAAAATTTTAAAAAATATTTCAAAATTCCATTTCCCACACAACAAAGTCTAATTCTCAAACAAAATGAATTCCAAATAAGTAGATTCTATTCCTACTTTAGGATTTTCATGGATAAACTTTTCTCCATTGGGATAAGCTGTAGGGACTTGGGAAAGAGTTACCACGGTTTCTTCTGAAGCGTCCCATGGTTTAAGGCAAAGAGATGGAAAATTGCTCTTTCAGCTTTGACTTTCTTTTCTATCTTTTTTTCTTTTTCTCATTCAAAGAGAAGACCTCTTTCAGAAGAATTTTGTATTCCCTCTTTCTATCAAAAAGGAAGACTCCTTTTTAAAGGAGTTTTTGCATTCTCTTTTTCTTTTTTTTTTCAAAGAGAATACCTCTTTCGGAGGAATTTTTGTATTACCTCTTTCTATTCGAAGGGACGACCTCTTGATGGAGGAGTTTTTGTATTATCTTTTCTTTTGAACTTTGCCAATTTTCCTTTTAGAGAGAGAAGTAAAATGGAGAAAAAATTTATCCCTTTGGCTACTCGATTCAACCAAGATCATCCCATTTTTTAATAGTATGTACCATTTGAAAATATTTTGCTATTTTGAACAAGGCTTCATTTTGTAAGCTAAGGGTTTTTGAAATGTTACCAATTGATTTTAAAAACTCTACTTTTCATAAAGCATCGATTCTCTCATATAGGGTAATACAATCAACCTTGATCCTTCTTTCAAGAAGGTCAAAGGAGATCCATTTTAAAAAATTTTCAAAAGAATTTAACATAGACCCTATACATAATATTTTTTCAAGCATTGGGTATTTATAGGGTCTACTAAATTTATGCCCTCAACATCAATCAACCAATATACATTATTTGTAGTAGTTCCCCTTACAACATAGGGATCATCCTACTTGGGCTGCCACTTACCAAATAGGTATGGGCTTCTTATGAGTGAATGATGTGAATGACATGTGAAATGTATTCCATATGATATGATGGAGATACATGATTTATGAAATGATGAATGTGTTGAGTCTCCATGAAAGGTGTTTAGGGAATGCATTCTATATGCCCCTAGTTTGGTGGAGATGAGTCCTATGATGTCAATTGCCCACATGGTGAAGGGCCATGGGCTTACAATAGAATGCAAAGTGGATGATGGGATATGAATGGCATGTCCATGCACTTGATATTAATGACATTTCCTAACATGATCATGACAATCTTGCTTAAGGATGGGCCAAAAATAACCGGCTCTAAGTATTTTCATGGATCATATTTGCATTCACATGTCCTCCACATTCTCCATCATGGAATTTATGCATTATGATCTTAGCTCATCAAGGTCTACACATCTCGACAAGATGCTGGTAAAGCTCTTTTTATAAAGAATCCCTCCCAAAATCAAATATCGAGTTAAAATTTTTTCGAATAAAAGCTTTATCCTTGGAAGAAGCAAATTCAGAAAATCCTCCATTTTTTAAAAAGTTTTTAATGTCTTAAAACCAAGGTTTTTTCATGAAATTTTGGTCATTTTGGTAAATCTCCAAATCGTGGGTGAGTACCAAATTTCTAAGGATCGAGTTCCCATGGTGGGATCGACTCTTAGAGATGAACCTAGAGATGAGAGGGCATCTACTAAGGTATTGTCCTCTCCTATGTGAGTGAGTGCGCATGACTTGAAAGAATCGACCAATCTAGTGGCCAATTCGTGGTATGGTATGAGTTTTTCATTTTTGACTTGTCATATTTTCGCAACTTGGTTTGTAATAAGCATAGAATCTCCAAAGACTTCAATACATGATGCCCCTAGATTTATCAAAATTTTTAGGCCTTATATGAGTGCTTCATATTCAACCACATTATTGGAGTATGAAAAATCTATTCGAATGGCAATTGGGATTTCTCCTTTCTCGGGAGATATGAGGATGATTCCCACACATGGCCCCTGTTGATTCTTTGCTCCATCAAAATACATTTTCTATACTTGATCTTCATTAAACAATTTTCTAAAACATGGTTTTGAAATTCATTTGCAAAGATGCCTTCATTAGGCATTTCATGAAGTATGGGATATGTATCTTCAAGAGGCAATTCGGCCACATGATCGGCTAGGGCTTGTCCCTTAATGGAGTTTTGATGATGAAACTTTAAATCATACTCTATTAAGAGGAGCTGCCATTTACCTAGCCTACCTATTAGGATAGGTTTTTTAAACAAGTGCTTGATTGGATCAAGTTTAGACACTATCCAAATTTCATGATCTAGCAAATAATGTCTAAACTTTTGGCAAGCCCACACTAAGGCCAAGCACGTTTTCTCCATGGTTTGATAATTTCTTTCATATGCCAATAGAGTTTTTAAAATATAGTAAATAGCATACTCTTTAAGACTATCATCCTCATATTGAGCAAGCAAAGCACACAATGCATTCACATGAATGGAAATATAAAGCAATAAAGGTTTTTCTTTCTTTGGAAGTTTTAAAATCAGAGGATTTACCAAATAAGTTTTCAATCTTTCAAAAGCATTTTGGCAATCATCATCCCATTCAAATTTAACCCATTTTCTCAAAAGCCTATTGAAAAGTTCACATCTTGTTGCTAAATTGGAGATGAATCTCCTAATTGCTTGGAGTCGACCTTGGAGGCTTCAGATTTGGGTCAAGTTGGAGGGTGGAGGCATGTCTATGATAGCTTGACACTTAGAGGGGTCAACTTCTATGCCCCTTTGGCTGACCATGAACCCTAAGAGTTTTTCCGATTTCACTCCAAAAACACATTTTTGAGGGTTTAACTTCATTTTATAAATCCTAAGTCTTTTAAAAACTTTTTGCAAAGATTCTATGTATGTGCATCGGGTTTTTGATTTTACCAAAAGATCATCCATATATACTTCGAAAAGCTCATAGATTTGATCATGGCAAATAGTAGTCATGGCTCTTTGGTATATGACACTAGCATTTTTCAAACCAAAAGGCATGACTGTGTAACAATATGTACCCCAAGGTGTAGTAAAAGCAATTTTTGCTTGATCTTTTGGTGCTAACTTGATTTGATTATAACCAGAATAGCTATCCATAAAAGAAAATATTTTATGATTTGAAGTACTATCCACTATCAAATCAATGTTTGGAAGAGGAAAATTAATTTTTGGAGTGGCTTTGTTCAAATTTCTAAAATCAATGCAAATTCGAATTTTCCCATTGGATTTTCGAACCACTATAATATTTGAAGGATATTCAGAATAAGCAATGAGTTTTATAAATCTGACTTTTAAAAGATCTTCTAAACCCTCTTTCACTTGGGAGTGAACATTGGGATGACTTTTTCTAAGCTTTTGCTTAACGGGTTTTGCATTAGGTTCTATGGGTAGATGATACTCCATGATTTTAGGGTCTAGACCCAGTATGTCTTCATAGGTCCATGCAAATACATCCACATATTAGCTATATTTTGAGCATTTTGTGTGAATGATAAAAATTGCGAATTCTTGTTTTTTGAGACAAATATTTTATATTAAAAAGACTCTTGTAAGTTGATTATAAATCTTTAAAACCATTTTTTGATCATCTTGATAGATTATTTTATTCTTGAAATTATAGAATCATGTTTGAAATTGTGAGTTATTTAAGGGCTTTGACATTTGATTAATTTGGATGGTTTGAGCTTAGTGATAATGCTTGTTTGATATAGCAAGACCTTTTTGTAATATCACGAGTTTGTGGTGATTCATGAAATTATTTGTTATATTTGACAATCCTACTTAGATGATCAATATTTTTCATTAAAGAACCCCTTTGAATTAGAGTAAACCATCTTCTTGGTTTCATTTCTAATTTGTCTTGCATTTTGGGTTGGAATGGAAACCATGAATTGCTTTGTTGACTTATGAGATTTAGAGCTAATGTAATTGTGTGGCGTTAATTCTGCTTTGGTGTTGCTCTTTTCTTGTTTTTGGGCTCTTGGTTGTTCATGTTTAGTCAATGAATGATGCTTTTTCATGCTCATGCAAACATGCACCTATCTTAACACATTTTGGGTTAGTCTCACTCCCTAAAAATCCCCTCATATGGAATTTAAAGGTTTTTTCAAGTCAAGGATTTTATAAAATTCGGGAAGCTCGGAGGCTTGATCTTCCTCATGTATGAGGGGATCTTCCTCCTTGCTTTGATCATTCTCAAACACTTTAAATGTTTTTGGGCTTTGGGACTTTTTGAATTTTCTTTTTGGTTTTTTACAAATATATATATTTTTAGATTTTTTTATAAAGAGAGATCTTTCATCAAACCTACAAAAAAAACACCATGAATTAGACTCTAAACTGGAGGTCTAAGCCATAGGTCTCGGTGTTAGTGGGTTCTAGGGCACCCTTGACCCAAGTGGTCTTAGGTAGTGATTCAGGGGGTATGCATGGGATGTAGCTCAATTCATGTTGATTTGGGTTAGGTGTAGGTAGGATGAACTCTATCCTACCTTGGCTATGAGCTTCTAGACCTTGGTAAGGTGTGTACCCTATATTCAACATCATATTCCAAGACTTCTTGAGTTTTGAAAATGTTTTATACAATGGGTGGCCTTGGAACATGGCATCGTCCATGTCATGTATGTACACACTTTTAGACTTGGCTAGGGTCTTGAAAACATGGGTGGTGGAAGACTTGAGCTTCCACATGACCGTAGGAGTGAGTGGCTTGAGAGGTTTTCGCTTAGGCTCTCCCAAGAGGTGGACGGTTTTGGCATGGTCCCTAAGTGCAACCCAATGTTCCCCTAGGGGTGGACGACTTGTGTTTATTTGAGTTCAAAGGGAAAACATACTTGATCTCTTGCAATTTGTGAGGGTATGGATTTCAAGGGAAACCATGATCAGTCCCTTGGTGGGTTTAGGGATGTTGGAAAAAATCATGGCCGTAGGTTTGGATTCATGACACAAACCTAGGCTAAAGGAGAGTTGTTTATACATGGTAGGGTTAGGTGTACCTAGGATATCAATGCATGCCTTAGAAATAACCATGTCTACCATATTTTGAACTTTATTTTGATATTTTTTTTAAAAAATTCCTTTTCTTAGTGCGGGATATTCGGCACACCTTGAAAATCCATATCCTTAGGCACATTTTGTGGGTATGTGGGTACATGAGTGTGATTCGATGAATCCAATGTATATGAATGACTTACCGATCCTACACTAAGAAGGGGAGGATCGAGTAGGGAGTTTATGCAGGAATGAGTTTCAGACATACTTTTTTGAAGCTTGTCTACCTTTTCATGATGAGAGCAAGCATCCTTGCAAGTGTCTTGAGGTTGCTCTAGCTCATGCACGACTTTGAGCTCCCGTTGTTTTTCAAGGTCTTGGTTTCCATCTTCCAAGCCTATGTGTGTGCAACACTCATTCTCTTGCGAAGCATATGAAGCGGTGCTCATGAGATTGGAACCCATCAGAGTGAATATTTGTGAAACATTTGGAGTGAAGTGAATCTCATGCCCCACTCTATTCATGTGCTTGGAAATGTAGACTTCACTTTCAACTTTCGGAATTTCAAATTTTTGATTTTCAAGTTTTTTTTTTAAATTTTAGAAGATTTTTTAATTTTTTTTTATCTTTCGAAACATAAAAAACTCTTTTTGGTTTTTCAATGGAAAATAGGTGCTTGGAGGATGGGCAAGGTTAGATGATTCAATATCAATACTTTCTGCATTTGAAGTCTCATTTTCTTCATCGGATTTTGGGCTCAATTTGGTTTTCCGGATGTGCTTTTTCTCTCTATGCACCCGAGATGAATTTTCATGGGATCGATGTACCTTGGCCTTTTGGCTTAGGGCATCGATTTTTTTCTCCATTTCTCTCATTATTTCCCTTAGGGAAGCAAGCTCTTCATCTCGGGTTTTAGAGGATTTCTTTGAGCTTTTGGAAAACCGATATGAGGATTTCTATCACAGATTTAATTCAAAAATCAGAATTATTGCACCTATGATGGTAGAGAAATGTTCAACGCTTCTCTCAGCCCGTTGTGTTGCGTAGAACTACGACTGTTCACTCTTTTGTGAGACTTCATAGCTGCGGTTCTCAATCACGGTTGCAAAAGTATTCCATGCAAGGCAACATGTTTGCTCACTCCAGAACGCACACGGCTGATTGCTCTTGCCTCACACGGAAATAGAATCACACACTCACAAGACTTATCGAATTCTACAACACTTTATTCATCTCAGCAATGCACTCGATTTACAACCTTCAAACACCACACGGTTGAACCCTGGACATACTAGGATCTGCTGGACATCATCCTACCTAGCTAGATCTCACTCACCTTCATGTGGACAGGTTGCTCACACCTCTCACCAGGAAGGGCACTCACTCAGCTGGGATTGATTTCACATCTCTCCTTCACCTCACCCACCTACCCCTTTTTATAGGGTTGGGTTGGGTCTAACCACTAGCAACTAAAGAGTGAATATTCCCTAGCTACCTAGTCTAGACACAACCCTAGTTCAGCCAATCGTGTACCTAACCCGACCTAACTCTACCTAGACTCGAGTTACACAAGGCTTATTTCCATGACTCATGACTCACATGACTCACATCACAAGTGTGCAGACCTGGTCACTTACTTGACTCGACTACACCCAAGCTACACTTTAAATGTGTGTATTTATACGACACTACACATACCAAATGACACCAAGGCCCACATATCCAAGAGAGGTTCATGCTCGCCTTGTGAGTATGGTGCACGTGCCTATGCTCGATCATCTCCCGATGCGCGTGCCCTTTGAAGTCGTCGGATGAAGGATGTGGAAGGGTGCGTGCCACAAAATTGTTGCTTGTAACAAGTCTTCCCCGGCCAAGCAGGACCTCACCCTCCAAGTCATGTGAACGTGTGTCTCTCCCCTGATGCTCCCTCGACTGAACACATCTCACTACCGCGACCAACTGCTCCTCTGTCCTTACGTGCTTTTGACAAGTTCCTTGTCTTTTGGAATAAACCCCTCTGGTGCCCCTGGTGCCAGCCACCAGCCTCTCGGCAGCATGGTCCCGCCATGGTGTTGGTTGCCTGTGCCTTGCGATCTAACCCTGGCTTGGCGCTGGTCACCTGCCTGTTGTGGCTTGACCTTGGAGCTAACACATTGATGCTGTGCATGGGTGCTAGCACTGACGCTCTCTCACTGTTGCCTACCATTCGCGAAAAACCTCCCTGCCTGAGAGGGTTTTCCTGGTGCACCTGCCCCTGTGCTGACCTGACTTGGCACCCGGCCCTGACCCTACGGGACGACCCCCCGCCACTAATGACTCCTGGCCCTACTGTCAGCCTCTCATTCGTCAGATATAAGGCAGTGCACGTTAACATAGCTGGTGACTTACCCGGATCCACACAGGATACAAACCTTGTCTGACCTTTGTGTACAACAACCAAGCCTCGAAGATGTGGTGCTACCATCACTTGTGCAACTACCATGAAATCGCACCCTAGTATCATCGGATACTCATCTATGGCTGCTACCACTATGTCCATCACTCCCTTCCATGGCCCAACTCTCAACCTACACTCTCGTGCCATTCCCTCGATGGAACTTGTGACTGCATTTACAAGTTTCAGTTGTGTCATAGACGATATCACCTTTAACCCTACTATCTTGGCAATTTGTGGTGAAATCAATGAACGACTCGCCCTCGAGTCTACCAAAGCACGAATAGTGTGTTGGCCCATGTGTACCTTCACAAAGCTTAGGGCTTTGTTTAAACCCTTGCAACTCACGGTGTTAAGGAGCTGAAACTGCGCAACCTGGATCAACTCATCCCCTGGCACATCAATCACATCCTTGACCTTAATTTGCTACCTTACTTCCAAGGTGGCTAGTTTAGCCTTCTTGGGGCAATCTCCCATGAGATGCGGCCGGATGCATATGTAGCATGGCCCCACTCCCTTGCCTCCACTCTTGCCCGTAGAAGAGGATGCCTTCATACTCTTCTCTAGCCCTTTACCATTTTTACGGCGGTTCTTTTTCTCTTTGTCGTCCTTCCTCCCCTTAGGTGCATCGTGTCCCTCATCTCGCATACTCCTAAGGTCGACGAAACTCTCTGTGGCCGAATTTGCATCCAATATTTTCGATGGATTTCTTCTCCTAAGTTCCACTTGAGCCCAAGGTTGCAAACCTTGCTCAAAGTAGAAGAGCTGATTGGTTTTGGTCATGTCTTGCACATCCAATAGTAAGGAGTTGAACCTCTGTACATACTCATGTAGAGTACCCGTATGCTTGAGCTTTATGAGAAGCTCTCGTGTCCGGTGTTTGTAATTCGTCTATGTGAATTGACTCCTCAATTCGGTTTGGAACTCCTCCCAAGTCATCGAAAGAGAGGTACTTCCATTAGCGGCCGTGACCTCCCTTGTCCGCCACCACACTTTCGCATCGTTTGTGGCAACTAACACTTTCTGATGTTCAACCACTTGAGATACCCCCATGCATCTCTCAACGTCCCAAAGAAAGTTTTCCAAAGACTTTCTATCCCGAACACCTCCAAATGGTGCCGGTTTTGGAACCCGAAGTTTCAGACATGCTAAGTTAGGAGAAACACATGCCTGTTTATGACACCTACTGAAGGAACCGACTGAGATCATGTTGTCGGTTCATTTTTGGTTCTGTGGAAGACTAAACCGGCTGTTTCTACAATATGGCAACTTGCATAGCCAATTGTATTTGACTCTGTCTCATCGAATCCTGACTTTGCTGAAACTGAGTTTGAACCATCTGCAACTCTTCCAATTTCTGCAAGATCCGCGCAAAGGCATCATCCGTCACTGGTCTGCTAGAAGGGCCTACCTCAGTTGCTGTGTCGTTCCTTCTCTTACCCATCCTAGTAAGCCTGGGATTCAGTTACAGTGACTCAACACCTAATTGAACCAAAAAGAACAGTTACATACTCCAACGAACTGAACTTAACAAAAATAGAAAAAACTGCACAACTGGTTTTTCTCGTTGTTTACAACTAAAATCCGATCTGTTACAGAATCAGTTTTTGCAAAGTCAAAATTGTGTAAACAAGACTGATATACAGGTAAGCCGTACACAAAATTCTGCCAAGTCTAGCCCCTTCAAAATAACTATGCAAAACCGGAAACATCCATCTGTAGGATTTCTATACGCTTCAGCAATAACTTTTCGGCGATCATTTTTTGGCCAAAACTCATTCGAAATTTCGACAATTCCCATCCTATACTTGATGAATTAGGCCCGTTCACCTTTGTTCCACACTCAAGAATAGACTCCATTAGTTTGTTTCAGCAGAAAACAACTTTAGAACAACAAACTAACATAGAATCTGCTCTCTGCCACTTTCCCTTCCATGAATGCGTTTCAGTTCGAACTTTTCTGGCACTGATTGCTCAGATCTGTTGTCTCTTGGTTTGATCTGACTTATACTTCACTAATCAACACGTTTGTTAGCTCAATTAAGTTAGGAACCAACAGAAAATCATTGTAATTAGAACAAAAACCGAATTTCAGAATTGTTCTATTTTCCGACGATATTCCCAGCGAGTTATTGGATAGATCTATTTCGATCTGCTTAGATATGTATAACCTTTCCCTTGATCTACCTCAAACATGTTAGATCATGGATAGATCTGACCTTAGTGAGCTTACAGTCACGAAATTGAGTCTCGACCCTCAAGCTTTTGATCACAAAAGTCAGTTTCATGTCTAAAACTGTCCTTCGACTTGTTTTTCCTCAAGAACAGTCTCGATCTGCCCTATTCTGTCAAGATTGGCTTCTGATCTATCTACTCCAAATAGATCTACGTATGATTGAATAACTTCCACATGAAATTCAATCAAATTAGCCGTGACAAATCAGATCTGCAGTTCACTTACAGAAATTTTCTGACCAAAAATTCTGCAACTTTCTGATATGTTTCCAGCGAGTGTTTTTTGTCAAAAACTAGTATCAAAGTGATTTAATTCAAGCTTAGAAGCTCTGATACCAAATTGTCACAAATTTAATTTAAAAATCAGAATTATTGCACTTGTGATGGTAGAGAAACGTTCAACACTTCTCTTAGCCCATTGTGTTGCGTAGAATTGCGACTGTTCACTCTTTTGTGAGTCTTCATAGCTGCGGTTCTCAATCACGGTTGAAAAAGTATTCCACGCAAGGCAACATGTTTGCTCACTCCAGAACGCACACGGCTGATTGCTCTTGCCTTACACAAAAACAGAATCACACACTCTTGACTGACATGACTCACATCACAAGTGTGGAGACCTGATCGCTTACTTGACTCGACTACACCCGAGCTACACTTTACATGTGTGTATTTACACGACACTACACAAGCCAAATGACACCAAGGCCCACATATCCAAGAGAGGTTCATGCTCGCCTTGTGAGTATGGTGCACACGCCTATGCTCGAGCATCTCTCGGTACGCGTGGCCTTTGAATTCATCGGATGAAGGATGTGGAAGGGTGCGTGCGGGCGCATGCACCGCAAAATTATTGCCTGTAACAATGTCATTGGCTTGTTTTCAAATGAATCATCTATAATTGACATTGTTTCAAAATAAGCTTATAACAAAAGAGGTATTAACACCACAATTTTAAAAGATTGGAATTGGAAAAGTTCACGTAAGCTTGGAATCCTACAAGACTTGAGTCCTACCGGGCGTGCCGATTCTATAGACGTGAAATTTTCATTCCAAGCCTATGTAGAGACTTGAAATGAAATTTTCAGCTTCACTTGATGTGCGAGCATGCCAGCTAATTTTCTAAAAACTAGCAAAATTGAATTTGACGGGCGATTATGACTAAGCGGGCTCTTTTCGCATTAGACCTTCTTAAACAGATGCTCAAGGGTCAGTTTAGGCGCTTAGGGATTCCAACTAAATGGGTGAAACTTTCAGATTCACTTGAAAAGCAAGAGTGTTAAGAATGAAATCATGTGCACTTACTTCAAGTTTCAAAATGAACAAGTTCTTAAAAACAGAAAATTCTATTTTTAGGACTTGTTTTCTGAATCTGTTTGGATACCTTTCAGACCTTTTAAAATCATCAAAATTTTAAAGGTCGAATCCTAAGATGTGGAGAGTCTGTAGCATCTTTTCGATCATGATTCGGAGTTGTATTGTTGCAAAATTAAATCTTAGAAGTTTAATAATTAAAAATCAAGCAATCAACATATGTAGAGATGATGAAATCCAGTTTTTAGGTTTTTAGAATCATACGTGATACAAACTCATACGAATTGAAAAACAACAACCCAACATCACGAATTGAAATTGTTGAAGGAAAATGAATAGAATATACTTAATAGCTTAAGCATAGAGGAAATTAGAAAATATAGTGTTTATAGAATATAGAGAGGTAGAATCAAGAAATCAAACACATAGAGTGTATATAAAAAAAAGGGAAATTTCAGCAACATCTACTTCTATTACATCTTGAGGAGAGACAAAGCTCCATTAATACAACCTCTTTTGAATTGAATTTGAAGAAGAGATGTAGAAGAAATAAAATAGAGCAGCACTTATCAGACTTACACAAAGAAATGTCCTCCAAGGTAGTGGCCGACCACCCCTTTTCTTCATCCTTTCCCTTCTTGATCAAACACTCACCTCGCACAAACCGTGGCCTACCTTCTACACTACCCTTTTCCTCTCTAGGCTCTTTCCTAGCAGCTCTCACACCTCACAAAGCTCTCAAAGTGCTGACCTCTCTCTCACTCCTCCAAGATCCCAAGATCGTTCTCGCCCCCCCTCTTGGCCTATAAATGGGGGCTCTTCTAGGCCCTTCCTTGGGGCAGGTGACCCAAGGGTCCAAAACCCAGTCCTAAGGCCCATCAAATTACGTGGCCTTGGTGGTCCTTTGTGGTCAAATGTGGTCAATACTGGACCAACCCCATGTGGGCTGGTTTAGCCTTTAGTCCCATGCCTTGGTCCTAGCCGATTGGACTTGGAAGGCATTCGGCTAGGCTTATTTTAAGGCCTTAATCAACCTTGATTGATCACTCTTCTTTACTTTGCTTGATTTGTATTGATATGTGGGTTGGATATACATTTGATAAACCTTTGGAATCAATTCCTAAGCTCAACCATTTTCAATTTGCATAAGTCGGCCAATTCTTGTCCCAAGGTTGCATTTGATCCAAATGAATCCTTGATTTGATTTAATAACCAACTCGAGCTGCCTTACTGGTGGCCCATTTAATTTGATTTGTTGATGAAGATATGCTTTTGACTTGGTCCATTCCTTTGCCTCTAGGCTTAAGCTCAATCCTGAATTGAATTGGGTTCAACCTGTTCGCCTGATTTGCTCGAATCATTTGAGCTTTTTAACTTCAATTTAAAACCTTTAATTTGAAATATTTTTAAAAGATTTGAACTTTTCATTTAAAACAAAAGGTTTTAAATCATTTGAATTTTCGAAAAAGTTTTAAATCATATGATTTTTTCACTTTTTTTTTTATTTAGGGTGTTTACAAATATATAGCCAAAAACTACGAGTGACATGACACACGGTTAGATAGACTGAGTCGATGCATAGTCGTGCCAAGAAATACGATGATCGATAGGATCCAACCCACCGAGTAACACCTTCAAAAGTCTCGTGATCTGAGTGATGCCCCAAGCAGAAAACAGATTCAAGCGACGTCGGTCCCCAGGCCTCTTCGCCCTATTTCTCTTGGATTGGAGAAATCGATCGGTCTCTGGTGATGGGACGAAAGTGATTACTTTGAGAGTAGCCCGGAAGCTTGGACAAAAGTTAATGCCAGATGCACCCTTCTTTCCCATATTATCCTTTCTTACCTGCTCTTATACATCGGCCTTGGACTGCAATATCACTTCCTTCGTGACAAGAGCCTCTCTTGAACGATCTTACATGCGTGCATGTTGGATAATTTGGTCATGCTAGCATGAAATTAACCCAGGTGGCACGTCAAGGACTTTGGTCTAACTTGGCACATTCACGCTACCCCATCGTTTGTGTGGGTTCATCTCAACATTCCCTTGCCTCCGAGCCTTGGTAGCAGCCATACGCTACTTGTCCTCCGTTACGCATTTTGATTCTTGGTGGGTTCAACAGCTGCCTAGGTAACCTAAGCCGCTCAATAGCTTAAAACCTTCTATTCATTCTCACCGAAGCCAAATCCGGTCTATCGCTTAACCTGGGATCGCTCCAGCTTCTTGCTCAGCCGTTAATCCTTCCGGATGGTCTAGGCTCAGTAGGCTTTTCCGGTGTTAACAACATGCAAGCTTAGAAGTATTGCCACTTTTACTTGGATTTTGAGTGTCTATAATGTATTGAGTGACGTTTTATGAGAATTAAAACACCGTGGGTGTTATGAGAATTAACACTAGATGTGATGGATTACAGAAAAGTGTGTACATAAGTTTCAATATAGTAAGTAGCTCCTCCTTTCTGCAATTTTAAAAGTTTACGCTTCTAGTTCTACCCTTTTGTAAGATCTGCCTTACAATATGTGATGCAATTAAGAGGAGACCTTTCCAGAAATTCATATATATATATATTTATATTGTTTGAATTTTCTGTAGTTCACTCGTAAGATGTGCCTAAAATTTTAGTGTCTTCCACTGGTTGCAGGCCAGGTCAATAAAGCATCAAAGAAGAAGCTCGTTATCATCGTATCCGTCTCGGTTGCCTCAACATTTCTCCTTTGTATTTTCTCTTTACTAATATGGAGGAGGAAGCCCAAAGGTGAGACCAATATGATCCCCGGTAGGCGAGTTGGAATTAGTTCGGCTGTTGAAACTTTGACAAGTTTTAATGACGAAACATGATGGTATCTTTATTTTAGATATCGACAATGGTGAAGCTGACAGTATGGAATCGGCTTTCATTCATGAAAAGCGTGAGGAATTTTTGTTATTGGACTTGAGCACCATTAAAGTGGCCACTAACAATTTCTCCGAAGCAAACATGGTTGGAGAAGGTGGGTATGGTCCTGTCTACAAGGTAATATACATATACTATTCTTTCAAATCCATCTTATCATAATAAATTGTAAGTAGTTGGTGGTTACTATCGGCCCCAATACTAACATCAACCATGAAATACGGGAACAAGGACCTTCTTTTCGGATTTCATGAGTTATTTTTTTGAAAAAGATAAACTTTATTCGAAAACCGTTTTCGCTTTTGAAAAGTTTTAGACATCTTTCGGATAAACATGAAATGATTTTTAGCGAGAAGCCCAGAGAGAAAAACTCGAAAGAAGAAAAGAGTTAGGTATATATAAAATAAAATACAGAAAATGGCATGTCACTTTTACACATTGCCTTCTTCCTCAGAAAACCCTCTGTAATAATTTTGTCCCTCTTCTCTCTCTTTCTTTCCTTATCTTGTCTACAAGCATAGAACCTATACTGCAAGATTAGGATCCCAAAAGTACATACGTGCATAGAGACATGACCTCAACATTGATATTAGATAATGTTGAAGATGTCCGTGACTTCTTAGAGGTATGCCGACCCTTTAGAAAAGGAAGAAGTGTTAAAAAGAAGAGGGTTTCATTCGCTGGGGTTGAGGTAGATGACAGTCGGAATCTGCCCATCGAAGACAGCCTTAGGCAGGTTGGGGGCCTGAAACATCATAAACGACATGAGTATTGTTGAGGAAAGAAAAGATGGTGATGAGAGAGGGGTGGGGCGAGTAGTCGGTGAAGACCATGAAGAAGAAGAACGAAGGCCAAGCTAGCGGCAACAGAACCGCCCTATCGGCCTCCTTTCTCTGTTTCTCAACCTCTTTGTAATAGTTGAAGAGGAAGAAAAGAGGCCAGGCTAACGACGACCGAACCGCCCTGATGGCCTCCTCTCACTATGTTTCTCTCCCTCTCTATAACAACCGAAGAAGAAAAAGAGGAGGAGCGGAGGTCTTTTCAGTGGCAACAAAACCGCAAATAGTTTCCCACTCTCTCAAATTCTCACTCTCTCTTTGCATGCCTCTATCTTTTCCATTTAAATATTTGAGGTTTTCGCAAAACCACGGGTGGTAAACTGCCTAAGATAACAATTTTTTAACTAAAATGATCATTTTAGTCTTATACGAAAATCAAAACTATGAAATACTATAGGATAAAATTATGAAAATGTCCAAATATTTTGACATGAAAAGTTTGATTTACCCTTGTATAAGTGAAAAGTCTTTTTCTACCCTTTAACAGTTTGTAAAATCATAAAATACTAGTATGTAGTTTTACTGTTTTGTCGTTGGTCAATATTCAGATTTAGAGAACCCGATATTTAGGTGATTTTAAGAAAGTAACCCTTGTAGTTTGACATATTATCTATTATGTCGCATTAAAAAAGTACATGTTTACCCTTTTACTTTTTGAGAAATACCGTAAGCATCTTTTTACTATTTTGTTCTTGGTTTTATAATATTTTCAAAAAGATACCTGTATGTTAAATAAACTATAATACAATGCATGAAAATATTTATAGTCCATACTTAGAATTTGTAGATATTACATTTTAGTGCCCGACTATTTTTTGTTATTAATAGGAAAATAGGAAAAAATGTATACAACTTTATAGTACATTTTAGTTCTTGAAAAAGGGCGGTCAATTTTTTGTTAAAATATAGAAAACTACTTCCCGGATCAAGTGCTTCAACTATAGAAAAATGGGGCACTAAAAGAGGGATTGTCGTAATAAGAAGAACAGTGAAAACACACAAAAACATGGAAATTCGAAGAAACATAATATAATCTACATGGTGTGTGAATGATTGCTCGGTGACTAGATGGTAGATTAACTTAGGAGTGATAAAACACATCTTGAAAGCAAATAAAGGATAATGGATCTAAAGGAATACAAACTAAGAGAACACCGGGTATATATGAGAAATAACACTTTCTCAGATGTTCTTGAAATTGAGTCCTTTAAAATTTATGTATAAAGCATACTAGTTGTTCTAAGAGATGTATTGATTGTGCCAGTTATACGACTTAATATGGTTTCGATCCCTGGCTTGGTTAAGAAGGGCTTTGTGGTCATGTTTAATAATAGAAAAATGATTGTAGGGAAACATGAGAGAGTAGTTTTCTTTGGTTAGTTTGATGTAGAACAAGACTTATTTTAATTAAATATTAGTGAAAGTGAAGATTCTTTTACTTATATTGATTGTGCCTTTAATGTTGATGTAAATGTATGACATAAACGCCTAGGGCATATAAGTCTGAAAAGTTGAAGAAAATTTTTCCCAAAGAAACAACTCTCACTTATTGTCAGAATTTAAGAACACTTTCAATAAGTGTGAATCCTATATACAAGGAAAAATGACAAGAAAAACTTTTTTCAAAGAAACAACAAGGGTAACAACCCTATTGAAAATTATTTACACTCATTTATGTAGACCTTTTAGAATAAGATCACATCAAGGAAAAGTCTATTTCTTAACTTTTATTGATGATTGTTTGAGATATACATACATATATCTCTTAACACATAAATCAAAGGCACTTGAATTGTTCAAAGAATATAAGTATGAAGTTGAGAACTAACTGGGGTATACAATCAAAGTCTTGAGATCGGATGAAGGTAGAGAGTATACCTCTACAAAATTTGTAGAATTCTGTAAACACTTTGATATTGCAAAGCAAAATACAGAATGGTATAAAAGAGAAATAACATGACCTTATTGAATATGACCAGGTCTATCTTAATAGATGCTTCTCTACCAAAGGTATTTTGGAGAAAACGATAAGTATAATTGTGTATATACTTAACAAAATATCATATAAAGTTGTATTCTCTACATCATATGAGATGTGGTTTGGAAGAAACCAAACCTATGTCATCGCAGGAGATGGAGATATATCACATATGTGAAGATCCTTAACTAGTCTATAGACAAACTAGACAATAAGTTCTTGAGATGTATATTTATTAGATATCCTAAATGATCTAAGGATATCCTAATTAAATAAAAACTTTAAGTGGACACAAAATACTTAGGATCACACCATACTATTTAAAGGATTATTACACTTATCTTGTAGTGGAAGTGTATAATTAAGTATATTTAGATGAACTGACTTATAACTTGACATTTCAGCAAGCTAATCAATTATATCGATTATATCCTCAAGAAGTCTAAAATGGGTGAATGCAAATATGTATCTACACCTTTTGTGAAAGGGTTAAATTGATTAAGGTTGATTGTTCCGGTGAAAGAAACGATAAACCAAATGTTTCCTATGCATAAGTTGTGGGTAGCTTGATGTATGTTATATTTTATACAAGACCTGATATCAGCTTTGCTATTGGTCTTGTAAGTAGATATCAAAGTAATCCTTGATGACAATATTAGATAACTGTGAAAAGAATTCTAAGATATCTCAAAAGAACAAAAGACTTGAAACTTTGCTTTGAAGCAGATGAACTGAAAGTGATAGGATACTCACATATTGACTTTATTGGGAGCAAAGATGACAACAAATAAACCTTTGGTCAAATATTTTTATTTGGAGGTGATGTAACTTCTTAGGTTGTAAGAAATATGATTGTGTAACGTTGCATACACAAGAAGTTAAGTATGTTGCTTGCAATATGGTTGCTACAAGTGTCGTTTGGATAAACTACTTTGTACGTGATTTTAAGCTCGATATAACCAACGAGTCAATTATCATTTATTGCGACAACAATTACTCTTATTAAAATTGGAGCTGATAGTTTAAGAAGCAAACATATAATAGTTAGATATCACTATATTCATGATACACTCAAAAGAAATGAATTAACTATATGTTATATACCAACTAGTGATATGTTAGTTGACCTCTTAATAAAAGGCATCTCAAAGGAACTTTTTGCTAAACATGTAACCTACATGGGGTTGAGATATACCGAAAATATAAGTGTAGAAAATACACTTTGTTGAGTATTATACAGGAGACACACATTGATTGTAGAAAACCGTATAACAGATAAAAGTTGCACTTACAACTAGATAAATGATACAACTTTGTAAACCCCAAAATAGTGGAAGAAAAAATCAATGTATTATAAATTGGCTCAATTGGCCAAATGAGAGATGTAAGTAGTTGGTGGCTACTATCAGCCCTAATACTAACATCAACCATGAAATGCATAAGAAGGACCCTCTTCCCAAATTTCATGAGTTGCTTTTTCAAAAAGATAAATTTTATTAGAAAACCATTTTTGCTTTTGAAAAAGTATGAGGCATTTTCCATATGAACATGAAATGACTTTTAACGAGAAGCCCAGAGAGGAAAATTTGAAAGAAAAAAAAAGTCAGATATATGTACAACAAAATACTGAAAATGACATGTGCCTTTTGCACATTACCTTCTTGCTGACAAAACCCTCTGCGGGTAACCTTGTCCCTCTTCTCTCTCTTTCTTTTTCTATCTCGTCTACAGGCATACAACTTCTGCTCAACACTAGGATCCCGGAAGCATAAATGTGCATGGAGATGCGACCTCAACATAAACGATATCATTTGTTATGGTTGTAGTCTATTAATTACCATTGCACATAATATGGTGATATATCATGTGGTAAGACATGCTCTCATGTGTTAGATGGCCTGACTTGGGTCTTCACAGGGTTGCTTGCCTGACGGTCAAGAGATTGCTGTGAAAAAGCTGTCCAGAAACTCAGGACAGGGAGGAAAAGAGTTCAAGAATGAGGTTCAGTTGGTAGCGAAGCTTCAACACAGGAACCTAGTTTGGCTTCTTGGCTGCTGCTTGGAACAAGGAGAAAAGATGCTCGTCTATGAATACGTTCCCAACACAAGCCTGGATAAATTTTTATTCGGTTAGTCTTTAATTATCCCTTGTTATATTGTTGATGATTATTTTCTTATAAGCTATCTACCTCAGTAACAAACACCATAACCTGCCATCCTCCTCGCTCACTTGCCTCAACAACGAATCCACTATGACGGTACTGGGTAGTTTGAAGGGGTGGGGTTTGTGTGTATAACTTGTGCGGTTGATGTCATGCAGGGGTACTTCCAAGTGGAGATTGTGTGAGTGCTTCGCTTAAGGTGGAGAGAATTTGTGTCTTCTATGTTCTCTCTTTTTATTTATATCCTTTCTTCTATCTTAACGGTCTTCATGATTATTTACTTATATTTTTTATCCTCTTGCTTATTTATCTTGCTGTGTTTTTCTTTTATAATCACACATTTGTCGATCTATTTCACTACGAGCATACATAGTACAACCTCTCTATTATCACAAAGCTGCATTTCTAACTTCGACCGTGTTATTGCTGATATTGTGAAATCACATTTCTTAAGTTTGCATTTTCCTTTTAAGACAAGGTGCTTCTAACTCATTTAAAATTAATAACAGAACTCTCTTTTTAAATTTTACTCGCTTCCTATGAAAATTTCTTGGAAAGAATGAGAAGGTTATAGGGCTCAAATGTCAACTGCTGGTATGAACAACCAAGGAAATCAGTTGTCTGGAATCGTCAGCAAGGCCATCCGAATAATATTATCTTTCATTTTTTTTAGTTTTTAAAATTATACTCTTATTACCGAAAAGCGGTGGGTTGACATGCAAGATGGATGAGAACCGGTTTTTCTCTCTCTCTATAGAGAAAGTTGCTAACTCTAATTCATGAGACTTGTGAGTTGGATGGTCTAAATCAAACAAGTAAGAAGTTAAAGATGCCTTTTCAAAATACAAAAGTATAGGGTAACAAGTACTTTTCCACTTATTATTTAAAATATAAACCATCATCTCTCCAATCTCATGGTTTGGATTGACATTGATGTCTACTACAAATGAAACTCTTGCAACCCGTTTTTCCAATGTTGGTGTGGCATACAACATTAATCTACTAGTGCAGCAAATATAGACCATTCATGCAAATAAATAAGATAATTAACATTCAAATTCAAAAAAATAAATAATATAAGTACACTTTCTCAAATTCACAAAGGGGCTCGTGCAACATAGACTAGAAACCATAACTCCCACGTCTCCTTTACGACTACCTCTGTTGTGATAAACATGAAGAAAATGATGGTTTATGTATTTCTGATATTTGCCCATTGAAAGCAGATCCTCTCAAAGCTGCCCATCTAGATTGGGGGCAACGGGCTAAGATAATTGTTGGCATCGCAAGAGGGCTTCTCTATTTTCACGAAGATTCTCGATTCAAGATCATCCACAGGGACCTCAAAGCCAGTAACATTTTACTAGACAAGGACATGAATGCGAAGGTTTCTGACTTTGGATTGGCAAGGCTTGTAAAAATGGAGCAGAGTTATGAAGCTACAAGTAAAATTGCAGGGACATAGCAGGTTCTTCTCATAAGATCGATTTCCACGAGTTTTTACTTCGAAATGCATGTGCTGAAAATCGCTTAATCTGAATTTTCGTTTTGAACCTCAACAATTTTAAGAATGGGAACGGTTTAGAGTAGTGCGCTCTTTTCTATTCAAACCAAAATGACTATCTTTTAGTATGGAACCCAAGAGTAATATTATGTTTGGCCAAGAACCACCGTATACAATAAAAAAGATGGAAAAATATTTCAAAAATCATAACAGAACAAGTATAAGATTATGTTCGCAGAAAAAGTAGGTAACTTTCTAGGTTAAGATCTCTTAGAAGTTAGTGAATCGCTTGCCAACCACAACAATCACAACCACACAATTACATGATTCTTAATTAGTTAGATTTTCATGTTATAGCTAACAAACCGTTTTAATGGTACACATTCTGCAAGTGGTGAGAGCTTGCCCACTTTGTAGTTGATACGACTTGAAGCCAATCTCTGGATGATCTTTAAGACCTCTTTCTTTCATCATAAATGGATTCAAGTTGTAGCTAAACTTATTTTCGTAGCCTTGGTTGAATCTTCTAAGGGGTTGCTCGATATAGCCAAGGAACCATTGTGAAACTGTTTCTATATACTTTTGTCATCTAACCTCATACTCTTCTCTGTAGTAGTGCAACTTGTTTCTTTATATTTACCTCGGGGAAGGATATTAACAACTGGTTGGTCTTGTTGACAGCGGCTATATGGCCCCGGAGTACATTACACAAGGTCAATTTTCCGCCAAATCAGATGTCTTCAGCTTTGGGGTTTTGGTACTTGAAATCGTAGCCGGAAGGAGGCATGGTTCTTCAAATCAATTAGATGGAGCTCCAAACCTCCTCAGTTATGTAAGTACCCATACCACCAAATAGTGTTGATCTTCAGTTACTAAATTAGCTGTTTTTCAACCCCCTAACATGATTGTAGTTAAAAATTTACATCTTGTGGCTTTAGATCTAAAATCTTTTTGCGTTGTGCAACAAAATTCAGGCATTCCGTCTTTGGAAGGAGGGGAAGGCCATAGAGCTGATTGATGAAGCATTGAGGGATTCCTGCGATATCAACGAAGCACTAAGAAGCATTCATATTGGCTTGTTGTGTGTTCAAGATGACCCTGCACAAAGGCCAACTATCTCTTCGGTTATTGTCATGCTTAGTAGCAGATCTCAAACACTGCAATACCCTTTTGCCCCTGCTTTCTTTCGAGGGTACATTACGGAGACTGGAGACACCAGCAGCAGCACATCTGCAAATAATGCATCCAGCTTGCATGCAAGGCAGGGAGAGCGCTCCTCATGACTACCTATATTTATACGAGATATGGAGAAAAGCTGTGTTTGAGTGTAACGTAGCAACCTCAATAAAGATAGAAGCTTGCCGTCAACATTATGAAAAGTGGTACTGTATCCGATCGGTTAAGACCTTACGTGAAAATGGAAATTCACTGTCCATTTTCGTTCTATAGGATAATGTATATGTGAAGGCCAGATTTCCACAGTTTCTGTTACTAGCTAACATGAAATCATAATTATGAATTCTAGAAAATAAATAAATGTCGAATACAATCCCATTGCATGGCCGGTCCCAAGCTCGGATAAAGGAGGAGGGTTGTGTTAGGCTTCCGACAACCAACATAATACTTTGTCAGATTTTTACACCATAGAATAAAAATGGATTACGCAAATTATGAGCATTGCTTTGGGCATCCCCGCCTAACAATGCGTTGCAGAGCCCAAATACATTGAAAAGTAAGCAAAGACCACTACATTTTTGCGCGGATATAGTGAATCAATTGCATAGAGGGTTTCCACACTATGGATGAGTATAGTGAATAATTTATAGAGAGGGTCTCCGCATTTTTAATACGGACGAATGTGGGAGTTAAAGAAGCTAGTCTTAGATAATAAGTTTCTTATTGGTTCTTGGAATATCGAAACATTGTCCGATAAGCTAATCGAGGTGGTAGATACTATGATTCGGAGAAAGATTCATATTCTATGCTTATAAGAGATAAAATGGGTTGGAGAAAAAGTAAAGGAGATTGAGAATACAAGTTCTAAATTATGGTACCTAGGTAAGAAAAAGGTTTGAAAAGGAGTTGGTATTATCATAAATAAATATTTAAAGAATAGTATAGTAGACATACAATGATATGGTGACCGAATCATGATGTTGAAATTAGTGTTAGGAGCAGAGGTTTTGAATATAGTTTGTGCTTATGCACCCCAAGTAGAATTAAAAGATAGTATAAACAAGGCTTTTTGGGAAGATAAAGTGATTCAAAGAATTCTATAAAGAGAATAATTTGTTTAGGAGGAAACTTAAATGGACATGTTGGTAAGGAGGCATTAGGATATCAAGGTATTCATAGAAATTTTGGCTTTGCGATATAAATGAGGAAGGTAGAGAGATTTTAAATTTTGCTATGGCATTTAAAATCTTGCTATTGGATATAAAGTGGCTTATTACAAACACAAATTGATTACTTTATTTGTAGAAAGAAAATGGAGTGTGTTGTAAAGATTGTAAGTTAATTCCACGAGAAAGCTTAACCACCTAACATCGACCTTTAGTTATGGATTTACAAATAAAAAAATAGACAAAGAAGAAAAGAGTGCATCGACCTATTGAGACTAAATGGTGGAACCTCAAAAGCGAGAAAGAAGATATATTTAAACAGAAATTCCTTTAAGGAGATGCTTAGAATTATATTGGTACACCTTGTGATATGAAACAATATGGCTATACATATTAAGAAAGTGGCGAAAGATGTATTAGGTGAATCTAAGGGAGAGGTGTACCGGCACAAAAAGAAGCTTGGTGGTAGAGTAAAGTAATGCAAAATAAAATCAAGCCAAAGAGGATATGTTACAAATTACACCATGTTAAGAAAACTAATGAAACTTCAAAAGCTTATAAGAAAGCAAAGAAAGAAGTGAAAAGGACTATCAGTGAAGCAAAAGCTAAAATTTGGGAGGATTTATATAAAAAAACTCAACTAAAAAGAGGGTAAAAGAGATATTTTTAAGATAGGTAGGGCTAGATATAAGAAAAGTAAAGATCTTAATTTTGTTAGATGCATCAAAGACGAGGATAAAAAATTCTAGTAACAAATGATGATATAAGAAATAGATGAAAAATTTATTTTTATAAGCTTTTTAATGCAAATAAATATACCATTATGAGCTTAGGAGAGTTAGCCAAATCAGAAAAGTATATAAACCACAATTTCTACCGACGTATTCAAAAGAATGAAGTCAAAGAGGATCTTAAATATACGAAGGGTGGTAAATCAGTAGGACCAAATAATATTCTTATAGAAGTTTGGAAAATCAAAGGAGAAACATGAATCACTTGGCTCACAAGACTATTTAATGAAATATGGAGAAACTAAAAGATGCCCAAGGAATGGAGAGCGAGTACACTTATACCCATATATAAGAACAAACAAGACATTCATAATTGTATGAACTATCAGAGTATCAAGTTAATGAGCCATACTATCGAGGTATCAAGTTAATGAGCTATACTATTAAATTATGGGAAAGAATTATCAAACGTAGGTTAAGACAAATATCAAATACAATTGAGAATCAATTTAGATTCATTCCAGGTAAATCTACCATTGAAGTGATTCACCTTTTGAGACGTCTTATGGAATATTTTAGAGTAAAAAAGAAAGATCTTCACGTGATATTTATTGTTCAAGAAAAAACTTACGATAGGGTACCAAGGGAGGTTCTTTGGAGATCCTTGGAAAAAAGATGTATCCTATCGACATACATAAACCTTATAAGAGACATGTACGATGATACAAAAACATGTGTGAGGACTCATGAAGGAATGACAAACTTCTTTGAAGTTAATATTGGGTAACATCAAGGATCACTTTAAGTCCACACTTATTTATAATGGTGATTGATGAGTTAACAAAACATATTCCAGACAAAATACATTGGTGTATGTTATTTGCAGATGACATTGTGTTAGTGGAGGAGTCTAAGGAAAAAGTTAATAGAAAATTAGAATTATGAAGAGAAACATTAGAAAGTAAAGGCTTTCAACTTAGTAGAATAAAGACATAATATATGGAATGTAAGTTTAATCATTTGATTACTTCAGAGGACATAGAAATTAAAATTGGCACACATTGCTTCCCCAAAAAAAAAGTTTTAAATACCTAGGGTCAATTTTTCAAAGTGATGGAAGAATTGATGAAGATGTTACATATAGAATTAATGTTGATTGGTTAAAATGGAGAGGAGTATCAAATATTCTTTGTGATAAGAACATACCATTAAAGTTAAAATGTAAATATTATAGAGCAACAATTTGACCTGTTATGTTTTATGGTTCAGAGTGTTGGGCGGTTAATCATTAACATGTACAAAAGATGTCTGTGACAGAAATGAAGATGTTGAGATGGATGAGTGGTCATAAAAGAAAAGACCATATACATAATGAGGTTATTAGAAATAAATTATGTGTGACACCAATGAGAATATCATTTAAGTTGGTTTGGATATATAGAAAGAATATCAAAAGAACCTCAAAAATTAGATTTTAAAAATATTAAAAGAGGTAGAGGATGACCACAAAAGTATTGGAAATAAATAATAAAGAATAATTTAGCTTATTATGAGTTAACTGCTAACATCACACATGATAGAGCTATGTGAAAACAAAGAATCCATGTAGCTGACCGACCCATCTAGTATGAGAAAAGACTTAGTTGTTGTTGTTGTTTGTCGAATACAATCACATGTCTTTATGTTGCCTTAGGTAAATCTTCTAATAGGAATGGATGCATAAGAAAGGTGAATTCATCGAAGAATATTCTCATCACTTCCCTTGAATGATATGAATATTGAGCTTGTCCAACCATCAGAAGTTGTTGATCGTTTAGTAGTCTTTGGTGAAAGAAATGGGTCTGCTTGTCCATGATAAAAATGAAATGAGTAGATCAGTGTGCATGATACTTTCACGAAACTAGCCTAGATTGGTGACAAAAGTGAAGGGATGAGTGGATGGCACTGAACAAGTAAGCTTGATACTCTTGAGAAACTACGAACAAATATTATGATAAATGGTTTTCCGCTGCTTGTACTTAACCTAAAGAAATATTCTGCTTAAGAAACAATTGGAGATATGTACTGTCTGTTGCTTATTCCATCGTCAGGAAAGGGAATGAGAGGCGCGGTTAATGTTTAGTGGTAGCCCTCTATGAAAGATGGCAACTACACAAAAGCCGAGTCTACATCACAATTTCTTGTGGTTGGCATGATGGGCAGTTGGTAACCATGTTATTGTTGGTGAAATCTGAACTTCCGATGACTGCTTGATGCTGGATTGCACCTATCAGTGGTGCCTGTTTACTCATTTTCTTGCAGCGGAATTTAAGGTCCCCACAGAGGAGTTTCCCGGGAGAGGATCTACAGACTTGTATTTTCTATTTTCTGTAATTTTTTCATTATTTCATTTGTTCTGTATCGGTTGCCTTTATAGGCAGCTCGCTCCCCCCTCTTTCCAGATTTCCCTCTTGTGGCTTCTCTCGTCTGAAGTATTATCTGGGACGTTACCAGAGATCTTGGTAACGTCCATCATTATGATCTTTCCCTATCTGCGTTAGGTAACGGTCTGGATGGTCAGTCCAACCGTTACTTGAGTTGAGAATTGCCAGATCTTATCATCTCTCACTTGGCCATTTGAGCCAAGTGTACAGACGTACTGGTTTCCTCCCACTCTTACAAGGTTTCACCTAGTACTATCTTTTCATAACTGCTATTGCAGTCATTACCCGTTGTGTGGTTATTTTCCTATACAACAATTTATCTGTTGTATGGTTGTTTACCTATACAACACTTTTATCCGATGTATGGTGATTTTCTACACAACAATCAAACATACCTCAAATCCATGTTAGTAACATATTTTGAGAAGAGATCCTCTGTTATGCCTTTTGTTAAGGGGTCTGCCAACATATCTTCTGTTGGCATGTATGAGATGGATATTTCCTTTCTCATACGTATCATGAACATAGTGGCATTTTACCATTATGTGCTTGCTTTTTGAGCAATCAACTCTACTCTTGATAAGAGTAATTGCTACATTGTTATCACAGTAGATAACTATTGGCTCATCTATTATTTCCAACTTCAAATCTTGTATGAAGCGGCTTATCGAGACAACACTCATTGCAGCCATACAATAAGCTACATACTCAGCTTCCTATGTATGTAATGCTACATATCCTTGTTTCGTATATGCCCAAGAAACATTACCACCTTCAAATAAGAATATTTGTCTTGAGTTTGATTTGTTGTAATCTTTGTTCCCAACAAAGTCAGCATTTGAGTATCCTACCACTTTCAGTTCATCCGCTTTAAAACACAGTTTCAAGTCCTTTGTTCCTTTCAGATATCTTAAAATCCTCTTCACAGCTACTCAATGCTGCCAACCCATATTACTTTATTATCTACTTATAAGACCAACATCAAAGTTGATATCAGGTCTTGTACACAACATAACATACATCAAGCTACCAACAACTTGGGCATAAGGAACATTAGGCTTATCGTCTCCTTCATCGGGACAATCAACCTTACTCAATTTAACCCCTTTTGCAATAGGTGTATCCACAGACTTGCATTCACCCATTTTTAAATTCTTGAGGATATAATCAATATATCTCTCCTGACTCAGGGATAAGAGTCTAGATTCTCTATCTCGAGAGATCTTTATTCCCAAGATATAGGATGCTTCCCCCATATCCTTCATTTCGAACTTGGAATTCAACCATGACTTGGTTTTAACAATCATCTCGTTGTCGTTTCTAGTCAACAATATGTCATCTACATATAATGACAGGATGACAAAGTGACTCCCACTGTTCCAAACATATACACAGTGATAAAGTTTGTTAGCCACAAACCCAAGTTCTACAATGACATTTTGAAAAGTCAAATACCATTGGCGAGGTGATTGTTTCAGGCCATATAGGGATTTTTTTAACCTATACACTTTATCTTCTTGGCCTTCAACCGCAAATCCTTCAGGTTGCTGCATGATTTCTTCTAGATCTCTGTTTAGAAAGGTTGTCTTTACATCTAACTGATGTAAATACAAATCATAATATGTAGATATTGCCAGGATTATACGTATGGATGCAAACTTCGCAATTGGGGAATATGTCTCAACATAATCTATCCCCTCTTTTTGCAAAAAACCCTTTGCAACCAACCTCGCTTTGAACTTGTCGATTGTACCATCGAACTTGTACTTCTTTTTCAGAATCCATTTACAACCTATAACTTTCCTTTCTTTTGATAAATCAGCCAATTCCTAGACTTGGTTTTTCTCAATAAATTCAATTTCCTCATCCATGACTTTCTCCTAGTTTGTCACTTTCGATGAGTTTATTGCTTGCTGATAAGTTAAGTTATCAGTCAACTCATCTAAATCTACCGAATTACACACTTCTTCTTTAAGATAAGTGTGATAATCCTTTAAGTAAGACAGAGTGGCTCTTGGCCTCTTATGTCCACATAAGGTATCGATAGTTTCAGGAAGATCTTCAATGGGCTCAAAAGATGATTGTTATAAGTCTACCAGATCATCAATACATTCCTCATTATTTTCCAGGATGTCATTCTTAGTATCTTCTAAGAATTCAACATCTCTGCTTTCAATGAGTCTGTGGTCCTTATGATAAAACTGATATCCTTTTGAACCTTTTGGATATCCAATGAATATACATCTCAAGGACTTACTGCCTAGCTTATCTCTGGACTGATCAAGGATCTTTACATGTACAACAGATCCCCACCTCTTGAGATGACCTAAATTGTTTTTTTTTTCAAACCACATCTCATATGGTGTAGTGCATACAACTTTACATGATACTCTATTGAGTATGTAAATTGTTGTACTTATTGCTTCTCCCTAAAATACCCTTGGAAGAGAGGCATCGATTAACATTGATCTTGTCATATTCAGCAAGGTTCTATTGTATCTTTTAGCTACACCATTTTGTTGAGGTGTCTTGGGCATTATATTATGTCTTGCAATACCAAAGTCTTTACAGAATTCCAAAAATTCTGCCGAGGTATACTCACCTCCTCTGTCTGATCTTAAGACTTTGATCTAATGTCCTAATTGGTTTTCCACTTCTAAATTGCTGTACTTATTGCTTCTCCCTAAAATACCCTTGGAAGAGAGGAATCGATTAACATTGATCTTATCATATTCAACAAAGTTCTATTGTATCTTTCAGCTATACCATTTTGCTGAGGTATCTTGGGCATTGTATTCTGTCTTGCAATACCAAAGTCTTTGTAGAATTCCAAGAATTCTGTCGAGGTATACTTACCTCTTCTATCTGATCTAATATTCTAATTCTAAATATAAACATTCTGAAATCATGTAGATTATGTCCTGCTTCTCCGACTGTCTGTGTTGTGGGTTGTTTCTTCCACTTTTCTTATTCCGGCAATCCCTTTTGTAGTTTCCCATCTTTTCACAGTTGAAACACTTGATCCGAGAAGCGGTTTCTTGCGATTTCTTAAAATTTTGACTACTTTTCTTGTTATTCTTGTCAAACTTCTGGTTTGGTTTTTTCTTCTGGTTGGTTTTGGAGCTAGACGCTATTTCATCCTATACTACTAGCAATTTTTCTTTCTTATTTTTGAGCATATGTTCTTGCTCTATTTCTAGTTTTAGGGGCAACTCTGAGAGGTTAATCTTAGGTCCTAATCTTAGGGCAGTGGTGACCATGTTCCATGATGGGGGTAGACTATTTAGTATGGTTGATATCTGCATCGGTTCAGGGATAACTGATTTTGCTACAGCTAAGTCTCTAGCCATTACCAACATGTGGTTTACATGCTCTACTAAATTGTCTCATTCCTTCATTCTGAAGGAGTTATACTTTGTAGTAACAACTGCACATGCAATTTGACAATTATATCATACTTAGCTGTTATTGAATCAAATAGCTCTTTAGCGGTCTCGAATTCTTTGAAGACCCTGATCAAGTCATCCTCCATATAAGTTAACATGATTGTCCTTACTATGGTGTCGTCTTTTAGAAATGTTTTATACATTTCTACTTGTTTCTCACTTGCATCTGGAGGTGGTGGACACAAAGTTTCCTTTAAAACATACTCAACACCTTCAAGTGTTAGAGTTAGTGAGATTCTCCTCTTCTACGTTTAGAAATTAAGACCGTTCAACTTCTCAGTTTTTGCCAACTCAGACACACGTATCCTAGAGCTCATTTTTATGTGTTTGGCAATAGTAACAGTTAAACGGTCTAAAAAGGAAACAAATATAAAACAAAGAGCACACATAGTAGGAATCATGTTAGTACGATACATAATATCAAACAAGTAGTCCAATGATAATCTCATGAGCTCTTTGGGACAAAGTCGATTTTTTTTTCGAAGAGTTTCTGCCTTTGTACCCCTTAAATAATACCAAGGGTAAATCTGTAATTTTATATATTTGTCTCCTTTTTATAATTTTATAAAAAAATTGAGAAGAAACTCGTAAAATTACTCTTTGATATTTCTGTAAAATTCGTAATTGATCGGGGTAAATTTGTAATTTTAACCCTCAGGCCGAATTTGTGATTTTTCAAAAGTATGGGGATAAATTTGTCTTTTGACTAGATGGCAGAACTGAAATTATCTAAACTAAAAAGGGCATAAAGGTAAAGTTATTGATTGATATTTCGTAATTTTTATAAACCGCTAGAGGGTAAAACTAACTTTTTGCTCAGTAAGGGCAAAATCATCTTTTTACTCGAAAATATCTAGATAAATTGGTAATTTTGCTAAATGGTAAAATTGTAAATAAGAAAAATTGTCTGGGGCAAGACGAACTTTTTAGTTCGCTGCCCGAGACGGTTTCCAAAACTACGGGCGGTTTTGAGAAACCGCCAGTTTTTGGCTCACAGTTTTCCAAAACCGCCGATTTTTTTTTATTATACTACTTAATGAAGAGAGAGAGAGTACACGGGAGAGAAAGAGAGAGAGAGGCGTCTGAGTGCCGGCCGCCGGTGTTCTTCCTTAGGATTTTTCTGGCGGGGATTTACAACGAGAGGAGAGTGAGAGAGATATGTGGCATTGGCAGCCGTTCCCGGCTTCCTTCCTTATGTCCGCCTGGCTTCGGGTGGCTTTAGGCCGACTTAGCAGCTTTCTACCTTATGGCCGCCTGGCTTTGAGCCGACCTTGCGGCTTTCTGCCTTTTGGCCACCTGGCCTCGGGTGGCTTTGGGCCGACCTTGCGCCTTTCTGCCTTTTAGTCGCCTGGCCGTGGGTGGTTTTTGTACCGACCTTGCGGTTTAAAGCCTTTTGGCCGCCTGACCGCGAGTGGCTTTGTGCCGACCTTGTGGCTTTCTGCCTTTTGGCCGCGGGTGACTTTGTGCCGACCTTGCGGCTTTCTGTTTTTTGGCCGTCCTCTCTTTCTCTTCTCTTCTTTGTTTTCCCTCTCCCTTTCTCTCTTTTTTTTTTCAAACATTCTATTTACGTGTACGTATGATTTGCAGGGTCAAGAACCTAGCCTTGATACCAAATGTTGGTGAAATTTGAACTTGTGGATGCTGGATTATACCTGTCATGGTGCCTGTTCGTCGGTTTTCTTACAGCAGAATTTGAGGTTCCCACATAGGGGTTTCCCGGGAGAGGATCTACAGACTTGTATTTTTTGTTTTCTGTAATTTTTTCACTGTTTCATTTGTTCTGTATCGACTACTTTTATAGGCAGCTCGCTTCCCTCTCTTCTTGGATTTCTCTCCTGTGGCTTCCCTCGTTTGGAGTGTTATCTAGGACGTTACCGAAGATCTTGGTAACGTCCACCGTTATGATCTTTCCTTATTTGCGCTAGGTAACGGTCTGGATGATCAGTCCAACCGTGCACTAGGTAACAGCCTGGATGACCAGTCCAACCATTACATGAGCCGAGAATGGTCAGATCTTATGAGTTATCCATCTCCTTCTACATACACATGCAACATGAAGAGGCCAGGGTTTGTCTTGCTTGGTGTAATTTATATTCAGGCGTGTCTAGAGGTAAATGGAACACAAAGGGATGTGATATGAAGTGATCTCGTGCTGGAGGACTTTATTTGTATTGTCTAATTTGACACGCGATTCCGTGGGCATTGAATTGAACGTAAGAAAGTCTATATTTAATTTTAAAGATGAGAAAGACTTTCATTTAGATTATCCACCTCATTGACAAGTTAAATTAACTTCTTGCGTCCTTAATTTAATTGGTAAGATAGTTACGTAACATCACCCACAAAGCTTGGATGAGAGTCAGAGGGACAAGCTAAGCAAACCCCTCCAAACTCCGTAGTGAAATGCATCAATGCCCATTCAAACCCCACTGCCTAAATGGATAAAAAATCTGATGATGTTCTAGTCCGGGAGTCAAGCTCAATCACACTATGCGAGTGAGAATCGTCGTGCTAATTAATTTTCTACCAGTGATAAACTTCTTTTGAGGGTTTCTAGCCGATAACACCTCGTAGAAGACTGTATAACATCAGATATCTTCTTTTATTGCCTCTGGACCGTTTATAAAACCAAAAAAAGAAAAGGTCTCTGCTCTGTCACCTGAGTAGTGGTTAGGTCTTATTCTTTTTTAGACAATTCTCAGGAAATGAAGAGCAAGAAGTGAAAGATTAGATGTGGAAACAATCACACAGATAGCAAGATACAAGATTATCGTTGCTTGAGAGGTATTTCTCGCCTCCTACGCCATGGAATGGATGCCTCGGAGATAATTCCACTGTATTGTCAAATAAGAATTCGAGAAATGGCAACGAGGCAGGTTGGCAACTGGTAGGCATACACCCGCTCCCATATCTGAACCTCAATTTTGTGCCGCGTGCCCACCCTGTTACCCAACAGGGCAGGTATAGAGTTGGGTCTTCTTTTCAACATGGGTAGTAGGGCAGCTGCAGGGTGCCCCATACTCCAACCCTATCTCAATAAACTTCTTAGAATTAAAAGTCATTTGAGATTAAAATAAGAAATCTAATCCATATAATTGAAAAATGAGAGTAGATAATTGAAATTTTGAAATTTCAATATTATATATACATACATATGTAACATGTATATATATATACTTACATACCAAAAAAACATATATATTTATATTATTAAATATTTATTTTTATCTATACAGAAAAACATATTACACCAGAGCTTTTACATAATTAAGCCACTCTATTTGTTGAAGCCATTCGGAGAAAGGCATACTTTATGTCATTCAATATAACTATCAAGAAGCTAGTTGGTTATGATAATATATTTTGTGCCATATGATAATGAACCATGCCCCTTTATGTGATTGTCATACGATGCTTTGAGGTCATATTGCATCATTTTGTATCCATGCCTAATATTAATGTCTGATCTAGAACGTTTGAAGTTGAGGGGACGCCAGATAGTGCCACTGGTGAGGACCTCCGTTAGCAGAGGGAGCTACAGGTGGCTGAAAAACGTCTCAACAATGTATAAGGCTTACAATGATGTAATTAAATCATCTTCAATTTTTCTATAAACAAGGTAAAGTAATAAACTTTCTTGATAGTAAAAAGCAATATTTTAGCACAAACATAAGCCACCATTGATCCTGACAACCAAAGCGTATATTAGTATCACTAATGGTCATTTGATAACCCACAAAAATGTGTAGAACATCTATAATAAAAAACATGGTGCAATCTACCTGTGGCTCTATGACAATAAACATCACTAAGAAATTTAGTGTAAAAGTTTCAAATCCAGATACATATGGCTTCATTATCCACCAAAATTAATTCTTTAAACTCTTCTGCACCGACAAATAGTAAGATTAATTCGTTCTTCAACCACCGCGTCTTTTATGCATTTTGGAGAGCATAAAAAGAACCATAATATACTAACGCCTCTTATGAACAAAATTTCAAACACTAATGACGATAGTATGAGACCAGGACTTAAAGCACTAATTTAATCCAATGCACCTTGATTTCAACTAAACTCGTCTGTCACCATTTCATGAAACACAGACAGTGAAGATTATCGAAGCAACACGAATTGGTATGGGTAGGATATTTTGAGTTATGGCACATTGAATAGAATACCCACCAAATCTTAACCAACCCATGACTTCAAGCACTTGATCATGGAAACAGGTGCCAATACTTGGAGATGCAAAGTGACTCAATCAAACGGTGGTCCAGATGGTAGTCGAGTCGTGGTTATAAGGTGAATTGGCATGAAGACAAAATGAGAGGATAGGAGCTGTTCAAGTTGATTGTTTTCAACCCACCATCAAGCTTGATCCAAGAAATTGACCACCATAATATTTTCTGAGATAGTCAAGTTGAGATTGAGAACACGGAGTGGATCAATTTGATTGATTCTAAGAAGATTAGATTTTATGAAGAACTGTGGCATATCAAGGACTTGAAATTTCTTCTTGGATAAGATCAACCTCATCGTTATTGTCTATGATAGCCTGTGATTGTGGGTTGATACTCTCTTGGAGGTCATATATGATAAATGAAATGAAACTGATTTCTCTCTCTCTCTCTAGATCAATAAAGAAAAAATAACAAATCCACAAGGAACATACAAAGAAGAAGACTCAATAATCTATTCTCATTAATCTAATGAAATCATTCACTTTCTTTGTGTTGTAATGACAAATAAAATACTTTAGAAAAGTTTCATAACTTGGTTCATAAATTTTTTAATATTAAAACAAGTAACTTTCTTAGTGACAAAATCCTATGGCAGTCCTTTGTCAATAATAAGAACACAAATAGAAAACTTCTCCACAAGATTAGATGTCATAAAATAAGCAATCGTTGACTCTAAAAATTTGAACTGTTCTAAGAAATTCAAGTTTGTTTAGTACCTGATCTTTTTTACTTGATTCCACAATGCCAAGTAGCAACCACAATTATTGGAAACATTCAACCTTCAAAGGCCTCATTGAATATATCAACAATTTTGTCTCGAGACTTCACAAGTTTGAGCTCAAACTCTTTCCTTGAAATGCATTCTCTAATAAAATAGTACTTTGTCTTAATATGCTAATGCAATTGTTGATTTGTTATCAACAAAAGTTCTCATAAGATCCTTATGTGATTGGTGAAGTTCCTTCAACACACTTCTAAGTCTAATTCTATGACAAATACAAGAAATTGGTGCCATATATTCCACTTCATATGTAGACAAAAATAACAACCAATTGTATTTTAGAGTCTAAGTAAACGTCAAATTAACCTTTAAGAAAGCAAACTTGATAGTGTTTTCTCGATCATCAAACTTTAGGATACCATTTAACCATTAGATCAAATTGCATATATGTATCTCCGCATCTGCTCCACGTCTTTTCATGTAGGGATACATTTAACCGTTGGATCAAAACTTTTTATCTAAAAGAAATACCAAAGACAATTCCTGAATTTGAGCCTGATCCAACGCGTACGTGTGATCTTTCATATCCTCTCCAAACTCTTTGAACTAAGGTTTATGAGCTACGATTTATATAAAAGGACAAGCGATTATTTTAACCATCAATATGATACTGAAGAATACCCAATAGTATTTACATGCACAAGCTCCTCACTTACATGTGACTTTCACACTTTGAACACCTTACTCAAAGGTATATCAAATAAGCATTGAGGATACTTAACATGAACTAAATATAATTAATATCACATGAACTTATTTAACCGAATAATCATTAAGTAGTCATTAAGTCCAACACATTTGGCCTCATACAAGTTAAATACCTTGAAAATATAGCATAAACCATGTTTTGATCTCTGTGCTTTGATAGTGCGGATTGGATTGCATTCTTCCACTTCAAACTTCTTGAAAACCTTTCTAAAATATCTTCCTTGTAATAAAAAAATATCATCATCTCTTTGATTCACTTCAATACCAAAATAGAAGGATACTAAGCCAATATTTGTCATCTCATACTCTTTTTCCATGATTGGTTAAAATCATGAAATGAAAAAGCTCATAATATCACATTGATAGAATATATTTGTAAGGGATAAATAAAAATCAAATAATTTCATTAATATCATGACATCATTAACTCTCATTACATTGTAAAGATAAATAAAACACTATAGAGACATTTTATAACTTGCTTCATAAGTTTTCTAATATTAAAATAAACAACTTTTCTAAAGACAAAATTTACATCAATCTTTTCACGAAATGAAACCCCAAATAGTAAATTTTACTATAAGCTAAACCTTATAGAAAAATCAACTATTGACTCTCTTTAAATTCAAAGTTTTCAAAATAAATCAAGTTACTTATCAACAAATATTGCCACATATTACGCTTCCTATAATGTAACCACCCTAATACCACTACAATGGGTGATTTGGTCTCCTTGTGAAGGAGAATCAAAGCTTTTAGAATGGGTCCTAGTCAGGTATACATGGCTCTCTTTTTTTTCCTTCTTTAGTTTGTCTTATTGAATTTGAGGGTAAGGAATTTGACAAATATTTAGCCTGCAGGTGACAAGTAGGAGGCCCTAATCGCAATTTTCTTCAGCCTTTTTTCTTCCATCGTTCCTTCTATTATTTGCCACTTCTGCTTCTACCAAATCGTGGAAAAAACTAATGACCATTGTGTGGAAACAGTTTACTGTATCTTTATAATTTCATAAAATAACTAAATGCACAGTGCTGAAGTTGGTTGATGTGCGAGCTGAAGACTTCATATCTTGGGAGCTTGTTTATGAAGTTCTCTAAAATCGATTTCATTGCTTTTTGTAATTTCATGATATATGTTTGTGCCTTAGGCTCGTATTTCACCTGTCAGTTGCAGAAGTCATTGGATGCCTATCATATAAAGTTTTGATGTTAAATTCATTTTAAATGCTTCTAATTTGCATAACATACTGCAGGAAGAAAGTGAGCCAGGGGACATTCGTTCTTGTTTTCTAGCATTCATATGAACAAATATGTGGATTTCACATATGTTTTTTCATATTTATTCTCAAGGGTTCACATACCAGTGTCCAGCTGTTTGTATTTGATGCACTCAAAGTATTTCCACTGAATTGTTCATGTCGCTTATCGTGTGAAAAACATGATAATTAATTTCTATTCTTGTCTCATGTTCTGCAGCGCACCAATGTGGGGAATTGTTGTTGATTTTTTGCAGTTTAATGTAAATGGTAAGCGATTGGAAAGCTTCCCTTCCATTCAAAGCCACACTCCTCGATTGATAATTGTTATTTATCTCTGGGTAGGCTTCTTAACTATGTTAAAAGTACTGCCATCTATACGTTGCAGGATCCAATCTTTATTTCTGGATCGCGATTATCCCCACTGTGGTCATTATTTATGGAAGTTGTGGAATCGGTAATTGGAAAGTATTACTGGCATGACTAAGTGGAAGCTGTAATTGAACTTTGGCAGCTTGTTCTACTGGTGGGAACAAAGCTGCAGCATATCATTGCAACGCTTGCCCTGGAGAATGCTGGCATAACAGGCTCTTTTAAGGCCTACAAAGTGAAGCCTCGTGATGACCTTTTCTGGTTTGGAAAGCCAGAGCTGCTTCTATCTTTAATACATTTGGTTCTTTTCCAGTTGGATACTCTATTCCGTTGTATTAGCCAATACACTTTTTTTCATGTACTGCAGCTATTGACTAAATATGGCAAAAATTCTGATTGCACTTACTGGATATTTTGTAGAATGCGTTTGAGCTAGCTTCCTTTTTCTGGTTCTGAGTACGTTCTACAATAAGTTCATTATGCTCATTTTTGTTCTTTATTTTATAATTGTTCCCTGTTTGTTGATTTTAAGCAAAGAGCAATTACCTTATCACAGTGGCAATTCGGGTACGGTTCCTGCTTCCAAGGAACCACTTACTAGTTTATATACGGCTGTTGCTAGGGTATGTCTCCTATTTGTGATAGTTGTCAACGGCCTCTAGGTGATGAGTTTTCTATTCCTGGCTGCGTTTATGGCACTAACATTTTCCATATTAATTTCTCAGACTTGCGGGGCAGTTTCTTTGCAGTTACGGCACATTGCCACTCCATGCATTCTTTACTCAGGTGCTATGTTTTTTTTTATATAGTAATCATTCAGATGCTTATAACATTATATATAAATCTCCACACTTTGATTAGTGTGGATATACATGACTGTAGATCATAACTTGGGAATTAGAAAGGAATCGTGACATTTTAGTTGGTTGGACTTGGTAGGATATATCTTCTTTCTCAATTTTATGGTTGTAACATTTAGTCAGAGTTCTATTTACTGTTTGCGTCTTTGCATGCTTTTTTATTTATAAATCTACAACTAAAGTCGATGTTAGGTAATTAAGTTTTTACCAAGAACCATGATCCAATCCTTACAACATGATGTATCTTTTGTTTTACTGGCAAATAATCAATTTGTGATTGTGACAAACTACTATTATATGTAATCAAACATTTATCCTATTTTTTAAAACTTATATTGGCTATAAAGAGATCATATGTCATAGCAAAATTTAAGATTTCTTTACCAACCTTATTTAAATCTTAAGGCCATGGTTTCCATGAATATCTTAACATCCTAGTGCCTCTTTACCTACATGTCCATTTAGATATCATTCCAATTACCTTATCTAACTTCTACAAAAATACCTTCTTTATGTTATCTTCTAGTTGCACTTGGGTACATAAACTATATTCAAAGGATATACTCCTAACACTAATTGACTATCATAATTTGGTCATCATACTGTTGTATGTCTACTACACTATCCTCTAAATATTTATTTATAAGAAGCATTTTTCTTTCATGAGTATCATAATTTGAAAGTATGTATTCTCAATGTCCTTTGCTTTTTTCTCTAACCCATTTGATTCTTTTAAACATATAATGTGAATATTTCTCTTAATCATAGTATCTATCATCTTCATTAGCTTACTAGGAAATGTTCTGATATATAAATACTAATGTGAATCTTATTATCTATGACTAGCTTTCTTAACCATGCATTTATCTATGCTGAAAAATAAGGAGACTCTTTATGCAATTTGTTCACTACATTTAGACAACAATATAAATCGATTAACTTCTTTAACCATAACCATCGATAATGTGAGAACCCTCATTGTATTTGATTCATTACATTTGGTTGAAGACATAAAGTATTATTGCCAATTAAATGCTCATAATATGTAGAACCCATGATAGATAAATTCGATAAAGTTTTACTCTCACTATAGGAAGCTAACACAACTCTTCTTCTTTATCCAAGCTTGGGACCGGTCATGCAAGGATAATCCCTTACTTAGGTGGAGTTACCATATTAATAAGATACAAGTCATTCACTTCAATTATGATGAATATATATCTTATTATATTTGGCCTATCTTAAGAAGATATATTCATTTCTTCTTTCACCAACCTTTTTTTTGTTTTGAAACTTTGACAATGATCTTATTTTAAAAAAATTAGGTTAAATAAAATAAATTTGTCCCCCTTAGGTATACTTTTAAACCCAAACTCATTAAGTAATGAAACTGATGTTGAATTTTTCCGTACATCCGATACAAAGAGAACATCCTTAAGAGAAAGAACTTTACCTAAAGTAAATTTGATTCAATTGTTCCTTTGCCTTTCACTAGAGTGGTAGAAACATTACTTATCTACAAAATTGGATCATCCTTTTCTATTATAGTTGTAAAGAGACTTTGATTTTTTCATATATGGCGAGTAGCATTGGAGTCTATCAACGAAAATCCTATGTCTTTCATTATATTTACTTCCGATATGATGTCAACAAGATCATTTTTAGAAGAATTAGAATTCTGGTCTTTAATATTTTGTAAGTATTGACACTGACTCTTATAATGATCAGGCTTTCCATAATGGCAACATCAACCTTTCTTTTTCTTAGTCTTAGCATCCCTACAATTGTTTTCAAGAGATTTTCGAAAATATCAATTTCTTTTCCTTTAGGGTTTATGGACTTAACTTCCTTCATAACATGGACTTTCTTTTGAGCATATTGATCTTTAGAATTATCTTGCTTTGATACTCTTCCTCAAGCCTAAGATAATTAGTTGATTACTCAAGAAATATGTCTTTATTCTTGTGTTTTAAAGTTATTTTAAATTCTTTTCAAGGAGAAAGTTTGTCTATTAGTAGCAATACTAATTTCATCATTGCTCATCTTATGTTGCTTGAAATTATTAAAGATTTGTTCAAGCTAGAAACGATTGGTTCCAACTAGAATTTAACCGGGCTAGGAACCGGTTTGACCCAAAACAAAAACCGGGACTCATCCGCTTTTAGTTTTGGTTTTACCTTTTACAAAATTGGAATCATATTCAAACTGGAAGTAGCTGTTTCAAACCTCCAATGTTGGTACTTTTTAAAAATTGTCATACATTTTAATTTTGTTAATAAAATTCCAGGTTCTTAGCAGTTCAAGACTCAAATTGGAGCTTCATGAGAACTAGAACGGCCCTAGGCCTGTTTGGTTACAATTCTAGTTTTTGAACTAACTGAAACCGATAGTTTGGAATCAATGGTCCCAGTTTACTAAGAACTGAGCATATCCAATTCGAGCTCATGCAATTATGCTATAATGGATCCATCATCTTATAAATATTAAAAAAAGTAACAAGAAATTTTATAATTGTAGCATTGTTCGTCATGTACCTCGCTTCAAGTTTATCTCATAGGTCCTTTGTACACGTCAATATTTGGTAGGTGTCAAATAAGGCATCTGACATACTATTGAGGATGTGATCGAGTGCTTGCAAAATTTGTGGTTTCTTTTGAGAGATTGAAAGAGATGCCAGTGAGCATAAGTTTTGAAAACCATATTTTTCAATAATGGGTTCTTTCTTTATTTGTCATTTTAAAGATTTGTAGGTCTTTGTAACCTTGTGCTTTTTTTCTCTTTACTAAAGGGTATTTCATGTTAAATTGGTGCCTCAATCTTTTTTTGTTATTATTTTTAATATTTAATTAAATCTTATTAGGTGGAGACTGTTGTTAGCAAGTTGTGGAATCTTGGTGTTGACAATTATTTCGTTCATTGAATTTATAAGTTTTGCTTAATAGTAGTATAATAGGCATGGTTGTCTTTATTTGTATTGTTGAGAACCAAGATAGAAGTGTTATTTTAGGTGGTTCTAAATATTCTTCTTGGGATCTTATGTTAAGGAATTATTATTTACGAAGTCTATATGCTTGCTTTGAAACTAAAGGAAAAATAGATAAATAATGGAGTTCAAGCATGAACAAGTGTATGGTTTTATTTGATAGTTTGTAGATGAGAATGCATGCACTCACAACCCATGAGAAAAATGTGTGAACTTTTTTAGAGAAGCTAGAGTGAGTCTATGCTTCTAAGATTGGCAACAATCACTACTTTTGTTAAGAAAATTGATATAGTTAAAGTATTAGGATAGAAATTCAATAGCAGACTACTTTAATGAATTTTAAGTTGTTGTTTATCATATAATCAACATAAATATTAAGATGCATAATGACTTTTTGGTTCTTTGATTGTTGACCATTTTTCTCGACTCTTGGGAAACCTTTCGGTTTTATCTTTATTACTTTAGTCATAAGGATTCTCTTATAGCTGAATTTGGTAAAGGGCCATTCTAAGTAAAGAAGTAATGCATTGGTGACAGATGGCAGATGCAAAGATAGGCAAAGATATAGTAGGAGTAGTAGATATAAGAGTAGAAACAAGCCTAGAGACAAATACAAGAACATGGAATGCCATAACTATAGTAAGAAAGGCCATATAAAAAAGTTTTACTACAAGTTGAAGAAAAAAATATGAATAAAAAAGAAAGCAAGTGCAAGACTGAAATAATTTTGGCAGCCACAAGAAACTTTCTTACTGTAAATAATGAGGTAGTAAGCTTTATGTGTGATGAAATCCTTGGATAGTTGATAGTGGTGCTTAGTTTATGCCACTTTGTAGATATATATAACATTATATATATTTACATAACATAGGTCTTATATATATATATGTATATATATATATATATATATATGTATATATATATATATGTATATATACTTACATAACATGAGTCATTATATATATATGTATGTATATATATTATATAGTACTAGATGAACATATATACATGTATATATTACATATAGTGCTATGAAATATGTATATATATTCATGTGTTTTTACATAAATATGCATATATATGTGTGTGGTGAAAGGGCATGTGATTTTGTATAATACTCATGTATATTAATCATATCTATGTAACATATTGATATATAGCTATATATATAATGCATTCATGACATACACAAGGGCTGGACATCATGAGGGTGGAAAGTCTGATCCAACAGCAGAAGGGCACCTTCAATACTTTTATAAATTAATGAAACTATTGCTGAAAAAAGGTGATCATTAAGTGACAAGACTCTTGGGACAAGTCAAGTTGCTATTAAAGAAAGAAAACTATAAATGGACATACACGACTTAGGAAAGCAAGACCCATTGACTAAGTAAACCCCCTTATGAAGTCAAGGAAATTCAATATTGATAGAAAGATTTTAGGAGACTGAAGAAAATAAATTCCAACTTACCAAATTCAGATTTCCTTTGTAAAATTCAGGGTAGAGATTGTTATTGCTGAATTGTGAAATGTAGGTATCATTAGTTATTTTGGTAATTGGAGTTGCAGGTTCGATCTAGGAATGATCTTGTGCTAGAGGACTTCCTTGTATAGTTTACTTCAATACGCTATACTATAGGCATTGCACTTGGATGTAAGAAAGTCTAACATTTAATTTTGGAACTTCTAAGGAGTTGGATGACAATGACTCTTCTCTTATTCCATCCACTTTAATGTCAAGGATAATTTAACTTCTTGCATCTTTAATGTGATCGGTTAGATAGTTGCATAACATTACTCACAAAGGTAGTCAAGAGCCTAAGAGAGGATAAGATGAGCAAGGCCCCTCCACCCCTTAAATGCATAAAAGACCCCTTCAAATTTCATAACTAAATGCATAAAAAACCTGATGAGATTCTAGTCTATAGTCAAGCTCAATCAACACTGTCGGAGGGAAATCATTGTATTAATATATTTGTAACCAATATTAAACTTCTTTTAGGAGTTTACATTTGGAACATTCTATCATTTTTTGGTTGATATAATGGTGATCACCTCATAGAAGGTTTATAATATGATTTATCTTCTTTTGTTACTTGTAGCACCATATGTATAAAAAAAACTAAAGATTTGTGCTCTCACTAGTACAAATTTGATTTTTTTGTGATTTTGAAAAACACTATTTCTAGCATCTAAAACTGCTAGAAAAGCCATTTTTGGTGGTTCCAACCATATGAAATAAGTCAAAACCATATAAAATATATGGATTAGGTCGAAACCATAAAAAATTGCATTTCCAACAATTGTCCAAACCATTGAAAATGTTTCATTGAATCATCAAGAATAAATTCTTGCATCAAAATTTTTCCTCAAAAATAAGTAAACCACCAAAAATAAAATTTTGAACTAGAAATAATATTTCATGAGCTTATACTGACCATTACAAATAATATATGAGAACTGTCAGAAAAAGACATTTGTGGGAGTTAAACCATCTGGATTTGTCTAGCAAATAACCGCCTGCAATATGCTTATGCTTGCATTCTGATGATTTTAATCGATCAAAGACTAAGATTTTCTAATTTTGAGAAAAAGATTCTAGCACCTAATACAAAATATCAAATAGTCATAATGTAGTTTATCTTGCAAATGAATATATATCCAAATAAAAGCACTATGCAAATAACTTAAGTGACAAATATTTATAAAGTTTTCATAGTTAGACATATATGACAAAGTAACAAGGATAATGCAAATGTTGTATGGGCCGAATATGAAAAATATCAAGTCTAATATAACCAAATAACTAGACCAATGTGAAAAGGAGCATGTCAATGCCATATGAGCCGAAAATAAGCAACCCAGTGTCCAATATTAATTCTTGTAATAGCACATTAAAACATGGTAAGTATTAAAAATATAGATGACCACCATTATTAAAGTAATATATAGCGGAAAATTTTATCTTGTATTCTCTAACAAATTTAGAATTCAATAGTAAAAGCTTTATGTGAAGCAATATTCTTACAATAGTTACTGCTATAAATTTGAAGCAATATGACAAAGAAGTCTTGTCATATAAAACATTCTCTCAAATTTCATATACATGATGATTGCATAGAGTTCCAAACATGTGGATTACTGAAGGATCACTCTAAGGATAAGTGATTACCTAATATGGTTGTTGCACAAAACTGAGGAATCTTGGTAACTCATGCACCATGTGGTGGATCTCCATGAATTAAAAGATGAATTTGTCATTATTTAGTATGCTATATATATTTTAAGTTATAATAAAAACAACATATATAAATGCATCTATACATATATATATTCATTATAGTATATGAGATCAACTTGAGCATTCATTATTATCCACTTGAAGTCCAAAACCTTCATAGTCCAAAACTCCTCATCTTGAGGCATGCAATAACATAAAATGGTATTTACCCCTTTCTCATCCTTTATTAGTGGGTATGAAATATGGGAAGATCACTATATGAGTTTCATCTGTACATCCTGTTCTATGCAAAGCATGCATTAAACACAATTTCTCCATGTTCACACAAGTCTTTGATGTTATTATTTGTTTTTTCATCATTTTTTATGAGAAATGGAAAAATCTTATCACATATATTTTATGAAAAACGATAAATTGGTCTTGAAAAGATAAGTAGATTGTAGTCATGCTTGGATGAGAAAGATATAGGTACAAAAAGCAAAATATGAAGCAGAAGAGTGAGTTGCACTGCAACTGTAGGCCACATGGAGAGATTCAAGTATTTTCTGCTTTAATTTGATGGTCCAGATGCATTAATTTGGTCGTATACCAAGGAATGCATCTTGAATTAGTTGCTACTATTTTTCTTTTTTGGATTAGAAAAAACCACCCCACCTCACTACGAGGTGGGACAGGGTCGGGTTCAAAGTATACCCATCCCGCCCCACTATACATATATTTATAAATATTTTATATAATATATGTATATTTATGTGTATGTATTTTTATATAAATATAACTATATATATAACTTTTAGTTTATTAATATAAAATACAGTTAAAAAACTTATATTTTATGTAAAATATATAATATTAAATAGTTTTTTTTTGAAAAAAAAAAAGTTGAAGTGGGGTGGATTGGGTTGTAATAAACATGTGAGAGGCTGGTGCAGGTTGGATCCATCAAGAGCCGTGGAGCGGGACGTATGAAGTGGATCCGATTGCGGGGATGGTGCCGGTGGAGTGAAAACCCGCCCCACCCTACCCCGTTGTCAACCCTAGTCTTGGCTATTAATAAAAATGTGAAACAACCTTGAGGACAAGACGTATTACCCTTCCCTTTTTTCATTTCCATTTTATGTTATGTATGTTGTAGTGAGATATCAAGAGTGAGATGAATCGATCTCAACAGCATCAAAATTCTCAATAGCAATTCTGCATTTTTTTCATTCTCAATTTTCGTCCTTACATTTCCTTAAACATTCATGACATGATTTACATTTCCACACTGGAGGCCTTGTTCATATATAGTTTTGTATATTCCTTTAGTGTACCTGGTAGGAGTCTGCCTAACCCATCTTGATAATACAAGAAAACTTTTAATAAAAAATAAAAAAATGCAAACTGTATTAGTTGAAAGGTCATGAATAAAAAATATCAAATTAATTGCCTGGTAATCCCCCAAGTAGCTTTCATTTTTAGAATATGCATGGTGACATCATTGATTTAGAAGTTAACATTCTGATAGACAATTTGGGTCATTTTCAATAAGGAACAGAGAAAATAGATTTCTGAGCGGGCCACAGTTTACGAGAAAGGGCGAATTAATCAAACTGTGTTGTTTTTACAAAAGAAAATTTTATCACATTTGGCACATAGACACAGGAAATTTTTTGTATTCGGTATGCACGAAATGTATTGACAGATCCCTTACAGATTTTACAGTATGGTTACATAAAAATCCCTTTCATAATTCAACTTATAGGACGTATTTCAAATTAAGAGTATCACAATTTTTTCTGTACTAACTAATATGAAAGACTTCCACATCTCTCTCATTATATATATATATGTTAAGTGTGTATGTGTATGAGGTGCACATGAGCGGTTGGGGTCGAACTTAAAAGTTGGTTAGCTTATCATTTTAATTATTAAATAATAAATACGCTGCAATTGGATGATCCTTTGGAGTTTGGGACCCTTGCTGGTTGCCCTGCAAACCAATAGTGAATGAATCCCGGTTGAAGACCTTTTGGATTACTACTATTCGCCATTAATGTGTCGGGAAGTTCCAATACTGGCAGTATGTTCATTTTGGAATCATATTATGGGGGATCTGATGGACAAAAGCCTGACAATTATATGCTTCACTGTTAGATAGAAATCTTAGGGAAGACATGAAGAGAGAGGAAGGTAACATACATACAGAAAATTATAAGAAAAACTAAATTATGATGCAAGTATTTCACAATCACTTCTCTGGTAAAACGATAATTTTTGGTTGCAATTACAACAAACTCAACAACCTCAAGTAGACATGCCGTTAAGGATATCACTGGAGAAGAGAGGAGTGCAATTTAAGATGATTAGATTGTATTTCTCCAAGAATATGTGGTTTGACATTAGAGTTATGGAAGATGATCCAATCAACTTCTCATCAAGCTATGCGGAAAGTTCTAAGTCTCAAGAGTGGATTGCCGCCATAAATGGAGAGATTAAGTCTATGAAGGACAATGACGTTTGGGAAAATGGATATTTAAGATCAAGAGGGATTCAAAAGGCAATGTTGAAAGATATAAGGCGTCTTGTTGCAAAGGGATTTACACAAAAGAAGGCATCGACTATAAAGAGACTTTCTCTCCTCGTATCTTCGAAGGACTCTTTTAGGACTATAATGGCATTGGTGGCGCATTTCGATCTTGAGTTACATCGGATGGATGTAAAGACGGCGTTTCTCAATGATGATATTGATGAAACAATCTTTATGGTGCAACCAAAAAAACTTTGTTTCGGAAGACTCAAAGAATATGGTTTGCAAACTTAAGAAATCCATCTATGGGCTCAAGCAAGCATCTCGACAATGGTATTTCAAGTTTCATCAAGTAATCATCTCATTTGGTTTTGAGGTGAATTTGGTAGATGACTCGTATATATCATAAGTTCTACGTGGGAGCAAGTATATTTTTCTAGTTTTATATGTTGATGACATTTTGCTTGCCAAAGCAATGATATAGAATTATTGCATGAAACCAAGAGATTTCTAGCTAAGAATTTTGAGATGAAAGACCTTGGTAATGCATCTTTTGTATTGGGCATACGATACACCGAGATCGTTCTCGGGGTATTCTTGGATTGTCACAAAAAGGCTATATTGAAAAGGTTCTCAAGAGATATGGCATGCAAGAGTGTAAACCAGGTGATACCCCTGTGGCTAAGGGAGACAAGTTTAGTCTCAATCGGTGTCCTAAGAATGGCTTTGAAGAAAAGAAATGCGAAGATTCCCTATGCATCGGCGGTAGGGAGTCGATGTATGCTCAGTTTGTACGCGTCCCGATATTGCGTACATTACGGGGATGTTGGGCGATACTTGAGTAATCCAGATTAGACCATTGGAAAGCAACCAAACGGGTCATGCGGTACTTACAGAGAACGAAAAGACTACATGCTCACATATCGGAGGTCGGATAAGCTTGAGATCGTTGGGTATACCGACTGATTTGCTGGATGCCAAGATAGTATGAAATCTACATCGGGCTATATATACACCTTTAGCTGAGGTGCTATTTCTTGGAAGAGTGCTAAAGTCTCTTTATAGCCTCTTCTACTATGGCAGCAAGAGTTCATAGCATGTTATGAGGCGTCCAATCATGGAATTTGGCTGCAAAATTTTGTCACGGGGCTGCGCATAGTGGATGGTATTGAAAGACCACGAAAGTTATTTTGTGACAATAAATAAAATATTTTTTTTGAAAATAAAGTTTTGTGTATTGACACTCATACAACGTTTTGTTATTTAAGGACTTTGATCTCACTAAAGTTTAAAGAAGGACCAGTTGGAAATAGGCATGGTACCATTAGGGTAGTTTCTGATCCTCTAATGGGTTGTATTAGAAAGCTTCATTAACCTCAATTACTTGTAAATAGAGGGGTTATGCCTTCAAAGCCATACATAGAGATTTCCTCCCTGGAGATCCAAGTGCTCTTAGAGGTTCGAGACACTCTCCTCTTCTTTGATTGGTGCCTATAGGCCCGAAAGATCTCAAACTCTATGGCTTCTACGATTGATTTAGTTATGCTTCTGTTATGCTTATACATCCTATTTAATGATTCCAGCATCTATAATCCTGGATACTGTAGATCTAAGGTTTGGTTTGTATGGATTTATTTCTAACATGGGTTGGCCTCTAGCTTAAAGAACACGATATAGTTTGAGGATGCTACATTTAATACTTGAATGAGAGTGTAGTTATCGTTTGTCTTACGTCGTTTGGCCCTTAAATTCGTTAATCCTATGCCTTTATAATTGCAGAGCTAACATGAACTCTTGTAGGAGGCTATCCAGGTTGAGAGAGAGAAAGAGACTCTGGTTTGCACGAACTAGTTTGATTCTGTGTATTCTTGCAGATGGGTACCTATTATAAAGAAGCCATGATACCGGGTCGAATAAGGGAGACTATCCACGGATGGGGCAAAGCTGCAAGGAGGAAGCGAAGAAGAGGGATGTTTGCAGATGATTCCACTGTACGAACAGATACCAGCACTGTGCACTCAAGTGAAGGGAAGCAGCAGAAGCCTTCAGAGCAGGTGATTACTAAAACCGAGGAGGTTGAGCTGGAGCATTGCTCATCTACTCACACTAATGACATCACAAACAGTACAAATGCACCTCTGCTTGGGAGTCCAACTTCTGTGTCAACAAGAATTGTTCCCCATGAGCCTGCAATAGGGATTAATAGATCAATGTCTATGCCAACAAGGACAGAAAAATGAAAACCAGAGAGAGAGGCTGTCTTTGTAAATGAATTCAATTGAAGAATACTTCTGTATTTTTGGGGCAGGTGGTTCTCATTTGTAGTATGTTTGAAATCAAACACAAGCTCAGACACGCATGCGCACACACACAAGTTAGTATGTCTTTGGATGTAGAAATGAAACATACACAAATGACAAAGGGAAACGATAAATCGGTCCTGAAAAGATAAGTAGGCTGTAGTCATGCTTGGCTGAGAAAGATATAGATATAAAAGCAAAATATGAAGCAGAAGAGTGAGCTGCACTGCAACTGTAGGCCACGTGGAGAGATCCAACTATTTTTCTGCTTTAATTTGATGGTCTAGACGCATTAATTTGGTCGTATACCAGGTAACACATCTTCACTCAGTTGTTTTTGTTTTTCTTTTCTGGATTAGGAAGATGTGCTAAGGAGACCAAGGTCTGTTTCGAGCAAGTTCCATTTCTACAGTAAAACTTGATTTTAAGGCCAAACAGTGAAGTGAGGAGGATAGAATCTTTTTGCTAAATTCTTTTTTCAAAACCTTATTTGCACAGTTGAAATTGTCATTTGCATGGCTTTTTAGCGTATGAGGACGACGTCAGTAACAAGCCTCTGATACTGTCGGAAAACACTGTAACCGAATGATGTTATGCAGCTACGTTGGGAACACCAAATTTCTGCAATTGGCTAAAAAATTCTGTAAATTTGCCATAAACCTCCATGTTGTTTGATATAAAGATTCATATTCGTTATTTGGTTATCTTGATCGATATGTTGGACAAATGGTTATTTGGTTATCATGATCGATATGTTGGACAAATGAAGTACATGGTGTTGTGTTTTTCTCGAATTCTTCTATTTGGTTGTCAACTGCCCACGCCTGTAATCATGGGCATGCACAGAAGTTCAGCTTTCGGTGGTGCATGAGTACATAGACGAATATTCAGTGTTCGTCTTTTCACCATCTGATTTTCGGCATCCAGTTCTGACTTGCTCATAGGAGAAAGAGTACTATATTATGAAACAACTCGAATGAATGCAATTCGCAAATAGGAGGTCCAAGCATTGGGTGCATGGGACATGAATGGATCATGTGGATCTGGGTCAAGGTTACTGAGTTGTGGCATTCTGAACCATGTTATGGGTCAAGGTGCTATCACAATAAGATAAGTCAAAGTTCATCTAAACTTTTCTTTGATGTAGAGAAAAGGTACTAGAGAATTATCATTTTACCCATGTTTAGGTCTTGGCTAGGGATGGCAATTTATACCCATCCCGCCCGTTTGGGGTGGATTTTCAAGTAAAAATACCCACCCCGCTGTGGGACAGGAGACGTAAGATCTGCATGTGGGTCGGGTTCAAGGTATACCCACCCTGCCTTTCCCCTTTATACATATATTTATATAATATATATGTTTATACGTTTGTATTTTTATTTAAATATAACTATAGATATAACTTTTAGTTTATTAATATAAAATACTTTATATTTATGTAAAATATATAATATTAAATAGTTTATTTGAAAAAAATTGTTTCTATAGGTTAAAGCGGGGTGGATCGGGTTGTATTGAGCATGTGAGGGATGGTTGCGGGTTGGATACACCAAGACCCACGGAGCAGGGCATTTGAAGTGGATCCTAGGGTGGGGCTGGTGCGGGTGGAGTGAAAACCCGTCCCACCCTGCCACGTTGCCATCCCTAGTCTTGGCTATGATCGTACAAGACAAGCTAAGTAATCTTTATTGTATCTTGTAATAAATTTGCATGAGCAGTCAGCATATGAAAAGTTAAATGTGATGGTAGAAAATAAAAAACAAAATGTGAGACATCACACCTTAAAGACAAGATGTATTACGCTTCCCTTTTTTCATTGCCATGTTCTGTCATGTATGTTGTAGTGAGATATCAAGAGTGAGATGAATCGACTTCAACAGCATCAAAATTCTCTCCGTGATGAATTTGACTCCTACATATCGCCCCTGGTTCAGGACTGAAAGCACAAGAATTCTGAATCGAAATGTCTACTGTCTATAGCATAGATTTTGCTTCTTGAGGAGTATAATTTCGTCTCATTCTAACAATGGAAGATCCATAGAAGCTGGCCAAGCAATTCTGTATTTTTTTCATTCTCAATTTTTGTCCTTAGATTTCCTTAAACATTCAAGGATTGATTTACATTTCCACACTGGAGGCCTTATTCATATATAATTTTGTATATTCCTCTAGTATACCTGCTAGGAGTCTGCCTAACCCATCTTGATAATAAAAGAAAAACTTTTTAATAAAAACTAAGAGAATGGAATCTATATTAGTTGAAAGGTCATCAATAAAAAATACAAAATTAATTGCCTGGTAATCCCCCAAGTAACTTTCATTTTTAGAATATGCATGGTGACATCATTGACTTAGAAGTTGACATTTTGATTGACAATTTAGGTCGCTTCCAATAACAGAGAAAATACATTTCTGAACGGGTCATAGTTTACTAGAAAGGGCGAATTTATCAACTGTGCTGTTTTTACAAAAGAAAATTTTATCACGTTTGGCACATAGACAGGAAATTTTTTGTATTCGGTATGCACGAAATGTATTGACAGATCCCTTACTGATTTTACAATATGGTTACTTAAAAACCCCTTTCATTATTCAACTTATAAGACGTACTTCCAATTAAGAGTATCACAATTTTTTCTGCACTAACTAATATGAAAAACTTCCACATCCCCCTCTCTCTCTCTCTCTCTCTCTCTCTCTCTCTCTCTCTCTATATATATATATATATATATATATATATATATATATATATATATATATATATATATGTTGCGTGTGTGTGTGTGGCGCACATGAGCGGTTGGGGTCTAACTTAAAAGTTGGTTAGCTTATAATTTTAATTATTAAATAATAAATACACTGCAATTAGATGATCCTTCGGAGTTTGGGACCCCTGCTGGTTGCCATACAAACCAATAGTGAATGAATCCCGGTTGAAGACCTTTTGGATTACTGTTATTCGCCATTATGGGGACCTGATGGACAATCCGCCAGTTTCACCTTTTATAAAATCAAAATCAAAATCCAACTGTAACTAAGGGTTCCAAACCGCCAGTTTCAGTATTTTTAAAAATTTCGTATAATTTTAAAATTTTTAAACAAAACTATTGGTTTTGGGTTCATCAAAACCGACAATTCCAAAACCGTAACATGTCGAGCTGCCAATGGCCCTTTCATGATGCTGATTCCCATTGGGGATCCAACATCAATATTTGCCTTTCTTGCCCATGTCAATTACTGTTCCTATTTGATTTTGCTTTCTTATGTCAACGTCGCATTGGGATATGCTGAACCACTGACCATCAATTAAAACTAAATGCGAGAAAGGATGACGATCATGTCTTTCTCATGGTGACAAACATTTCGACGCACTTAATCATAAGCTTAACATTTGAAATAGTCTTATGCACCGTCACAAGAAAGAAGGAAAAAGTCAAATGCATTACTGAATGATCAAGTTGCAAAATAATTTTCTCAATTGCAGGCACTTATCATTTCAAGAATATTGACTGCCCACCAACACAAAGTGCATTGTCAATAATAGGTTCTTAATTTGCATAATTCGTCATCAACGAGAACCCCAAGGATCCTTATGGATGGATTTAAATTTTGTCAGCGACGGGAAATCCATTGACAAATGCGCCTTGAACAGGTTCTTTCACCAGGTAATCACCACCTTTAAATACTCAACGTGATACGTCAAGAGCTAAAGGGAACTCCTTGACCCTTAACCTTCTTTTGTTGATCTGTGTTTCTCTTAATTTGTCAATCTTCGATCAAGCAACTCATGATGATCATGAGGTTGGGAGAAGTAGCGGGATTTGTTCTCGTTCTCGTTGCTGTTTTAATTCAATTGTCGAACGCCCATATTTCCATTTTGAATTGTGATACCTCCAACAACTACACCGCCGGCAGCGGGTATGAAACTAACCTGAAAAGCCTTCTGCAGTCTTTCCCTTCAAAGATGTCCGAAGTTGGCTTCTACAATAGCTCGATGGGCCTGGGTTCTGATCAAGTGTACGCACTTTTGCTTTGTCGGGGAGATCTTTCTTCTGAAGACTGCTACAACTGCAGCGCCGACATCACCACCCAGGTATTCCAGAGGTGCCCCAGTGGGAAAACAGCAATCGCATGGCTTGACCGCTGCCTCCTACACTTCGCTGACACGAACTTCTTCGGAAAGTTCACGAAAGTCTTGCTTGGCATATACAGCCTCGAGAATGCATCAAATGTTACCCTTTTCCACCAGCAGTGGAGATCACTCATGGATAATCTCTCAACTACGGAAACCAGTGATCCCAACGCCAAGTTCTTCGCCGTGGGATGGACCTGGTATGATAGTTTCACGAAGATTTATGGGATGGTGCAGTGCACAAGGGATCTCAACAAAGACACATGCACCGCTTGCTTCGACACGCTGTTTCTTTACACTGGGCGTACAGTACTGAACGGGACGAGAGGTGGTCAAGTCTACGCGGATAGCTGCTTTCTTAGGTACGAAAACTACCTTTTCTATTCGACAACTGAAGCTTCGCCTCCGCCTCCACCTCCACCTCTACCTCCAGCAGCTCCTCCATCTTTGGGTTAGTCAACAAGTTTCTCTCTCTCTGTGACACTTACATACACGCACAATCAGATGCACTTTTTCTTAAAGGTAATTGGGGTTAGGGAGGTATATTTATAACAAAAACTGATATACAAATTATACCAATGCGTGGAACCAGATGATCCTTCCACGGTCTGAGAGTTGATCCTTCTAGGATTTCTCCATCCTCAACTTGGCTTTCTCAATTATGAACATACAGAAGGATACCATATAAGACTCAACATATTACAAAATCCTTCTCATGTGGCTTCGACCCTCAGGGGTTTGCTTGTTCACGGGAGTCTCGCTTGGCATATACAGCCTAGTGAATGCTTCAAATGTTACCCTTTACAACCAGCAGTGGAGATTTCTCATGGATAATGTCTCAACTAGGGCAACCGGTGATCCTGACGCCAAGTTCTTCACCTAGGGATATACCTGGTACTGTAGTTTCACGAAGATATATGGGATGGTGTAATAAACAAATGATCTCAACAAAGACACCCGCACCGCTTGCTCCGACAAGCTGTTTTCTTTCATTGGGAATACCGTGCTCAACGGGACGACAGGTAGTCAAGTCTATGCAGACAGCTGGTTCCTTAGCCGAGGCTCACTTCACGGATTGTGTTTAAGCGAATAGCAGAGACTTTGAACTACGTCCACGTTAGATACTAACGGGGCTACTTGAACGACTATTTTCAGCACGCATCCTCGGCCTAAGCAGAAAGAAGATGTCCCTTAACATATCGTTTGTTAAGGGCATCTATAGAACTAAGCTTTGTCACTCGACATCAGTATCTTTATTGCTGAATCCACCACTTCTTCTTCATGATCTACCACTCTCGGGGCTCGATGGACCTCCCTCAGCCGTGGTGCATTCATGTGCATCCTGGACCTTAACCAAACGCTGATGTTGGTCATCACCCTATCGTTTAGGGTTGGACCCTAGTTTCCCTCCAGCCGAGACTACCTTTGTTGCATGATACTTCTCCATTCTTCGAAAAGCCTTAGGGTGCAGCACGCCTCAGTGGTCAATTTATATGCAATCTTGCTTAATGAGGACAAAATATATGGCTCATCATAATATAATTGCTTAGTGGAACATCCCTATGTAAATTTCATTTCATCTACTTTTCTCATCTATGTTCCATGTCATACAATACACTTAAACAAGGACATAAAAGATTTAGACAAATACAAAACTTCAATAATTTCTTTCAAAACTTCATAATACATTTCTTTCTTGCCACCTATCGTTGCAACACTATTATTTTTTATATAACAAATTCTTTGCAGTGCTTAAACATCAAATTTATAATTATGGATACAAAATGATTCACATTGTGTAACAAATTATATTCAAACAAATTAACTAATAATAAAAAATACATAACATATTTACATGATCTTCGAACAACCTATATGTCCTAGTTGCCCTCCAACCGCGACTACCTTCATTGCATGATACTTCGATAAGCCTTAGGGGCGCAACAACACATGCCTCAGAGGTCCACGTAGTCTACCAACCTTGTATGTTCCTAAGATTGTTGAGGTATTAGCATTGATCATTAGGGAATGATCCCCATCACCATTTTCAGCTGGCCTGAACCGATGCCACGTGGCCACTTCTCGTGCGGGCGTGATGGTGAGCAGTAACCAAATACAATACTAATTTCATTCAAACTCAATGGAATAAATATTCATATCAAAGTTCTAAACAATAAGTCCAAAATGGTGTGGGGCCCAACTGACAATAACCCCGAATAACAAGATTTTCTAAATCATATAACACTTATCACACCATCTAAAATAAAAATACAGCTCCATCCAACTCCTACTCTACTCTGTGTGCCTTGGAAGTGCTAGATTCAGGATGAACTATAAAATAATGGGGTGAACTCCTTCACATAGCTCAGTAAGGAGGTTAAACATCTTTAAATAGAAATCATACTAAAAACATGTACAATTTCACAATCATTTCATAACAAATCACAGTTTCATCTTTAAATCATGATCTCTAATTCATACTCACACATTCACACACGCATACACATATCATTAGTTACGATAATTACAACCCATACTGTGTCTGCCCCAAAGGCCACGAGAGTCATCCGACCCTCCCTAACATGATCTCGGTAACCCCTCTATGATAGTAACCACATCAACTCTCATAGCAGAGTGCTCGGGAACACACCTTTTATTCGCCCCAAGCCGGATCGCCCGAGCGACCTGCAAGTCTCTAGAGACCCCCACAATCCACACAAGTACGACTCATATATTTACACATCATTATATTTCTAAAACCAATTATAGTTCATCACATTCACAAATCATACCCAGATCTATGAATATCCAAAACCAAATCCATATCCATTCAATATTTAAATACCATGTTAACACATTCATATCAAGACATATTCTTTATCAATTAATGTCATAAACACGTTCTATTTGAAAAGTATATCAAATAATCCATAATTGAGAACATCATTTCATAAACATCAATAAAATATTTATCAATCATGCACATTTAAATCTATCCAAAACAAGAAAAATCACTTCTACTATGGTTTTACAAAAGAATATATAACCCCTTACCTTAAGGAGCGCTAAGATCGAGTTTCCAAACCACCGGGCAACTGTTATCACCACCAAATACTCCACTTTTAATCTCCAAACAATTATAAATAATTAAAATATTAAAATTTATTTAATTACGAATCCGATGCAGTAAACCATGTCCAAATTGGATCTCAAATGACCATAAAATCACCCAAAACTTAATCTAAATCCGTTTAAGCTATCCTAGATCCGAATTGATACTTGGATCCATATCCGATCTAAACTGAGTGATATAATAGGTAGCCATAGTGACACAGAACCTTTAACTATTAAGAGGGGTCCTAGTTTTGACCCAAAACTCATTTCAAAATTCGACCCAAACCTGACCCATTTTTGACACAGAACCCAACATAGAACCTGTTTGGCACAAAACTATTTTTTAACATGTGACACGAGGACACGACACGATTTTGTGTCGGTTCGTGGTATTCGGATATGACACACGACACGACACAAAAATGGGACACGCCCAAAAGTGGTCGGTTTCCTTGGTTTTTCAATGTCGATTTCACCGGTTTCCTGTGACGTCTAAGGCTGACAATGGTCACCAATTGATCGCCTGCCCCTCCTCTTCTAATCCAACCTATGACCCGTAGGCAACATGAATATGTGAGATACATGAATACGTGAAATACATTATGCACTCTAATCAATAATGATGACAATTTCAATCGGTAGGCAACATCTCCAACTCATTTCATGATTTAATAAGGTCCAATATACCTAGGACTCAGCTTACTCTTCTGTTTGAAACAAGTCACTCCTTGAGCTAGAGAAACTTTTAAGAATACATAATCGTCAATACATAATGCATTGGCGAACCAAGTTTATCTTACCTGACAATTGTCAAAGTATCTCTAAACCTATTACAGTTCATAACATAGGGACTTCCCAACATAATGGAGTCATGCACTTTTTACCATAAAGCATCTCATAGGGCGACATCACAATACTCACTTGGTAACTATTATTATATGTAAACTTAATCAAGTGCAACTGGTTATCTAATTGGTCCTTACTATCCAACACACATGCTCAAAGCATATCCTCTAGAGTCTGAATAGTAAGTTCAACTTGTCCATCGATCTATGGGTGAAATGTCGTGCTAAACTGTAATCTTGTTTGTAAAACATCTTATAAGCTCCGCTAAAAATGAGAGGTAAAACAAAAATCTCTATCCGAAGTAATTGTCTCTTGCACACCATAAAACTTAACGATCTTAGTGATATAAATAACTAATTTAGATAATAACATATTCTTTCGAATGGGTATAAATCGTGCAACCTTAGTAAGTTTATCGACAATTATCCAAATAGCATTGTGCTTCTACGAGTAAGTGGAAGTTTAATAACAAAATCCATGTTAATATGTTGTTATTTTCTCTCCAGAATAGGGTGATATCCTTCACATAGTTTAGTAGGGAGGTTAAACATCTTTAAATAGAAATCATAATAAAAGCATTCATAATTTCACAATCATTTATAAGAAATCACAATTTCATCTTTAAATCATGATCTCAAATTCATACTCATAGATTTACACACGCATACACACATAACTAGTTACGATAATTACAACCCATAATGTTTCTATCCAAAAGACTACAAGAGTCGTTCGACCCTCCTTACCATGACCTTGGTAACCCCGTCCACGACAGTAACCACGCCGACTCTCACGATAGAGTGCTCGGAAACACACCCTGTATTCACCCCAAATCGGATCGCTCGAGGGACTTATAAGTCTCTAGACACCCCACACAATCCACACAAGTACGACTCGTATATTTACACATCATTACATTTCTAAAACCAATTACAGTTCATCACATTCACAAATCAAATCCAGATCCATGAATATCTAAAACCAAATCCATATCCATTCAACATTTAAATACCATGTTTATAGAATACATGTATATCAAAACATGCTTTTTATCAATCAATGTCATAAACATGTTCTATTTGAAAAGCATATCAAATAACCATAATTGCGAACATTATTTCATAAACATCAATAAAATATTTATCAATCATGCACATTTAAATCTATCTAAAACAAGAAAAATCACTTGTAGCATAGTTCTGCAGAAAAATGTATAACCCCCTACCTAAAGGACCGTTAAGATCTAGTGTCTAAAATATTGGACCACTCTTATCATCGCCAAATCCTCAGCTTTTAATCTCTAAACAATTACAAATAATTAAAATATTAAAATTTATTTAACTATGAATTTGATGCAACAAATCGTAGTAAAATCGGATCTCAAATGACCCTAAAATCACTCAAAACCTAATATGGATTCGTTTAAGTTATCCTAGATCCGAACTGATACCTACATCCATATCCGATCTAAATTGAGTGACACAGTAGGTAGCATGTTTCACTGTGTCGACATAGAACCTGTAACTACAGACACGGGCCTGTTTCTTACCCAAAACCTATTTCAAAACCAGACCCAAACCTGACCCATTTTTTACACATAACCTGTTTTGACACAAAACTATTTTTTTAACGTGTGACACGAGTATACGACATGAATCCATGTCGGTTTGTAGCATTCGAACATGACACACGACACAAAAGCGGGGACATGCCCAAAAGTAGTCGGTTCCCTTGGTTTTCCAACGTCGATTTCGTCAGTTTTCGGTGATGTCTAAGGTCGGCGATGGTCTCCAATCGACTGTCTGCCCCTCCTCTTCTAATCCAACTCATGATCGGTCGTCGGCAATAGTGTTTTCGCTAGAAAATTAATGAAAAACAGTAACTTGGATTTGATAATAATTTCATAAATCTATACTTATTTTGAACCGATTTTCACGTATTTAGGCTTGTTTTCGAAGGTTTAGCATGAATCAAACAAAAGCCCGTTAATTTAACTCAGTTTTAGCAACTAAAAATGAAAATTTTTACAAAAACAAGCACTTAGGTTTTCTTACCGGATTCTGGCCGACTTCGACGTTCTCTAGCTCGTGTGGCTTCTCCAAAGACTGCTCCACAATAGATTGCCCTCCCTGCCCTCTTATAGGGCTTGACCTAGATGGTAACTGGCCTCAGTGACATTTACCATCCTTGGCCAGCCAAGGACAGCAATGGGGTTGCACAGTTACAGCAAGGTATTGCAGTAACGCTCGAGCATTGCTGCACCTTGCTTTTCAGGTGGGTCTGGATCCAGACCACCCGACCCACTGCAACAATTCTAGTTATGGCTATTTAGTTTGGATCCATTTCACCTGTTGGAAACTGTCACAATAGAATAATCGAGCAACAACATGAATTAGTGTGTCACAATAAAAAAAAGTTGGAAGATCACTATTGCAACTTCTCCAATGGTCGAGTAATTTCTACAATAGTTGAAAAAATCAAGGCAATAACCAACCAAAACAAGTTTAATTTCAGTTACCACTCTTGACAATAGCCAAGATAAACTTATTTCTAGTTATTTGCAATAGTTGCAAAAGAACACAATAGCTACAAATAATCTAATTCTAGTTGTTGTCAATAGGCATAAATAGTCATCCAACAACAACAACAACAAACAACAACTAAGCCTTTTCCCATACTAGATGGGGTCGGCTACATGGATTCTTTGTTTCCACAGATCCCTATCGTGTGCCATGTTAGCAGTTAACTCACAATAAGCTAGATCATTCTTTATTGTTTCTTTCCAACACTTTTGTGGTTGTCCTCTACCTCTTTTAATACTTTCCAAATTTAGTTTTTCTAACCTTAGTTATCCAACAACAACAACAACAAACAACAACTAAGCCTTTTCCCATACTAGATGGGGTCGGCTACATGGATTCTTTGTTTCCACAGATCCCCATCATGTGCCATGTTAGCAGTTAACTCACAATAAACTAGATCATTCTTTATTGTTTCTTTCCAACACTTTTGTGGTCGTCCTCTACCTCTTTTAATACTTTCCAAATTTAGTTTTTCTAACCTTCTTACGGGTTCTTCTTTTGATATTCTTTCTGTATGTCCAAACCATCTTAAACGATATTCTCTCATTTTATCCTCTATTGGTGTCACTCCTAATTTGTCTTTAATAACGTCATTATATATATGGTCTTTTCTTGTATGACCACTCATCCATCTTAACATCTTCATTTCTGTCACAGACATCTTTTGTATATGTTGATGATTAACTGCCCAACACTCACAACCATAAAACATGGCAGGCCTAATTGCTGCTCTATAATATTTACCTTTTAATTTTAATGGTATATTCTTATCACAAAGAATACCAGATGCTCCTCTCCATTTTAACCAACCAGCATTAATTCTATGCGTAACATCTCCATCTATTCTTCCATCACTCTGAAAAATTGACCCTAGGTATTTAAAACTTTCTTTTTGGGGGATGCAATGTGTGCCAATTTTAATTTCTATGTCCTCTGAGGTAACCAAATGATCAAACTTACATTCCATATATTCTGTCTTTGTTCTACTAAGTCGGAGGCCTTTGCTTTCTAATGTTTCTCTCCATAGTTCCAATTTTCTATTAACTTTTTCCTTAGGCTCCTCCACTAATACAATGTTATCTGCAAATAACATACACCAAGGTACTTCATCTTGAATATGTTTTGTTAACTCATCCATTACCATTATAAATAAGTATGGACTTAAAGTTGATCCTTGATGTAACCCAATATTAACTTCAAAGAAGTTTGTCGTTCCTTCATGAGTCCTCACACATGTTTTTGCACCATCATACATGTCTCTTATAAGGTTAATATATGTCAATGTGATACCTCTTTTTTTCAAAGTTCTCCAAACAACCTCCCTTTGTACCCTATCATAAGCTTTTTCTAGATCAATAAATATCATGTGAAGGTCTTTCTTTTTTGCTCTAAAATGTTCCATAAGACATCTCAAAAGGTGAATTGCTTCAATAGTAGATCTGCCTGGCATGAATCCAAATTGGTTCTCTATTGTACTTGATACTTGTCTTAACCTACGTTCAATAATTCTTTCTCATAATTTCATAGTATGGCTCATTAACTTGATACCTCTATAATTCACACAATTTTGAATGTCTCCCTTGTTCTTATATATGGGTATAAGTGTACTTGCTCTCCATTCTTCGGGCATCTTTTGGTTTTTCTATATTTCATTAAATAGTCTTGTGAGCCATAAATAGTCATCCAACATCCCAAAAAAATGCTTCAGTTACACGAAAACATGTTGAACAACTGGAAATAACATTTTCTGTTTTTTTTTAAATTCTCATAGTTGGAAACAATAAGAAAAAGTCTTGAAAAAAGAAAATGAATAAGGCAATTACAAATCCTTAAAAGACAATTACTATTGTATCGATTTGTTTAAATATACATAAATTACAAGGACAAAGGGTTTATATATATTAAAAAATATAACACATCAACCTATTCTAAAACACGAGTCACTGAACCTATGTTTGATGTGATTGGTCTTGAAACTCATGATAATTTTGAGATTTTTGAAAATTGAAAATAAAAATAATAAGTAAATATCTAAGTTACAAATGACATAAGTAAAGAATGTGTAATTGTTGTGATGCCAAACTAAATGTTTGCACCAAAAGGTAAAGCATATAGAATCGACTTGATCATCATTGCAACCCTACTCAAGAAAATAAAATATTAGGTTGTACAATAAACTATAAAAAGTTTATACATATATGAAAGAAGAAATTAAAATGAATACTTAACAAGTCTTCTCTGTTTATTTATGAAAAAGTTTTTAGTTTTTATCTCTATAGTAGTTCATATAAGTAGTTACTTTATCGATCTTCATGTCAAGGTGCTTTTTACCTACATTATATAGAAACTGAAAACATTATTATTTGTTAGACATATTTTAAGTAACTTATATAAAAAAATTTGATATAATTGATTAAAAATAAAAATATGATACTCTTATCATATAGTAACCACGTGTTGCTAGGGATAACATAAGTAGAGGCAACACTACCGGGCTCCTGCAATCACTTGAGAACTTGAACTCGTAGTTGCAAGAGGTAATGGATCCAAAAGACCCACGAGCAAGATGACACCAAATTCATTGGGCTTGGGTAAGCGGTTTCCCCAACATGTAGAAGCTCCTTCGTTATTGCTTGTCCATGGTGGTGTGTGTGAGAGAAGGGGAGGGAATCTCGACAAGTAAGATTCTCTAAGATTAATATTTTCGTCATTAGATTTTCTTTGTTTCTCTATTTAGTTTTTTTAGGTGTCTGGTGAGCCTTATGTGCATTAAGGAGGTGGACCCATACTTGTTCTTTATGCCCATTCTACCTAGGGCTTTCCTTATGTTTATGCATGTGCAAGACAAGCTTTGTGTTTAACATAAGTAGAGCCATATGAGTTGGAGAAGGTGATGTGTGCCTCATTCTGTAACAGAAGGTTGACATCTTTGTTACCCATTTTCATTGGAATAAAATCCGGCAAATCCAATTCAACAAAAGTTCAGTTCAACAACATGATCCTAAGCCCTAGTTCATTTTTAGTCCATCAAGAGATATTTTCCTCCTAAAAACTCAACTCTTCTAAAGAGTTTTTCCTGCCAATTTCTTCAATTTGACTAAGGGATTTACAACCAAGCCAGGGTAGTGGAAACAATTTCCAACTTCCATTCCTTCCCATAGTGCCAACGATTATGAGTGTGCGCCTTAGAGAGTTTTCAAACACTACTTTTGAGAATAAAATGCATATCTCACTACATCAAAATTTATCTTTCTTAGAAACAGTTTATTTCTGTCTACAATGAGTTGAGCATTGGATAGATTAACTCAAATTCACCTCAATTGTTCAAAGATATAATTGAAATCCATGTATTTGAACCTATCCTCTCCTACGAACCTGTCTAAAAGCGCCATATCTAGTGAATGTATCTAGTCATAATAAATATATTTTGATAACCAGGCATTTATTGTTCTCGTGTATTTGAATGGAGATTTTGTTCTCACTTGCTTGTAAGTTTTTTGGGCGAGAAGTTTTCTCCCATGACCATATGATCCCAAGTTCGTTGGAAGTTGTGACCACTTCCTATCAAATGTCTCTTTATTTGCTTAGTCCGTTAGGGGAGTGTTTGATTCACGGTATCATCCTTCATTATTGGAACTATAGTTAATGGCTTATGTAAAATTGGAAATCATGATACAAACCTTTAATAACACAAAATTTTGTGAGAACGTCAAAATGAGGGGTACTTCAAACCCCACCAAAAAAATTCAAACTTTATTAAATCCAAAAAATAATCATTTTGCTCATAGGGTTGTATTAACTAAATTTCCTTGTTTCAAGCATGATTTACTCAAAGAAGGGGTTGTAGAAGTCAAAATGAGGCATTTGACACCAAAATAAGTTTTACATGCAAAACTTTTGTAAAATAATTGTTTTACACTTACAAAAATATTTGAATTAAAAAAAATAACAAACAAACTTAAAACATAGGGGAGAAAAGGAGCATGACCTCTCAAACTCATAAGAGTTCAACGATACCTTAAGCCCAACCGAAACGTGTCAAATAAAAAATTTGAAACACCCTGACGGAGAAAGATCCTGCACCAAGCGACCCTATAACCATTAAAAGGTTAAAGTGGTCAAAGCAATGTTAAAGAGATCAACCCACATAGTAAAATAAGACAAAATTGTTAATTCGAAACAAAAAAACTGAAAAGTTCAAAACACCCTCGATCAAGAAAGATCCTACACCAACCGACCATGCACCTATCTAAAGGTTAAAGAAATCAAAGAAAGGTTAAAGAGATCAACTCACGGAATAGTTGATTAATCACCCGTAAGTATATCCTCCATAGGGTATTGGGCTATGATCACATATATTTACCAAGTGAGAAGCCCTCTTAAAGAGACGTCCTGAGGATATATATGTGGATGAATTCCTCCTCGAACGAATATAAATCTTCAACAAAATTCTTTGAGTGATAACTAAATCATTAACACTCTAACTGGATACATCATTATCTTTTATAAGAAAATTTCTACAAATTTCAGTAACTTGCATAAACCTGTTGGGTTTTGTGATTTTTTCCGAATCTATTTCTAAGAGAAATATTGTGAACAAATTTTTTTAAGTGACATACACATAGTAAAATGTCTACTAAAATTTTTACAAATTTTGTACATATATAAAGTTCATAAAAAAAAATCATCAAAGATGAGACTTAGCCTAGATTGAACCTACCTTTGACACAAGTCTCGTGACTCTTGTTTGATAAATATAATATAACTCAGTTTGTAGGTACCAAAATCCCTCAATGATGATGTCATCGAAAATCTAACATCTATATCTTTTCAAACTTATAAATTTCATAAAAATAGGATAACTACACATATTTATAGACATTTTACTAAGACCTTGAGTTTCCGTCATAGATGCTACTCAAATTCTTGAATAACATTCGGTTGAAAACCATTCTTTGATTTTTATTTGATCATCAAATGATCGAAAAATGTGAACAAAGATTGTCAATAGAACCTCACACTCAATACTTTCTTGGATAAAATTTTTAAGATTTTTGGACAACAAAAAATACCTCGATAAAATATGAACTTTCACTAACATAATTGATTATGTTTTCACATATCTGAACCCAAGTTTACTAAGTAAAACCAATGCGGTTTTAGGAAAGGCTCATTCGAATTAAAACTATTTTGAGAAAACTTTGGATAACTTTTTCTAAGCTTCTAGACTGACCCTTGACCGTCGGTTAAAGAAGACCTACATCGATAAAAACTACCTTCCCATATTCGCCTAAGAAATCAAAATCATACTCATACTTTTGCAAGTTTTGGTAAACTTATTAGAACGCTCACACACATTTTTTTTACACAAAGTTTTAAGTCCATATCAGACCAAAAAATTTGTTTATAGAACCATCCATAGTTCTATGCATGATTCATGATTCGAATTGGCACTCAGAACCATCATTCTATTGCTCGTGAAATTGTATTGACCATCCATGGCAAGCATATTACAAATGATATTAATGAGTAATTTTTACATCTTGTTCATAGTGACTTGATTGTATTTTCAAACATTTATTCAACCTTTGTCAATTCTCTTTTATACGCATTTGTATCAACATATGATTCGGGTGGACCAAAGGTAGTTTATACAATGTTTATCATATCCTCAATATCATTTCTGAGCACAACCTTAGTCTTTGTTCATAAAAGATCCATATAATATAGTTTTGAATAAACTATAATGAATAAGGTAAAATTTCATCTCTTCAAGTTACACAATATCTATTATAACATTTTAAAGTTGGATAATAGATCCTCCCACCATCTCTACCTTCAACATTTATCATGATATAATGAACAAAGGCATTGACTCCTACTTGTTAATCAAATCATGTATAAATTTATCCCAATTGTAGGCATATGAATTCAACTTGTACGTAATAGATAATCAACATAGATAATGATACTAAGCTATTGTCCATCACATTCATAGTCTGCAACACATCTTTTATATTATACAAGATAACCAGAATCAATCTCACCAGAATCAATCTCAGTAGTGGTTTCTAACTAGCATCCAATATGTATATATACATATTGGTTTCTAACTAGCATCCAATATGTATATATACATATATATATATATATATATATATATATATATATATATATATATATATACATACATTATATATATATATATATATATATATATATATACATACATATATATATATATATATATATATACATACATATATATATATATATACATACATATATATATATATACATACATATATATATATATATGTATATATATATATATGTATATATATATATGTATGTATATATACATATATATATATATATATATATATATATATATATATATATATATATATATATATATACATATATATATATATATATACATACATATATATATATATATACATACATATATATATATATATATATATATATATATATATGTATATATGTGTGTGTGATATGCTACATCTTTTATATTATACAAGAATTTAAAGCAACAATGGTGCACTAGTACCAAAAAAATCCAAACAAAAAGTTCCACGCAGAGTTACTTTACAGCCATATTGGTAGAAGCACATATACTCTTAGCAAAAGCATTCTAAATTGCTCATGATTCATGAAATAAAGTGGTGTTAAAATACTAAATTGATAGTAATCAAGCCAAATTTCACATGAATATACCAAACGGATGATGCTAAGTATAAGACTATGGCTAGTTGATGCATTTGATAATAACCCATTTTAACTTAAATGGGCGACTGCGAAGACAAAATGAGAGAGAGAGAGAGAGAGAGAGAGAGAATCTGCTGGCCGGAGCATGTTTTAGAGAAAGAGAAAGAGTGAGGTCACGGAAAAGATATGGAGGAACCGAAGGACAGATTAAAGGAGAAAGGAGAAATTTTTTCATGCAGTTGGACCTTATTCCGGTTGTTATCGAAATGCCGAAGCATTATTAATAACAGACCAAATTGCTAAATATTTATTCCTTACTGTTATTGTCTCACTTTTCCAACTGTTAGACAATCGGAATAATTCCTACTTATTTCCCGCTGTTGTTAACACTTGCTCCCTGCCCCCAAACGGACCCCCTGGGGTTGCAGCGATATTAGGGGAAGGTTTCATCTCATTCAAGCTTGGCATCTTGCTTTCCAATGGCGGTGGGGATCAGAGTTCAGAATGTGCTTGGTGGCTTCGTTTGATGCTAACCCGGCATCATTTCTCTTGTTGGATTAGCTTGGTCTTCTGTCCTTGGGAGTTGGCACTAGATGCCCTGCTCAGGGTGTCGTCCTAACAATATATAGCCAAAAACTATGGGTGACATGACAAGCGGTTAGGTAGACTGAGTCGATGCATAGTCGTGCCAAGAAATACGATGATCGATAGGAACCAACCCATCGAATGACACCTTCAAAAGTCTCATGATCTGAGTGATACCCCAAGCAGAAAATAGATTCAAGCGATGTCGATCCCCAGGTTTTTTGGTGGGTTCAACATCGCCCAATAGCTTAAAATTTCTATTCGTCCTCATCAAAGCCACATTCGGCCTATCAACCCCGTGGCCTCGCTTAACGTGGGCGTTTCCATGATTTAAGTCTTCGAAACAGCTCTCTGTAAAAATTAAAACACCGTTGGTGTAATGAGAATTAGCACTAGATGTGATGGATTACAGGAAAGTGTGTACATAAGTTTCACTATAGTAAGTAGCTCCAACTGCCTGTAACTTTAAGAAATTTACGCTTCTAGTTCTACCCTTTGTAAGATGTGCCACAGTTTGATTTTTATATCGTTTGAATTTTCTGTGGTCCACTCGTAAGATGTGCCTGAAATTTCAATGTTGTCCACTCGTAACAAAAGGCAGAAGTACTCTTGCAGGCCAGCACAATAAATCATCAAAGAAGAAGCTCATTATCATCGTATCCGTCTCGGTTGCCTCAACATGTCTCCTTTGTATTTTCTCTTTACTAATATGGAGGAGGAAGGCCAAAGGTGAGACCAATGTGATCCCTGGTAGGCGAGTTGGAATTAGTTCGATTGTTGAAACTTTGAAAACTTTTAATGACAAAACATAATGATGGTATCTCTATTTTAGATAACGACAGCGGTGAAGCTGACAGTATGGAATCGGCTTTCATTCACGAAGAGCGTCAGGAATTTTTGTTATTGGACTTGAGCAGCATAAAAGTTGCCACTAACAATTTCTCCAAGGCAAACATGCTTGGAGAAGGCGGATATGGTCCTGTCTACAAGGTAATATATGTATGCTATTCCTTCAAATAGATCTCTTGGTAATAAACGATATCATGTGTTATGGTTGTAGTCTTTTTATTACCATTGCACATAATGTGGTGATATATCATGTGGTAAGACATGCTATCATGTGTTAGATGGCCTGACTCTCTGCGGGTCTTAACAGGGTTGCTTGCCTGACGGTCAAGAGATTGCTGTGAAAAAGCTGTCCAGAAACTCAGGACAGGGAGCGAAAGAGTTCAAGAATGAGGTTCAGTTGGTAGCGAAGCTTCAACACAGGAACCTAGTTCGGCTTCTTGGTTGCTGCTTGGAACAAGGAGAAAAGATACTCGTCTATGAATACGTTCCCAACACAAGCCTTGATAAACTTTTATTCGGTTAGTATTTTCTTATAATCTGTCTACCTTCAGTAGCAAACACCTTAACCTGCCATCCTCGTCGCCCACTTGCCTCACTGCCTCAACAACGAAGAGGTACTTGAGGAATCCTCTTCCAATTAATCCACTGCAATGTCAAAGGTAACTCCCTTAACCAAATCCATTATGATGGTACTGGGTGGTTTGAGGGGGTGGGGTTTGTGTCTATAACTTGTGTGGTTGATGTCATGTAGAGGTACTTTAAATTGGAGATTGTGTGTGAGTGCTTCCTCTAAGGTGGAGAGAATTTGTCTTTCTTGTATCTTAGCAAAGTCTTCATGACTCTTTACTTATATTTTTGGTCCTCTTGCTTATCTATCTTGCTGTCATTTACTCTAATCACACATTTGTCGATCTTTTTCACCACGAGCACACATAATACAACCTCTCTATTATCACAAAGCTGCATTTCTAACTTCTATTTAGTGTAACGTTTATCTGTAAGCTGTGTTAATGCTGATATTGTGAAGTCACATTTCTTAAGTGTGCATTTTCCTTTTAAGATAAAGTGCTTCTAACTCATTTAAAATTAATTGGATTAGGTATAGTTAATTTGGAAGGCCCTAAGATGCAGCCCTTTCGAGTATATATATATTGTGATTAGATCCTGTTCACTTATTTTTGAACATTGTTTTCCCAAGTTATAGGTTTAATAGCATGACAATCGACATTATAGGTTTTCCGAACTTATTTTTGAAAAGATATGAGTAACCTGTCAAAGGTAAATAAGGTAACTCCAATTGGATAAGAGAGTTGGATGGTCTAAATCGAACAAGTAAAAAGTTAAAGGTGCCCTTTCAAAAAGCAAAGGTATAGAGTAACATGTACTTTTATACCTATTTTTTAAATTTAAACCATCATCTCTCCAATGTCATGATTTGTATTGGCATGGATGTCTACTACAAATGAAACTCTAGCAACCCGTTTTCCCTATGTTGGTGTTTCATACATCATTAATCTACTAGTGCAGCAAATATAGACTATCCAAGCAAATAAATAAGATAATTAACATTCAAATTCAAAAAAATAAATAATACAAGTACACTTTCTACTTTCTCAAATTCACAAAGGGGTTCGTGCAACATAGACTAGAAACCGTAACTCCCACGTCTTCTTTACGATTACCTCTGTTGTGATAAACATGAAGAAAATGATAATTTATGTGTTTCTGCCCATTGAAAGCAGATTCTCTCAAAGCTGCCCATCTAGATTGGTGGCAACGGGCTAAGATAATTGTTGGCATCGCAAGAGGGCTTCTCTATCTTCACGAAGATTCTCGACTCAAGATCATCCACAGGGACCTCAAAGCCAGCAACATCTTACTAGACAAGGACATGAATGCGAAGGTTGACTTTGGATTGGCAAAGCTTGTAAAAATGGAACAGAGTTATGAAGCTACAAGTAAAATTGCAGGGACATAGTAGGTTCTTCTCATAAGATCGATTTCCACGAATTTTTACCTCGAAATGCATGTGCTGAAAATCGCTTCATCTGCATTTTCGTTTTGAACCTCAACAATTTTAAGAATCTGAACGGCTTAGAGTAGTGCTCTCTTTTCTATTCAAACCAAAATGACTATCTCTTAGTGTGGAACCCAAAAGTAAAATTATGTTTGGCTAAGAACAACCGTATACGATAATGTGAGAAAAATATTTCAAAAATCCTAACAGAACGAGTATAAGCGTATGTTTGCAGAAAAAGTAGAACGTAACTTTCTAGGTTAAGATCTCTTAGAAGTTAGTGAATCACTTGCCAACCACAACAACGCAACTACATGATTCATAATTAGTTAGATTTTTCACATTTCTTGAGCACGCAAGAGCTTCAAGAGATTGATACGACTAGAAGTCAATCTCTGAATGATCTTTATGACCACTTTGTTTCATCATAAATGGATTCAAGTTGTAGCTAAACTTATTTTCGTAGCCTTGGTTGGGGATCTTCTAAGAGGTTGCTCGACTAGCATATTGTAGCCAAGGATATCATCCATTGTGAAACTTTGTTTCTACATACTTTTCTCGTCTAGCCTCATATTCTTCTCTGTAGTAGTGCTGCTTCTTTGTTTATATTTATTTAAGGGAAAGACATTAACAACTCGTTGGTCTTGTTGATAGCGGATATATGGCTCCGGAGTACATTACACAAGGTCAATTTTCCGTCAAATCAGATGTCTTCAGCTTTGGGGTTTTGATACTTGAAATCGTAGCCGGAAGGAGGAATGGTTCTTCAAATCAATTAGATGGAGCTCCAAACCTCCTCAGTTATGTAAGTACCTGTGCTACCAGATAGTGTCGATCTTCAGTTACTACTTTAGCTAGTTTTTCATGCCCCTGGAACATGATTGTAGTTAAAAATTACATCTTGTGGCTTTAGATCTAAAATCGTTTTTCTTTTTTGCGTTGTGCAACAAAATTCAGGCATTCCGTCTTTGGAAGGAGGGAAAGACCATAGACCTGATTGATGAAGCATTGAGGGATTCCTATGATACCAATGAAGCACTAAGATGCGTTCATATTGGCTTGTTGTGTGTTCAAGATGATCCTGCACAAAGGCCAACAATCTCTTCGGTTATTGTCATGCTTAGTAGCAGATCTCAAACACTGCAATGCCCTTCTGCCCCTGCTTTCTGTCGGGGGTACATAACCGGGACTGGAGACAACAGCAGCAACACATCTGCAGATAATGCTTCTAGCTTGCATGCAAGGTAGGGAGAGAGCTCCTCAGAAGTACCTATTTTGTGTACGAGATATGGAGAAAACTGTGTTTGAGTGTAACGTAGCAACCTCATTAAAGATATAAGCTTGCTATTAGCATTGTGAAAAGTGGTAGTGTATCCTATCTGTTGCAACATTACGTGAAAATGGAAATTTACTATGTCCATTTTCGTTCTATAGAATCATGTATATGTGAATGCCAGATTTCCACAGTTTCTGTGACTAGCTAAAACGAAATCAAAATTGTGAAATCTAGAGAATAGATAATGTCGAATACAATCCCGTTGTCTTTATGTTGCCTTCGGTGAAGCTTCTAACTGGAATATATATATATATAAGAAAGGTGAATTCATATGAAAAAGCACGAAATCAATATATGTATATATATGTAATATATATATATATATATATATATATATATATATATATATATATATATATATATATATATATTACTTACATATGAAAAAGCGTATATATATACTTATATATGTATATTATTAAATTTTTTATTTTTATCTATACAAACACACAATATGTATATAAATGTATGCATTTATATATTTATAAGTTGTTTCTATACATATTGTTTGGGCGAGTTGGGTACTGCTGATCTTGTACCTGCCCCGTGCCCAGTCAAACAGGCTAATCCCCATCCTGTTCGGGTCAGATCAGGTAGGTTCGTCGTGGCTGAGGTATATAAATTGAGAAAATTACATTGATACCCTGATCAGATCGGTTATAATCTAGAGTTCGGGTCGGAAGCTATGCCCCTGAACCCCCACCCTTATGCAGGATGCGCTGCCCTCGATACCCCATAGCGTCTTTACTAAGGATGACCTCACAAAGATTGACTAAACCGAGCGTGGAGTGGAGTCGTACAAAAGATGGAACACCATTAACTTTTAATGTTGCTTATAAAACATGATTCCGTCTGCAAATTCATCCTCATCAAAATTTCTCTGCGAAGTATACAATTATAAGTTGAGGAAAGAAGCAAAAGAAACCCCGTAGTAACCACTTTAGACAGTAGAGAAGAAAGCATCGTGACAATAATCTGTGAGCAAATTTTTCAAAACAAAAGAATGGCAGTGAAGAGTATATGATCCTGACCTCCAAGGGGCACGACCTAAGCACCTTATGCTGAATGTAAAAGGCTTCGTTGTAAAAGACACAATTGTTCAGTTAGATTTTCAGGTCTTTCAACAGTTTACTAAGAGACTTTCAACGTCTCTTTGGGTGGTGTAAAGACACTTCACCACTTCTAAGAGGCACTCTATTACTCAGTTGACGTTAACTGGGTGTTTGAATCAACAAACTGAAAGGGTGTCTGTTCACTAGAAGCGAACGTTGATTTCTCTCAATTGAACAGCTACATCTATTAAGTGAAATAGACGCTATAAAGAAGAGTGTTTGGATTGCAAGACAGAATGAGTGATCAATCTCAACTCATCACCTAACCTCTCATATCAGACACTACATTGTCGCCCGAATATAATGAATAATTTACAAAGAGGGTCCCCGCATTTTCAATATGGATGGATGCAAGGGGTAAGGAAGCTAGTCCTAGATAATAAGATTCATATTGGTTCTTGGAATATCAGAACATTATCCGATAAGGTAATGGAGGTGGTAGATACTATGATTAAGAGAAAAAATCATATTCTATGTTTATAAGAGACAAAGTGGGTTAGAGAAAAAGCAAAAGAGGTAGAGGATAGAGGTTTTAAATTATGGTACTCAGGTAACAAAAAGACTCGAAACGGAGTTGGTATTATTATAAATAAAGATTTAAAGGATAATGTAGTAGACATACAACGATATGGTGACCGAATCATGATATTGAAATCAGTGTTAGGAGCAGAGGTTTTAAATATACTTTGTGCTTACGCACCCCAAGTAGGCCTAGAAGATAGTATAAAGAAAGCTTTTTGGGAAGAGTTAGATAAGGTGATTCAAAGGATTCCACAAAGGAAGATTATTTGTTTAGGAGGAGACTTAAATGGACATGTTGATAAAGAAGCATTAGGATATCAAGGTATTCATGGAAACTTTTGTTTTGGGGATATAAATGAGGAAGGTAGGGAGATTTTAAATTTTGCTATGGCATTTGATCTCTTTATAGTCAATACAATCTTCAAAAAATGAGATGAACATTTAATTACTTATAAGAGTGGCTTATCACAAACACAAATTGGTTAGTTACTTTATTTGTAGAAAAAAATATAGAGCGTGTTATAAAGATTGCAAGGTAATTTCAGAAGAAAGTTTAACCACCTAACATCGATTTTTAGTTATAGATTTACAAATAAAAAAATGAACAAAGAAGAAAATAGTGCATCGAGCTATTCAGACTAAATGGTGGAACCTCAAAAGCGAGAAAGAAGATATATTTAAATAAAAAGTCCTTTAAGGAGATGCTTGAAATTATGTTGGGACACCTTGTGATATGTGGAACAATACGGCTATACATATTAGGAAAGTAGCGAAAGATGTGTTAGGTGAATCTAAGGGAGGTGTACCGGCTCAAAAAGAAGCTTGGTGGTGGAGTTAAGTAGTGCAAAATAAAATCAAGGCAAAGAGGGCATGATAAAAATTACATTATACTAAGAAAACTAGTGAAACTTTAGAGGCTTATAAGAAAGCAAAGAAGGAAGCGAAAAAGGCTGTCAGTGAAGCAAAAGCTAAAATTTGGGAGGATTTATATAAAAAACTCAACTCAACAGTGGGTGAAAGAGATATTTTTAGGATAGCTAGGGCTAGAGATAAGAAAACTAAAGATCTTAATTATGTTAGATGCATCAAAGACGAGGATGAAAAAATTATAATGGCAAATGATGATATAAGAAATAGATGGAAAAACTATTTTTATAAGCCTTTTAATTAAAATAAAGATGTTAGTATTAGCTTAGGAGGGTTAGCCAAATTAGAAAAGTATATAAACCATAATTTCTACCGATGTATTCAAAAGAATGAAGTCAAAGAGACTCTTAAATATATGAAGGATGATAAATTGGTAGGACCAAACAATATTCCAATAAAAGTTTGGAACATACTAGAGAAATAGGAATCACTTAGCTTACAAGACTATTTAATGAAATATGGAGAAACCAAAAGATGCCCGATAGATGGAGAGCGAGTACACTTATACCCATATATAAGAACAAGAGAGACATTCAGAATTGTGTGAATTATCGAGATATCAAGTTAATGCATCGTACTATGAAATTGTGTAAAAGAATTATCGAACGTAGGTTAACACAAGTATCAAGTACAATGGAGAACCAATTTGGATTCATGCCAGACAGATCTACTATTGAAGTGATTCACCTTTTGAGACGTCTTATGAAACATTTTAGAGAAAAAAAGAAAGACCTTCACATGATATTTATTGATATAGAAAAAACTTATGATAGGGTACCGAGGGAGGTTCTTTGGAGAACCTTGGAAAAAAGAGGTATCTCATTGACATACATTAACCTTATAAGAGACATGTACGATGGTGCAAAAACATGTGTGAGGACTCATAAAGGAATGACCGACTTCTTTGAAGTTAATATTGGGTTACATCAAGGATCAACTTTAAGTCCATACTTATTTATAATGGTGATTGATTAATTAACAAAACATATTAGATGAAGTGCCTTGGTGTATGTTATTTGCAGATGACATTGTGTTAGTGGAAGAGTCTAAGGAAAAAGTCAATAGAAAATTGGAACTATGGAGAGAAGCATTAGAAAGCAAAGGCCTCCGACTTAGTAGAACAAAGACAGAATATATGGAATGTAAGTTTGATCATTTGGTTACTTCAGGGCACACATTGCATCCCCCAAAAGGAAAGTTTTAAATATCTAGGGTCAATTTTTCAGAGTGATGGAAGAATGGATGGAGATGTTATGCATAGAATTAATGCTGGTTGGTTAAAATGGAGAGGAGCATGAGGTATTCTTTGTGATAAGAAGATGCTATTAAAGTTAAAAGGTAAATATTATAGAGTAGCAATTAGACCTGTCATGTTTTATAGTTCTGAGTGTTGGACAATTAACCATCAACATGTACAAAAGATGTCTCTGACAGAAATAAAGATGTTGAGATGGATGAGTGGTCATATAAGAAAAGACCACATACATAATGAGGTTATTAGAAACAAATTAGGAGTGACACCAATATGGGATAAAATGAGAGAATATCGTTTAAGATGATTTGGACATATGGAAAGAAGATTATAAGAAGAACCTTTAAGAAGGTATGAAAAACTAAATTTTGGAAGTATTAAAAGAGGTAGAGGATGACCACAAAAGTGTTGGAAAGAAACAATAAAGAATGATCTAGCTTATTGTCAGTTAACTGCTAATATGGCACATGATAGAGCTATGCGGAAACAAAGAATCCATGTAGCCGACCCCGTCTAGTATGAGAAAAGGCTTAGTTGTTGTTGTTATTCTTTAATTGTCTATGTGTAGAGTTCTTACAAGAGAGAAGTATACCATTAAGTTTGAGAGAATCACTGTTTCGTCGGAAGTTAATTGTGTATGTGCATCAGTGTTTCGTTTGAAGTTGATTACGTACGTGCAAGACCAATCGTCTGTCACTCCATTGTATCCCAAAGAAATTTCGTTGACATCTGCTTGCACCTGGTTTTTTGTTTCTGGCAGTGGCGAAATCGGCCTAAAGGAGGAGAGTGCTTTGTCACGACTTGGAATTCTTGCGCATATACTTCACAATTGTTTCCTGTGGACAAAATCGTTGCAGATTTCAGTTTCATCCTAATACAAACTTCTGCTAAACTTCTTGGAGACTTGGCCGACAAATTTAGATCTTGAGTTGCTACTCGTTATTGACTATCCACATTTCACATCAAGATAGTAATGCATATCAAGGTGGTGGCCATTACACATCAACTTAACAAAGTCGTTGCTACTCTGTTGGTGCACTTTATCAAGAGAAAGAATCTCTGTATCAAGTCTTCAATTCAACTCTTCCTGTTACTGACCAGATTAATCTAGAATTCAATACGACATTATTGCTGTCATGGATTTCTCTCAAGGAACATTGTACACCAGAGCTTTTACAGTCTTTAGGCTGATTCTCTTTACCTAATCGTCGAGTCTACGATGGCTTCTTTGGAGAAATGACTTATTATTTTGTGAAATAGGTCAAATTCGATGGCAAGAATTTTTTTTAAGGTGGTAGTGCAGGTGGCCGATGTCCTTCACACACCAAGACAAGAAGAAAAAGGAAGATGAAAATATTGAAGCAGCTCGGAGAAGGTAAAAATGGGATAAAGATTATTATATCTGCATGGGACACATTCTTATTGGATTGTCGGATGCTTAGTTTGTTGCGTACCAAGACACAAAGCATACAAAGGAGTTATGGGAGGAGCATGAAGCACATTAGATTGATGAAGATACCAAAAGTAAGAAATTCTTAGTTACCCTTTTTAAAATTATAAAATAATTGACGAAAGATTTGTTATATAAAAATTCCATGAAACAGAGCAGATCTTAAACAATTATAAATAATAGAAAATAGAAAAGCATGAAATTTTAATTGTCTCCTCCATCGTAGATAAACTCTTTCCTTCTTGAAAAGGGTTTAAGCATAGCCTTAAGCAAAAGAAGGAGAACATATCTCTTGAGCAGCTTAGAAATCATCTTAAACTTTAAGAAGAATATCACAAACAAGATGATTCCAAAGAACCAACTCAAGAGAAGTGACATCGAGATTTTCTTAAATCTCGTGAAAACAATGAAAGTGATTTTAAGCCAAAGAAAAAGAAAGAAAAAATGCTTACACTATAGTAAGTCCGGTGACCATAAGAGGGAACGTCGGCCTTTAAAGAAAGAAAATAAAAAAAGAATTATGCTTCTTTGAAAGAAAACCTTGTAGCCATCATATCTCAAATTACCATGGTTGAAGATATTTTGTGATGGTGGGTTGCCTTAAGTGTTACCCATCATATTTGCAAGAATAAGTCTCTCTTCAAAACCTTTCATGAAGAGGATGAACCCATTTTGTACATTGGTGGTGTTTGAACATGCAAATCAAATGCAAGGGAATGGTAAAAGTTAAGTTTACATAGGACAAGGTTTTGATTCTTGTGGATGCATTACATATGCCAAAAGTACGGAAAAATCTAATTTTTATACGGCTACTTAATAAGTACGGGTTAAAGTGTATATTTGAGGGTGATTAGTTTATCTTGTATAAAAGTGAAATATTGGTTGGAAAATAATACTTATGTAACATGTTCAAGTTGAATATGATTAATGAGAGTATTGCTTTTATTTATATTGTTGAATCTCTTGATTTATGACATCATCGGTTAGGACATGTTAATTTTAGAAAACTAAATGAAATGATGAAATCAAATTTAGTTCCTATCATATCTCAAAATATTAATAAATGCATCAATTTGAATGCTAACAAGGATAACTATGCATCTATTTCCAATAGTAGAAAGAAATTCTACAGTGTTAGACTTAATACATTCTAATGTATATGATTTGCATGGTTACCTACTATGTGTTGGTAAAGAATATTTTGCAACCTTCATAACCATTGTACTAGGTACTATTTTACATATTAATGCATTCAAAAGATGAAGTGTTAGATAAGTTTAAGATTTGTAAGGCTAAAGTAGAACTTCAACATAAACTTTCATTGTTGTATAAGGTCCGATAAAGGAGGAGAATATTATGATCCTAATTATTTTGAGTTCATTGAAATAATATACATGAAATAATTGCACCATACTCCCACAATAGAATGATGCTGTGTATAGAAAAATAGGGGTGTTGAAAGAAATGGCAAATGCCATGTTATCCTATTCTGATCTAGAAAAGGTTATTAAGGGCAAGCTATATTGATAGCTTGTTATATTTTAAATGTAGTTCTAAATAAAGAACAAAATAACCCCATATGAGTTCTTCGAAGAAAAGAAAGGCCAACCTTAAACATTTTAAGGTTTAGTAATGTCAGAGTAAATAGTAGTGGTTCTCTGAACCTGCAAAAGAAAGAAATTGGGTGAGAGGAGAATTGAATTATATGCTTGTTATGTTGAAAATATGAAAAGTAAACTGCTATTGCACGTAAGTGAATCTAATAGTCAGACTGCAGCATGCAGAATCGAGTTTAGGACGTAATATTTCTAAGAAGACATATTTAATCTCAGTCTATAAGACCCAAAGTCAATGTTAACTCTAATGAAATGCAAGTAACATGATTCAAAGAATAATGTATCAAATAAGGAGAAGATTAGAAAGCTTGAGCCTTAGAAGAAGTAAAAGAATTACAAATATAAAAACATATGGAATAGATTTGTTCATGTTCCTTAGTTGAAGGGACAAGAGACCTATGATGGAGAGTCACATGCACACCACTATGCTAGAGAATATATGATCCAGAAACATTTGAAGAGGCATGAATTCCTCAACATGTAGCTTTCGGAAGGAAGCAATAGAAGATGAAATAGACTCACCAATGAGAAATAAAACATGGAAACTAATAGATCTTCAACTTAGGTGTAAAGATATAGGTTATAAATAAATATTTAAAAATAAAATAAAATTTAATGGTACAATTGTTAAGTTCAAGGCAAGACTAGTTGCTAAGGGGTATACTAAAAAACAAAGAGTTGAGTACTGTGACACATGCATATGTAGCAAGAATTGCTATCATCATTTTGTTGGTAGCACTTGGCTCTATTTTTAAACTTGTCATTCACCAAATACAACGATAACTAAGCCTTTTCCCATACTAGAAGGGGTCGGCTACATGGATTCTTTGTTTCCACAAATCCCTATCGTGTGCCATGTTAGCAGTTAACTCCCAATAAGTTAGATCATTCTTTATTGTTTCTTTCCAACACTTTTGTGGTCGTCCTCTACCTCTTTTAATACTTTCCAAATTTAGTTTTTCTAACATTCTTACAGGTTCTTCTTTTGATCTTCTTTCTATATGTCCAAACCATCTTAAACGATGTTCTCTCATTTTATCCTCTATTGGTGTCACTCCTAATTTGTTTCTAATAACCTCATTATGTATACGGTCTTTTCTTGTATGACCACTCATCCATCTTAACATCTTCATTTCTGTCACAGACATCTTTTATACATGTTGATGATTAACTGCCCAACACTCACAACCATAAAACATGGCAGGCCTAATTGCTGCTCTATAATATTTACCTTTTAATTTTAATGGTATATTCTTATCACAAAGAATACCAGATGCTCCTCTCCATTTTAACCAACCAACATTAATTCTATGTATAACATCTCCATCAATTCTTCCATCACTCTAAAAAATTGACCCTAGAGATTTAAAACTTTCCTTTTGGGGAATGCAATGTGTTTCAATTTTAATTTCTATGTCCTCTGAAGTAACCAAAAGATCAAACTTAAATTCCATATATTATGTCTTTGTTCTACTAAGTCGGAGGCCTTGGCTTTCTAATGTTGCTCTCCATAGTTCCAATTTTCTATTAACTTTTTCCTTAGACTCCACTAACACAATGTCATCTGCAAATAACATACACCAAGGTACTTCATCTTGAATATGTTTTGTTAACTCATCAATCACCATTATAAATAAGTATGGACTTAAAATTGATCCTTGATGTAACCCAATATTAACTTCAAAGAAGTTTGTCGTTCCTTCATGAGTCCTCACACATGTTTTTGCACCATCATACATGTCTCTTATAAGGTTAATATATGTCAATGAGGTACCTCTTTTTTCCAAAGTTCTCCAAAGAACCTCCCTCGGTACCCTATCATAAGCTTTATCTAGATCAATAAATATCATGTGAAGGTCTTTCTTTTTTTCTCTAAAATGTTCCATAAGACGTCTCAAAAGGTGAATTGCTTCAATAGTAGATCTGCCTGGCATGAATCCAAATTGGTTCTCTGTTGTACGTGATACTTGTCTTAACCTACATTCGATAATTCTTTCCCATAATTTCATAGTATAACTCATTAACTTGATACCTCGATAATTCGCACAATTTTGAATGTCTCCCTTGTTCTTATATATGGGTATAAGTGTACTTGCTCTCCATTTCTCGGGTATCTTTTGGTTTTTCCATATTTCATTAAATAGTCTTGTGAGCCAAGTGATTCCTATTTCTCCTAGTATTTTCCAAACTTCTATAGGAATATTATCTGGTCCTATCGATTTACCACCCTTCATATGTTTAAGAGCCTCTTTGACTTCATTCTTTTGAATATGTCGGTAGAAATTGTGGTTTATATACTTTTCTAACTTGGCTGAATCTCCTAAACTAATACTAACATCTTTATTTTTATTAAAAAGATTATAAAAATAGTTTTTCTATCTATTTCTTATATCATCATTTGCCACTAGAATTTTTTCATCATCGTCTTTTATGCATCTAACATAATTTAGATCTTTAGTTTTCTTATCTCTAGCCCTAGCTATCCTGAAAGTATCTCTTTTACCCTCTTTTGAGTTGAGTTTTTTTATATAAGTCCTCTCAAATCTTAGCTTTTGCTTCACTAACGGCCTTTTTCGCTTCCTTCTTTGCTTTCTTATAAGCTTCTAAAGTTTTACTAGTTTTCTTAGCATAATATAATTTGTAACATGCCCTCTTTGCCTTGATTTTATTTTGTACTACTTCACTCCACCACCAAGCTTCTTTTTGTGCCGATACACCTCCCTTAGATACCCCTAACACATCTTTCGCCACTTTCCTAATATGTTTAGCCATATTGTTCCACATATCACAGGATGTGCCAACATAATTCCAAACATCTCCTTGAAGGACTTTATGTTTAAATATATCTTCTTTCTCGCTTTTGAGGTTCCAACCATTTAGTCCGAATAGCTCGATGCACTCTTTTCTTCTTTATCCATTTTTTTATTTGTAAATCCATAACTAAAAGTCGATGTTGGGTGGTTAAGCTTTCTCCTGGAATTACCTTACAATCTTTACAACACACTCTTTCTTTTTTCCTACAAATAAAGTAATCAATTTGTGTTTGGGATAAGCCACTCTTATAAGTAATTAAATGTTCATCTCGTTTTTTGAAGATTGTATTGACTATAAAGAGATCAAATGCCATAGCAAAATTTAAAATCTCCCTACCTTCCTCATTTATATCCCCAAAACCAAAGTTTCCATGAATCCCTTGATATCCTAATGCCTCTTTACCGACATGTCCATTTAAATCTCCTCCTAAACAAATCATCTCCCTTTGTGGAATCTTTTGAAACAGCTTATCTAACTCTTCCCAAAAAGTTGTCTTTATACTATCTTCTAGTCCTACTTGGGGTGCATAAGCACAAACTATATTCAAAACCTATGCTCCTAACACTAATTTCAACGTCATGATATGGTCACCATATCATTGTATGTCTACTATACTCTCCTTTAAATCTTTATTTATGATAATACCAACTCTGTTTCGAGCCTTTTCTTTACCTGAGTACCATAATTTAAAACCTGTATCCTCTATCTCATTTGCTTTTTCTCCAACCCATTTTGTCTCTTTTAAACATAGAATATGAATCTTTCTCCGAATCATAGTATCTACCACCTCCATTCACTAAATGGATATTAAAAATATAAAATGGTGAATTGAATGAAGGGGTTATATATGGGACAACTCAAAGGGTTTTTTGTTCCATGTCAAGAACATAAGGTGTATGCAAGTTAATCAAATCCTTGTTTGCTTCACTAAGCAATGGCACCAAAAGTTCGATCAAATTGTGCTTGCCAGTGGATATAAAATAAATGGCCTGATTAATGTATTTATTCCAAATTTTATCATGAAAAGGGTTATCATTTATTTATATATAGATGATATGCTTATTTTTGGTATTGATTTAACTAAAATAGATAATGCTAAGAAATTCTTGTCCAATAATTTTTACATGAAAGATTTGGGCATAGATGATATTATTTTAGGGATAAGAATTATAAAATTTTGAGATAGCATAGATCTTTCATAAGCTCATTACATAGAAAAGATCTTAAATAAATTCAATTATTTTGATTATTATTATGTTGCTACTCATGCTTCTACAAGTAGGTGAGTCTTTACTCTTGGTTGGGGTGTAGTTTTTAGGGCCCAAAGTAACACCAACATTGCTGAATCCACCATGGCCATTTAGTTTATAGCTTTAGCTATGGCAAGTAAAGAAGCATAGTGGATTAGGGATCTTCTTTAGGATACTCTGATATAGCCAAAACTTGTGGCACTAATATCGATGCATTGTGATAGCCAAGCTACATTGTCAAAGGCATATAGCCAAGTATGCAATGAAAAATTTGGACACATTGATGTTAGATATAGCTATATCAAGGACTTGATAATGAATGAAGTGATATATGTTATCTATGTCAAATCTGAATAAAATTTTGTAGATCTTTTGATGAAACGATTTACTACGAAAAGCATAAATGGAATGGGATTAAAGCCCATATCATTAATCACCAATGGTGAAAACTCAACTCACACCTGATTGATACTAAGTTATGAGTTTAATGAGCAAAAGTTTATCATTAGAGTAATTGCAACTCACTAAAACATCTCAAGGTATAAGGTACTTGGATCCATAAAGACATCGAAATGAAGGTTGAGCATTGCTCTTAATAGGCCTATAACACTTGTATGTTGGAGCGCTTATGATAGAGTCTACTTATATGAGTGTGAGGTAAGGCCAATCTCGTGGAGTTCTGGGGCTTGAACTCTTAAAGCACACATGAGAGGGGTACCTGAAACAATGTGATTATTGTGTCACCTTACTTCTATATGACGATTGATGATGCTTAAATCTTGTATAAGTCATGCACCCTAGTTCATATTGATCAAATGGTTCAAAGCTGGTCTGCAATTCTTTTTGAATTAGTGGTAAACAAGATTTAGTAACTAAAGACTCAAGTTGTAAGGTACCTTTTAAGTAATATACAAGATTTTCAGAATGAACGATTTTTTTGAACTTTTTTATTTTAAAAAATGGTCGGTGAATGTGATTGATTTTTGCAAAACAAAAGACTTGGAGATGAAGAGTATATGATCGCACCCTCCAAGAGGCACGACCAAAGTGCCTTGTGCTGAATGTAAAAGGGTTTCATTTTCACCCGAGGAAATAGTTGTAAAAGATGCAACTGTTCAGTTAGTATAAAATGCTTAGTCTTTCAATAGTTTATTAAAAGACTTTTAACATCTCTTTGGGTGGCGTAAAGAGCCATGCCACTTCAGCACTTCTAAGAGGCACACTATTACTCAGCTGAGGTTAACTAGGTTTGCAAACAACCAACTGCACGGGTGCCTGTTCACTAGAATAGTGAATATTGATTTCTCTCTACAACTACAGCCACATCTGTTAAGTGACACAGAGGCTACAAAACAGAGTGTTTGGACTGCAAGATACAGTGAGTGATCAATCTCAAATCATCGCCCAACCTCTCCTAGCAGATGTTTTCTTCTGTTTCATATTTCTGAAATATTCTTCAACTATCTGAGTGTTCTCTTGAGTGCGCACAAGAGTAACATACACCATTCAGTCTGAGAGCATCACCATTTCGTCCAAAATCTATTATGTTTGTGAAAGACCAATTGGTTGTAACTCCACTGTATTCCGAAGGAATTTTGTAAACATATACTTGCCCCTGGTGGCAAAATCAGGTGAAAGGGGAGTGCTTTGTCACGACATAGAGTTATTGCACATATACTTGACAATCATTTGCTACGGACAAAATCATTGCAGATTTCAGTTTCATTCTAATACAAACTTCTGCTAAACTTCTTGGCGACTTGCCAACAAATTCAGATCTTGAGTTGCTGGAGGTTAGTGACTATCCTGATTTGACATCAAGATAGCAACGTATATCAAGGTGGTGGTAGTTGCACATCAACTTAACAGAGTTGTTGCTGCTCTGTTGCCGCACTTAATGAAGAGAAAGAAGCTTTGTATCAAGTCTGCAGTTGAGCTCTTCCTGTTACTAACCAGGTTCATCTAGAATTCAATACGACATTCTTGTTGTCGTGGATTTCTCTCACCAAGGTTCTCTAGGAATATCTCTTTCCACCTTACCTATACCATGTGAATGTTCTTTTTTTTTTTCTCTAAAATATTTAGCAACGGGAAACCCAGTGACAACTTTGCCTTCAACTGGTTCTTTTGCTCGATGTTCACCACCTTTAAATACTCGGCCTGATACGTCAAGAGCGAAAGGGAAATCCCTCTTGACCATCGACCTGTTTCTTTTGTTGATCTCGGTTTCTCTTCATTTGTCAATCCTCGATCAAGGAACTCATGATCATGAAGTTGGGACAAGTAACTTGCATTGTTCTCAGTGTCGTTGCTGCTTTCATTCAATTGTCCAACGCCGATACTTCCATTTTGGAATGTAATACCTCCAACAATTACACCGTCGGCAGCAGGTATGAAAGAAACCTGCAAAACCTTCTTCAGTCGTTTCCTTCCAAGACGTCCGAAGTTGGCTTTTACAATAGCTCGATAGGCCAGGGCTCAGATCAAGTGTAAGCACTTTTGCTTTGTCAGGGAGATCTTTCTTCTCAGGACTGGCTATTTACTCCTCTTCCATCATGAATTTCCCAATCTTTAGAGAAGCAGCTTGTGAAAAGATAATCCGATCATCATCTCTTAATGGAAAAAGACAACATATTGGTCTTGTAACTGAACAGCATTGCCCTTTACGGAGAGCATCGACTCAGAAAACCATAACTTGTACCTTGAAAATGGTTCATGCATAAGCAAGCGGATTCGAAGACTTAAGTGTTGGCAAAATGCAACTCTAAGTTGTGTGTTGTCAAAAGTAATGACATAGTTCGAATAGCAGATGCAGGAACCCACTGAATAAAACATGATGAGAATGTGTTAGAGAACTCTAACCATCGTTCTCAAGAGGGAATCTTGGATAAGGCCGGCGATAAAAGTGGATAATCGGGAATCCGAAATTGTGTATCCCGGTTGCCATCAGAATCATTCGTGCGAACACGCTCAAGCACTCGAAAGGAGTACTTAGGTACATGTCAGAAACACTAAGTTAACTATACGCTTAGGTTGATTGATCATTTTTCACTCGTTATAATTACTATTTATAGTCTTCTAGCAAGGTGACAGAGAATGGGTCTGCCTTTTATGAACACAAATCCAAAAACCTTCCATTCCCTCATTGATGCTTCCTTTTCACTTCAATGTAAGGTGGAACATGCTAACTACCGAGGTTTGTTGACAAAATGGGTCCAAGCCTTTTTTCTATCTGTTGGGATCTCTCAAGGTTTTTGCCACCCATCCCCTCTCTCTTAAGTAGGGATGGCAATAGGGTGGGTAGGACTCCACCCGACCCCGCCTTGCACCAAATTTTTCCTTGTACACCCTTCCACCCATGCACCGCGGGTATCCAACTCCAAGCCCCACAACCACCCTGCTACAGGATTGCCTCATCTTGAGAAGCAACTCGAGGCTTTCTACTGTCATTGTTGCGAACTTCTTGTCAAAGTTTCTCAGACCACCTCAACTCTCTAATGTCCTAGGTATCAGTCGCTAGCAAAACAGAGGTCACGATGTCTCGAGAGCTTGCTCGAGAGATATACGAACTACATGCTATGTTGGCCAAACAGGAGTCCCTCGAGCAGGACATTAATCTAGTCGGAGGGTTACCTTTCTCAACAAACATATCTCTTTTTGATAAGAAAAACTTGTCTTCCTCAAATATACATTTAAAGCTATTCTTATTCAATAAGAGTAGAGACACCAAGTTCTTTCCTACATTCAGTACATTCATAAGAACAAGAACTTTGTCTTCTTCATCCATGGACTTAAAAGACTTGTTTTTGCATAAATGATAAGTTGCTCTAAAGTCAACTCATCATAAACTAATGTCGTCAACTAAGCTCACTCCATGTATAATCGCCACGGGGTTATCTTAAAGGTTGGAACTCTTTTCTTTTACCAATTTTTTGTTATGTCAGTGGCACTTACTCTTTTAATGTCCGGGTTTTCTACAATGATAGCATTTTATTTATTTATTATATTTTTATATCTTTACCATTATGACTTCGAGACTTAAGAGAATGTCAGTTTTTACCCTTTACGTACCATAGTATACCTTTTCCCATACTTTCTCTTGATTAATTAAATCTTTACAATCATCTTATTCGTGGTGTTCTTCATCAAATCTAAGATGATTTTGTAACTCTTAAGAGAAATATTTTCCTTGTGTTTAAGAAACTTTTTGAAATATTTTCAAGTATGAGAAAGTTTGTCTATGATAGAGGAAAAGACAATAGTGTTACTCATGTTCATGTTATACTGCATAAAATTATTGAAGATCTATTTTAGTTCCTAAAATTGTTTTGTAATGGATTTGTTATCTATCATCTTATAATTGTTAAAGCGAGAAATTAGAAATTTTGTATTTGTTGAGTTTGCAACCATGTACCTCGCCTTCAACTTAGTTCCTTTGCACTTGCTATAGTTAGGCAGGTATCAAATAAAGCGTTCAACTTATGGTGGAGGATGTGACCCATATATATAATCATCATTGACCCACTTTTGCCTTTTATGCATTTGCTTGATAGTTTCACCATCCTTCTCCTCTAGTTTTAGTGTATCAAGGGCATATATAACTTTAAAGTGGTGAGGAGAAAATGCATCTTCTCTTGCCAAACAGAGTAAGTTACCACCACATAGATGGTGATACGTAAATGTCTTCGACATACAGGTTTCACTAACATTTAGGCTTATCCTCTAGTATCAAATGACCACACATGGGGTTGGCGAATTCTTGTAAGATGCACTAGCACCGTCAAATCCTACATAGACTAGTGTGGTAGTAAGATTGGTTTTTGCAATTGTTAGTTGTATGACTAAGAATTACAAAATGATTTGAGAAATCTGCATGAACAAAATACAATAAGATAAGAGTAAGGAAAGATAATCAAAGCAATATATATCTCAATAGTCAAACTCTATTTATAACGCAAGCAGGCTAGTGTGGTAACCAGGACTATAGGTCTTACACGAAACTCGAGTTATTCTCGAATTTGAGGTAAGTGGCCCAATTTAAGCTTCATATAACGTGGCCTATGTGGCCATTTTGCAGCCATTATGTATCGTGGGTTGAGCATGACCTATGTGGCCATTTAACAATCCCAATAGAAGTCGGTGGGCCTTGCTCCCAATCCCTCAGGTTGCCTCGACACTAGGGGAAGGTTTCATCTCTTTCAAGCTTGCATCTCGTTTGTGTCCAACGGAGGACAGACTTCAGAACGTACTTGGGTGGCTCGTCTTGATGGCAAGCGAGCATCATTCCTCCTCGGTCTTCTGGGCTTAGGATTTGGCACTGGATGCCCCGTTCGGGGTGTCGTCCTAACAATATTCGCTATTTGCCAACTAAACTGAGAGTCAAATACTTCATGTGATCAACACTATATATGTTGGATAATGGAAGATGAGACCGGGATAGGATGGCTGTCCTGGACTTTGAAATGATGAAAGCACGAAAGTAGGGGAATCTTCTAGTGATTCCTGGAGTTGGGGAATAGAAACTCTCGGCGGGTGGGTGGTACCCTAAAATATGTGATGCAAATAAGTTGTGTTTTTTATGAAATTCAAATAATTATTCGTATCATTTGAATTTTCTGTGGGATAATCAATTTTAATGTTCTCCGCCCGTAACAAAATGGAAGAATTATTGCAGGCTCAGTCGACAAAACATCAAAGAAGAAGCTCATTACCATCGTATCCGTCTCGGTTGCCTCAACATTTCTCCTTTGTATTTTCTCCCTACTTATATGGAGGAGGAAGGCCAAACCTTAGACCATTATGATCAGAAAATTTTAATAACAACAGAACGACGGTATCTTTGTTTTAGATATTAACAATGGGGAAGCTGACATTATGGAGGCGCCTTTCATTCACGAAGAGAATAAGGAATTTGTCATACTCGACTTGAGCAGCATACAAGTTGCAACTGACAACTTCTTCGAAGCAAACATGCTTGTAGAAGTGAGTGCAATTGAATTAGGATTTCTCAAAGGGGCTAGAGCCAGGCCTTGGTTGACCCAGGACGATTTTTTATGAGATCTTCTTTGACATGACATTGCTATTACCAATCCTTCAAGCTAGATCTTGTATCCTTTTCTTGAAATATCTATACTCCATTTAAATGTATTGGTGAAGTGGATCAGGATATGTTCCATAAACACTTGCTCTTCATTTCTCTTTTTTTAAAATAGACATGGATCTAAATATGAATATGGTAGTTGTATCAAATTTGACTTGTAATAGGGCTCTAAGTTATGAGCTCTTTCCTCTTATTAAAACCATCTCAACTTCATGTGAATTTTGTGTAAACCAATTCTCACGGTGCCATTTCATGTGTTTTGAAATTGACTTTTCAAAACTAGTTTTTAAAATAAGATTTTCTTAAAAAACATTGGATGTTTGCTGACAGAAAATAAGAAAACTTTTTTGAAGTGACAAACATTAGATTGTTTATTTGCACAAAAGTAAAGAGAAAATTAATGGAAAGATGAATGCCTAAACCAATTTGGGTTTGCAGAGATGGAAATAAAATTGTTGCATAGTTATTTAGAAAGGATAAGATTGAAGTCAACAATTATCTTCTTTTAGGATTCCCCTTTATGGATAGTGATTATCCCCCACGAGGCATTGATTAAATAAGTAGCTGACCATTTTCCATTAGAAGTCTTGTAGTAAAAAATAACAATTATGCATTAAATTATCCAATTATATAAGAATTTTCACCATTTACTAAATTCGGCAGAACTCAGTCATAAAAAGTACACACTAAAATATTTCCTACCAAAACATGAGAAGCTAGTTAAAGTATGAACATCTACTTTCGTCGTTAAGGGATAGACAACTTAGATGAAATAAGTATGTTGTAAAAAGTTATGGAGGTGACTATTTGTATATGCACTAAATTAACAAGTCTCTCTCTCTCTCTCTGTCTATCTATCTATGTATCTATCTATTTATCTATATATATATAGAGAGAGAGAGAGCGAGAGAGAGATGTTTCAGAGGCCAAAGTCGGGTATGCATGCGTCATGAATCGATCTTTAAGTTCGACATCGCACAACTGGAGAGCCCTGTCAGGTGAGCCAACGGATACGTATGTATATGCGTAGTTATATTTTTGAAAAGTAAGCAGTATGGACTTGTTTCTCATGTTGTACAATTGTTGGCATTTCCAAAAATACCACCCTCATTCTCCATACTGGGTTTGTTGTCTTATATGTGCTGAAATTGCCAGATTTCCAAAAATACCACCCTCATTTTCCAAAATATCATGTCTTTGATTTTGTCAAAAGTATCTGTTTTGGGAGTTCGATGATGCATCATTTACCATTTCCTTGATGGTTGCCATCACATCTAACCCCACTTATGTGTAATCAACCTAAAAGCCTTGAATTTTCTGTAATAAAACTTAGCTGAAGTTAGATGGCCTGCCTCTTCTGTGGGTCTTTACACGGTTTCTTCCCTGACGTTCAAGAGATTGCTGTGAGAAAGCTGTCCAGAAACTCAGGACAGGGAATAAAAGAGTTCAAGAATGAGGTTCAGTTGGTAGCAAAGCTTCACCACAGGAACCTAGTTCGCCTTCTTGGTTGGTGCTTGGAACAAGGAGAAAAGAAACTCGTCTCTGAATACGTTCGCAACACAAGCCTTAATAAACTTTTATTCGGTTAGTCTTTAATTATCTCTTGTTATATTGTTGATTATTTTCTGCATCATTACCTACAATCCTTCCCAATGTGCATTGGATCACTTGCATCACTGCCTCAACAACGAAGAGGTACTTGGCGAGCTGTTTTCCTGTAAGCTATCACAGTGGAGCTCACACAGATGCACCCAGAGGGACACCGACCGACAGTAGACTCATGGTCGACCCTTTCCAAGTTGATTCTTTATTATCTGAAATTCAAAATTTTGTCAATTCATCCATATCGTAATATTCTCGCATCATCAACCTTTTGTTTGAAACAAGATACAAAGGATTCAAATTGTCGAGATGGAAATAAGGAGAGTTCAGTAATTTCGTTTGCCAAATCACAGAGTGAAAGACAAGCAAGGGAGAATGATGAACCACGTCTTTTGCAATGAGTAACTTGCCATAATTCTATGATGCATGTTTATGGAGGAGTACCCACACTGGTACACGTATGGGTTCTTAGATGTTTCATGTTGATTCATGAGTATGCGTATTGATACCCGTGTACTATAAGTTTTTTAAACTTTTGTTAGGCACTTTATTTCAAAACTCAATTGTTTTATGCAATGATGTTGAAACTATATCATATGAAATTGCGACTGTAAGTATCTCTGTTGCGATGTTCTGTTTCATGTTGGAGTGATACGTTAAATTTACATCTTTTAATTTAACAATTTTTACATTATGTTGTCATATTTAATTTTCTGTTATATATATATATATATATATATATATTATTTTTGAATAGTAGTATACCTGTACCTTAGATTTTTCAGAATTATCTACACGGACACTGGTACAATACCCGTATCCATGCAAGATTGTGCTAAAGGAGGTAACGCCTATCCTTCTTATGTCCACGGATGGGTGTCTTTTTATAAGAGAGAGAGTCGAGAGACCTTATTTTTAGTGTTCCACTGTGGTGAAGCAATGTGTTTGTCTAGGTTGTTGGTGTTGGGCGACCTCTACAAAGACTCGAGGTGGTTTCGGTAGTTCCTCATCCCAGGTACACAGCTGCAGCAGTGAACCTCCTCCTGATTTTTTAACAGTGGAATAATGAGTAGAGGTAAAGGTGTTTTGAGTTTTTCGGTTACCCCACAAATGGATTTGAAGAGAGGGTTTTGTATTTCTTTTTCACTGTATATCATCCTTGTGCGTTGCTATGTATCTATAGAGCAGCATCGGCTCCTCCCTCTTGGGTTTTCTGACTGGGTTTTCCATTTGGAGCCTCATCCGATTGTTGTTGTGTTAATCCGTAAGAGTTTGGCTGTTATGGATAACCATTGTAACGCCTACCACAAGTAATGATTGGATGACCAATTCAGTCGTTCTTGTGATAAGATTGCCGAGAATGGTCACCTTTATGTTACATCTCCCACAAAGCCATTTGAGCCAAGTAAACTAATATACTGGTTTTTCTAGTAATGTCATTTCATGATTGCTATTGCAATCATCACCCGTTGTGTGGCTTTTTACTTACACAACAATCAAACATATCTCAAACCCATGTTTGTAACATGTTTTGAGAAAAAATCTTCTGTTATGCCTTCAGTCAAGGGGTCTGCCAACATATCATGAGTTGGCATGTATGAGATGGATATTTCCTTTCTCATAACCATATTATGAACATAGTGGTATTTAACCATTGTATGCTTGCTTTTAGAGTTGTCAGCTCTACTCTTAATTAGAGTAATTGCTGCATTGTTGTCATAGTAAATGACAACTAACTCGTTTGCTATTTCTAGCTTCAAATCTCTTATGAAGCGGCTTATCTAGACGACACTCATTGCAGTCATACAGCAAGCCACATACTCAGTTTTCTGTGTATGTAATGCTACACAAGCCTGTTTCTTACATGCCCAAGAAACAACTCTACTTCCAAATAAGAATATTTGTCCCGAGGTTAATTTGTTGTCATCGTTGCTCCTAACAAAGTCAACATCTAATTATTCTACCACTTTCAGTTCATCTACTTGAAAACACAATTTCAAGTCTTTAGTTCCTTTGAGATGTCTTAAAATCATTTTTATAGTTATCCAATGTTGTAATCTAGGATTACTTTGATATCTACTCACAAGACCAACAACGAAGTTGATATCAGGTATTGTATACAGAATAACATACATCAAGCTACCCACAACTTGTGCATAAGCAACGTTTGACTTATCATCTCCTTCACTAGGACAATCAGCCTTACTCAATTTGACTCCTTTTGCAACGGGTGTAATAAAATACTTGCATTCACCCATTTTGAACTTCTTGAGAATATAGTCAATGTATCTCTCTTGACTTAGGCATAAAAATTTAGATTCTCTATCTCAAGAAATCTTTTTACCTATGATATAAGATGCTTCCCCCATCTCCTTCATTTCAAGCCTTGAGTTTAACCATGACTTGGTTTTGACAATCATCTTATTATCATTTCTAATCAATAATATGTCATCTATATATACTGATAAGATGATAAAGTGACTCCTACTATTCTATACATATACACAGTGATCAAGCTCATTAGCAATAAACTCAAGTTCAATAATGTCATTTTGAAAAGTCAAGCACCATTGGCAAGGAGACTATTTCAGGCCATATAGAGATTTTATCAACCTATATACTTTATCTTCTTGGCTTCAACTATATATCATTCGGGCTGCTGCATATATATGATTTCATCTAAATCTTTGATTAGAAAAATTATCTTTACATCTAACTGATGTAAGTCCAAATCATAATATGCAGATATCATCAAAATTATTCTTATTGATGCAAATTTCGCAACAAGAGAATATGTTTCAACATAATTTATCCCCTCCTTTTGCGAGAAACCCTTTGCAACAAACCTCACTTTAAACTTGTCGGTTGTACCATCGATCTTATATTTCTTTTTCAAAACCTATTTACAGCCTATGACTTTCCTTCTTTTTGGCAAATCGGTTAGTTCTCATACTTGGTTTTTTTCAATAGATTTAATTTCCTCATCCATGACTTTCTCCTAGTTTGATGCTTTCGATGAGTTTATAGCTTGCTGATAAGTAAAGTTATCAGCTAACTCATCTAAATCCACTGAATTACATACTTTTTTTTAAGATAAGTGTGATAATCCTTTAAGTAGGACGGTGTGTCCCTAAGTCTTTTATATTCACTTAAAGTTTCGGTTGTTTCATGAAGATCTTTTGTGGGTTTGAATGATGATTGATCTAGATCTACTAGATCGTCAACATACTCATCATTATTTTCTAAGATGTCATTCTTAGTATGTTCTAAGAATTCAACATCCCTGCTCGCTATCAATCCATGGTTCTTATGATAAAATTGATATCCTTTTGAGCATTTAGGATATCTGATGAATATAATTTCAAGGACCTGATGTGTAGCTTATCTCTATATTGATCAAGGATCTTTACATGAACAATAGATCCCCACCACTTGAGATGACCTAGGTTGGGTTTTTATCCAAACTATATCTCATATGGTGCAGTGAATACAACCTTACATGGTACTCTATTGAGTATGTACTACAATCGGTGTGCTTTATACAAAAATTCTAAAGGACCCAGTTCACAAAACATCTGAGAAAATATTATTTTCCATGTATACCCAATGTTCTCCTAATTTATACTTCTTTAGATCCATTGCCCCTTTCTTACTCTTTGAGATATGTCTAGTCACTCCTGAGTCAATCCACCAACTAGTCACCGGGCAATCCATGTAGAGACATTCTGATATCATGTAAATTATATCATGCCTTTTCGATTATCCGCGTTGTGGGTTGTTTCTTCCACTCTTCTTGTTATAACAATCTCTTTTGTAGTGTCTCATCTTTCCATAGCTAAAACACTTGACCCGAGAAGTGATTTCCTATGTTTCTTAAAAGATTGACCACCCTTTTTGTTATTTCTGTCAAACCTTTTGTTTGGTTTATTTCTCTTATAGTTGGGTTTGGAGCTAAACCCTATCTCATCTTACACTACTAGCAATTTTTCTTTTCTATTTTTATTCAAAGTGTTTTTGATCAATTGTTAGTTTTAGAGACAATTCAGAAAGGTTTATTTCAGGCTCTAGTATAAGAGCAATAGTAACTATGTTCAATGATGAGGGGAGACTGTTCAGTATTGTGGATATCTACATCGGCTTTAGAATGACTAATTTTGCCACAATTAAATCTCTTGTCATTACTAGCATGTGGTTTACTTGTTCCACCACATTATCTCCTTCTTTCATTTTGTAGGAATTATATTTTATAGCAATAATTAAACATATAGTTTGCTAGTTGTATCTTATTTAGCTGTTATAGAATCAAACCGCTCTTTTGCGGTCTCATATTCTTCGAAAACCCTAATTAGGTCATCCTCCATGTATATCAACATGACCGTTCTCGCTATAGTGTCATCTTCGAAGACCCTATTCTTCTTTTCCATGTTTGAAGTTTACAACGTTTAGTTTTTCTGTCTTTACCGGTTCCGACATACATATTCTAGAGTTCATTTTTATTTGTTTGACAAATTTAACATTGTTTTCTGGAATAAGTAAGTTTACATCGTGTTTGCTTATTAATAAACAGCATTTTGGGATCGCATCCACCCTTTTTACTTCAAATTCGTTTCTATATTGTGTGTTTGTCATAATCAGCATTTTTAGAATCGAATATAGCCTTCCTCTTTAACGTAAGTTACTACCAATAAAGCTTGGGGAACCTTCTGTCACCTGATTCGCAAGATCTAGATGGTTCAGCATTATAAGAATTGATGAGCATGCTTCTCTTACAAATCACGTGTTTCCTGGCACATCGTGCAACCCATTAATGGATAAGGCAGTACTAAGACTAAAAGTAAAGTTAATTGTCTTTAAATTGATAATGGGTTGAGATTTTGCAATAGTGAGTTCAATGATTTTCTGCAATAAAGCAGGCACAGTAAGACACCACACTTGTGCAAGAACGCCACAACGAAAAGGATCAATAAGACACTTTTGTGATAAGGTACATAGCATGCTCTCGCATTTCGGTTTGAGTAAAGGTTTCTAGGATGAAGTTATTAATACTTGTTACTTGGTGAATAGATCTTTATCAATGGCTACTGACTACAAAATTCCTTCCAAGGTGTAGTTTGGTGCACCTACTTGACTACTTAATTTGAGAATATTTGGTTGCCCTACATTTGCTCATCTAAAGAATGGTAAGCTTGACTTGATGGTAAGGAAATGTATATTCTAGGGCATGCATATGAAGTGAAAGGATATAGTTTGATGAGTTGAAGTCTTCAACATTACTTATTGGGAAAGATGTAATGTTTAATGAGTCTTCTTCACTCTATGGTCAAAGGAGAAAAGCAAAAGTAAAGCCTGATTCCAGTGTCAAAGAACAAGCAGAGTTGGGAGTTGAGACGCTAGCAGTTCAGTATAGTAATTCTAGTGAGGAGGAGGTCTACGATGCAGAAAAAGAAGACGATGATGATGCAACTAAAGAACAATAGTCATATAGCATTGTAAAAGACAGGGAAAGGACAGAGATCATACTGCCACAAAAGTATGCTTGCATATGTCCAGTCAAATGTAAAGTCCGTTGATGCATAAAAACCTAACAATTATAAAGAAGCTATTTCTAGTTTAGATGCAGATCAGCATATTCGTACTATGGGTAAAAAAATTGAGTCCCTTCACAAGAATCAAATTTGAAAGCGTATTCCTTGCCAAAGGGACAAAAGGTAGTAAGATGCAAATTGGATCTACAGCTTGAGTAGTTAGATGTGAAGACTGTATTCTTACATGGTTAATTGGATGAGCAGATTTATACGAGTCAGTTAAATGGACTTTATTCCAAGTATGAAAAATCATGTTTTCTTGCTTAAAGAAGTTTTTATACGGTTTGAAGCAATTACCTAGACAGTGGTATGGAGATTAGACATTCATCTTTTCTTGCTGAATAAGTACGCTAGAAGAGTAACGTGTATGTGTAGAAATATCTCTGTGTGTTTGGATATATGTTATAGAATTCTCTTGCTCAATTATGAAGGCGTGAACCTGGTCCTTTTGTATGCCGGAATAAGAGAAATAAATGTATATTCATTTCTGTTTGTACTCCCATGCTTGTTGTGCCATAACATTGATATATTGAAAACTCCAAGGCTCCAAGACCACCGACAAAATGTTTAAAGATTTCTCTCTCCATATATAAAAGTGTAGGTATATAATACTATTAAGACATGGCAGACATACCTAACTTTTTCGGCTTTTTATATCTCTTCATCTTTAATCAAGCATTCCAAAGTCATAATTAGTTATAAACAATCATCAGGCTAACGAGGACCAGAAGACAACATTTGTTGGACGATCCTTTTAAATATATGCAGATAAAACGATATTGATTTTGATGCTGCACCTAAATAAGGCTCAATGATTCGATCAGCAGGAAATTTTTGTTACAAATGGAAGGTTGCTGTTGGTATCAATTCAACGTTTATATTGATGCCTAGACAATCACTGACAAGCCTTGTTGCATCATTGGTCCAATTTAACCTTTACACTGCCAATTCAATTATAGACCAACATGTTCAACATTTACCAAAGGAGTGTCAGAAAACTAATAATTTGGATATCTCAAAAGACGATAAAAAAACCTCTGGAGAGAAGATATGAAATATTAAATGGCAAAAATGTTAAAAATCAAAGAGAAAGACTACAAAATATTGAAAAGAAACAATAAATTCAAGTTTCTCTCTCAAAAATGGTAAAAATGTTAAATGGTAAAAATGGTATATATATGTGTGTGTATGCATGTGATTGTTGCTCAAAAATCAAATGATTTCAACTTTGTTCGACTCTTGGTGGGCTATCTCGACATCCTCTACAATTTCTGGTCTCTTTCTATCAAGTACACAACAACAACTCGATCTGTGAAGAAGAAACAAGAAAAATAGGTACGAATGTTTGCTTTTGAGGTTTTCTCATAGTAGGATTTTCCTCAGAGGGCTTCACTTCGTGTTTTTCACACACATTACTCTATGCACTGCTCTCTATTTATAAAGCAGCGCCTGGTCCTGAACCCCCTCGGATTTTCTATTGGGCTTTCCTCTCCTAAGCACCATAACCGACCGGTTGTTACGGCTTGTTATGGCTGTTACGGCCCATTCTTGCAACCTTTCCACATATAGGGGTTGGATGGTCAGTCCAACCACTTCTGTGCTGGGGTTGATGAGAATGATCACCTTATCTTCACATCTCCCACTTGGCCATTCGAGCCAAATGAACTAACATACTGTTTTTTCTTCCATTTTTGTGGGGTTTTCCTAGTAATGTCATGCTTGTTGTAGCGTAACATTAATATATTGAAGACTCCCAAACCACCAACAAAATGTTTAAAGATCTCTCTCTCTCTATTTTTTAAATGTAGATAGATACATATATAATACTATTAAGACATGGCAGACAGACCTAATTCTAAATCTCTCTTCACCTTCAATCGAACCAGCCAAAGTCATAACTAGTTATAAACAATCATCTTTTTGAAAAGCTTTTTATTGTCATGCTTGGTATATGTGTCCAAAGTCTTTACAGTTACCGAGGACGAGAAGACAACATTGGTTGGACGATCCTTTTTATTATATGAGATTAGTTTTGACGCGGCACCTAAATAAGGCCAACAACAAAGCCTTTCTTGTCATATAATGAGGGCACATATTTTAGTCGTGTTCCGGATGATTTTTTTAGTTAATTTCATGATTAACGAAGGCTTTTCTTAAGTCAATATTGTGACTGTTTGTTGATAAGGAGTACCTACTACAACAAAGTCGTGTTAGAGTGACGAGACATGGTCAATCCCCAAAGCGGCCTGTCGATTTCAATCCAAATCAAACCAAGTCAAAAAACGAAACCAGCGACAATAGGTTCCGTTTCAGTTACACCTTTCATAAAACTAAAGCCAGGCCAAACAAACAGTATTAATACTTTATAATCTTTCTTTTTAAATTTTAATTTAAATAATATTTACCTATTTTAGGTTTCAAGAAAACAAAACTAGCAGTTTGAAACCACCCACTGGCGCATGCGTATGTAATCCAACACTTTCAAGATTGTCATGTTGGTGGTGTCAACTCAACGTTTACATTGATGCCCATAAAACCATGTCAAGATTTTTTTTATGTGATTGGACCAATTTAGCCTTTAGACTACCAATTCAGTTACAGACCAAATGTTCAATGTTTACCAAATGAGCGACATAAAACTAACATTTCTTGAAAGACGATAAAAAAAACTTTGATGAAAAGGTAAAAAAATAGATGGTGAAAATGTTAGAAAAGAAAAAATATCACGAAAAGAAAGAATAAAATTGATGTAACTTTTCTTGATTAACTATTAACAAGATGCATGATCGAGCTGTATGAAAACAAAAAATTTATTTAGTCAATCCATGTCATATAGAAAAAGGCTTAGTTGTTATTGTTGTTGGCCCTCGTCCACGTAAACCTCTCTCTCTAGTCATGCTTAGAGAATTATTTGTTAAAAGTTAGGAACATATTCCCACCTAAGAGAAATACTAGAGATTTGTGGGCTTTAATACCTATCCTCTAGTATAACTGTCGGCTGTAATACAGAGAATGGCATAGAGACAGCTGTTTGATATCCTTTCACATTTTATGAATATCATGATTAATATAAAGATCAACCTTAAAATTTAAAACGTAAAATTTAAGAAGGTATTACTCCATAAGAAAATAAAAATAGAAATAAAACCGAGAAAGGAGCTAAATGAAAATTTACACAAAAGAAGACCCAAGGTAAGAAGTTAAAAAGGTCAAAATATAATAATCAACAAAAGATTGAGAATTTTACAAATATACAACTAAATAATTAGCAATTCAGTTAATCAGCACTCTACGGAGAAAATCAAACAGTCATGGAGGTCAGCAGTAAGTTTACCCTTACTGCTGTTTGCTTCATGGTGCCGACGGCCCGAGGTGGCACACTTGATCTGTAGGAAGCAAGGCAAGAAAGGCTGTGTTATGATGTTATTAAAATGGATCTAGAAAAAGCCTATGATAGGTTGCACAAACAGCTCAACATCATCTTAGCTCGACAAGTTTATTATAAAATGGGACAAGGGTCCTTTCCAAATATTTAAAACTAGTAATGGACCCCTGTGCATATAAATTGGCCAACGTTGGCATGAAGAAAGAGATTGGTTTTCAGGAATTAAGTGAAGCTCCACCTGAACTTAGTGGGAAAATAGCACAGGATATTACACGAGCGGATCTGACAGCACGAAGTAGTGAGACAAGTGAAGCTGATCCGATCCGTGCTAATTTCGGTGAATAAGAGCGTAAACCTTAATATATATACATATATGTGTATTTTGTATTTTTTGTACTTTTTGTAAGTATACTTTATTTGTATGTGTACTTTTGCTTTTCAACTCAATTATTCATCTATTAAGATATATGGTTAATATTTTTGAAGGATGGACAAATATATATATATATATATATGTATATATATCATAAACATTGTTTCTTATGAAAAGCTTTAGGTTGGTACCATGAGATCAGCTCAATGCCACTTTGGTACCATGTCAAACAGATCCCTAAGATTTGAGCAGTTATCACCTCGATCCATTTCACCTTACGTCATTGCTCCCTGTCAGGTGGCTCTTTTTGCAAATACCATGAGTAAGGTAAGAAAATAAAAAGTAACTTATTTGGGAATTGCATCATATAACACGTAGGGTTGAAGTGCATTTGTAAAACCATGTCAACTTAGACCAACCCGATTTGTAATCTGGTCATTCTCCAAAAGTTTAACCCGACATGATTGGGTTTGGTCCAATCAAACCAGCACCAACTACCCACCACCCCAACACACACACATATGTGTGTGTATGTATTTCTATATTTATATGTCGGTGTGTATGAATGTGATTGCTGCTCAAAAATCGAAAGATTTCAACTCTCACCTGTGACACCGAACCACCAATTGAAAGAGCAGTTTACTTTCCTCACCAGCTTGTTTGAACGTAATCTTACCACACGATATTTAGCATTTTTCTGAGATTTTCTCAGGTCTCCATTTCGTGTCGAATGATTGTCACCTCTTGAAATTATGTTTCTTGGGATCTTGAGGAACTTGCTTGATTCTTCTTCTCCAACTTCAAGGTGTGCATAATATTATATCTAATCGTACATAAGAAGTTTTAATCCACTGCCGAGTGAAATGCTTGGACATCAGATTGTCTTCGTTAAGGTTGAACACAATTACTCATCTCTCACTAGTTCTCGAGCAGATTTACTAGTGAATTTGATATCGTTTTTCTACATCCTTCATATATATGAGAAGCAATGGGACTGTGGAATAAAATGTGGGATGCATTTGACTATTTTTACTGTCATTTTATAAGAAAATGAACCCTAAACTGATACAGAGAGGCTTGAAAAGTCCGACTAGAATGGAACTTGCAAAGGAAAATTTCCTCCTCCACTGAAGGCTCAACCGAAACACTTAGTGCCATGTGAAATTAACATGGCCATACCCCCATGGTGAGCGTGGATTCGGGTAGACATGGCCTTTTTGGAACTAGCCTGGAAGTCTGAACCGGGTCGAAAACTAGCCGAATTAGAAACCAGCCTAACCTGAGCCATAATCAAACTGGGGAAATCCCCTGTTACGTTGCAGTTCCTCCTGCCATGGAAGCCTCCTTTTTTCTTATTCCCTATAACTGTTTCCATTGATAGTCAGATGAACTGTATTTCAACTGTTTAATAATACCTTTAGTAATTTAAAAACAAACATCAAAAACATTGACATTGAAGTGAGAACTGATTTAATTCGATCTACTTATAAGCATGATAGTCTAGTATGGGAAAAGGCTTAGTTGTTGTTGTTGGTACTTATAAACATGATACTGGCACTCCAAGTCTCCAATCTACTTATTAAATCTAAAAAATTTGGTTCACATAACTGTGGTTGCCTCTCGACAAGAATCTCAGAGATCTCATGTATTGGAAGGGTTAACCGCTAGATGTGGAGCGAGGGAGTAGACTTTCCTCGGGTGCTGACCCTTGCACCAGCCGAAAGCAAGCATAGAATGTTTGGAGCAAGAGTCCTACCCTTGGAGTCTTGAAATGCCCCAAACACTCAAACGCCCTTTCTTCGAGTTAGAGTGGCTTCCCATTCATGTGTCTGGAGGTGGTCCTATATTTGTGAATGAAATACCAGATCAGGTTTAATTTGCATTTTTCTTCATAAATATTGACTATGCAACACAAGGGGGTTCGCATGTGAGAGAGAGAGACAGACAGACAGACCAAAATGCAGTAATTATGTTCATTAATTGGCACAGCTACCATAACAATTTAACCTCATCGTTCAGCACAGCAGAGACATCAAGTGTCGGCAGCAGCCAATCAAAGGAAGATCACAAGAACGGAAATTCTACACAATTACCACCCACATCTCACCATTTCTATATGGCAGCTCGGAGATGGATTCGCATATTTCACATGTAAACAAGCAGTAAAAGCATAAAGAGCTAGTACAAATCTGGCAGCCTCCCGCTGACCAGCATCCTCTGTAAAGTGTGTATGTACAAGTCGTATGGTCAAATCAGAAGAAGAGAAGGCATAAAACAGCAAAACAAAAGATGAAGAATAGAAGCTTATCAAGCCCCTTCGCCACTTCTTGCTCCCTTTGCCTCATCCTGGGGCCACCATTTCCATCGCCCATGAAATAAAATCCACTGCTGCTATAGTTGTCATTACTGCTATTGTTGGAGTACTGAAACCCAACAGCTGAATTCCCCACAAGCGAGGGGAACACTGCCATTGCTATCCCTGTGACCGTCGGATGTGTAACTCGTGCCATTAGGTCCATGCTTGACACATAAGGGTTGTCTGTGTAGATATGATGTTGGTGGTGATGATGGTTGTTGTTGTTGTGGTAGTGGTTCTCGTCTTCCATGCCCGGGGTTTGTGGCGTGTCATAGATCCAGTGAGCAGAAGGGCGGCTGGGAATTTTTGAGTCCTCGATGCCAGAACTGACAGCTTTTCCCCTACCATATAGAGGGATCAGTGAGGACATGGAGATGGTAGTTTTGCAGACGGGACATGGTTGGGCAGAGGACTGGAGGTTGAGCCATCTGTAGATGCAGGGCCAGCAGTAAAGGTGTCCACAGAAGGTCACAACTGGGTCCTGTGCAAACTCTAGACATATATTGCAGTCAAACCCACCTTCTGGTGCCGGAGGCAGGGAGTTGTGGGCACTTGAAAGTCGCTTCATGACAGATTCTGCATCTTCACCTGATCCAATGGTACCCCTATTCAGTGAGGAGCTTATGTCCATATCCATGGTGGCTACTCTCTTACTACAACAAAAAAGTAGACAGATTGCAGATCAGTATTTGTGAACAAACACAGAGAATCTATCGTTAATCTTGATCAGCTCAAAGCTGTTTAAGGACGTTCCATCTCTAAAATGGATTATTGCCAAGAACAGACAATGGTTAATCAAGAAACCGGTTACAGTAAAATCAGCCCTTAATTCAAGAGTGACTCATTCCAAGAAGCAATGTTTTGGAGTTCTTGAGGAGGGGAGAACGGGTAGGGGTCCCCGGAGCACCAATAAATGCTACATTTTTGTGGTTAATTAACACGAACATCAAAATCTCTTCACTCTTGAAGAAAGCAAAAGATGCGGATTCGCGTACTCCTAGCATTTATGTATCTACAGATTAAAGAAAACCGCTTCACACAGAATGAACGAGCACAAGAGAAGCTATCATCTTATATGCACCGGGCAGGGAGGCGTTTCATTTACATTCGTATGACACTTCACATGCTTCTTTTCTATAAAAAAAGAATAATGATCCACGGAAAGTGCAGAGATCAGCTGACAGAAAGTGAGATAGCCAATAGGAAAGAGCACCCGTTAAAAGCTGGAATCAAGGAACATCATCCACTGGTTGGAGAGGAAGGATTTGGATTCAAGAAAAGAAAAAGGACCACAAAACAGCACACAATTTGTAGCCAAGGAATATAATCCACAGGTTGAAGGGGGGAGGATGGAAAAGAAAATGACAAACAAAAGGCATCCTAATCCTTAAAGGAATAAATAACCCGAAAAGAGCAATACAAACTTAAAGATTGATTTCTTAATTTATTAAAAACAATATTGCATATCTTGTTCCGTGTCAAACAAAAAATCCAGTAAGATAGAATAGATTACACCTTTCGCTTTCGATGAAATTTAAAAACAAACTTCATACAGAAAAATATATGAAGAAACAGAAAGAAGAGAAAAATTGTGCAAAGAAATATATGGCTAACCTAAGAAAGCATCAGAGGATTACTCGTTTGCATAAAGTAAGAGTGCTAAGCGATTAAATTAAGTTCAGTACTGCTCAAAGGACGGAGTAAAACAACCAGAAACCACAACAAGATACTTTACAAGAAAATTGGGGAAATCACACGCTCAGAGAGAGAGAGAGATGATTATCTTAAAAAACAAAAAGAAATCCGATTTCATCTGGTAGAGAAATATTGCTACCTATAGTCAATTTCCACAAAACACCGAATAAACGAAGGCATAAATTGCGCTCTTCTCACAATGGCATTTCTTGAATTGATGCAAGCAGAAAAAAACCCGAATCCCGGTCACCCCAAAGCCATGAGAGGCAGTTCGAAGGCATAGATATATACATACATACATACACACACAGAGTCGCAACCTAATAAAGAAAAGAATCTCTCAAGAGATTGAAGAACGCCAAATACGCCCAGTCAAAGATAAATAAAACGAAAACCCGCGTTGAGAAGCGAAAGGGAAAAAACAGATGGTTTTCCAAGGGCCACCTACATCTCACCAAACAGGATGTCTCAAAAGGCATCTTTTAATTAAGAAACAGAGAGAAGAAATAGGAACAAAAGAGACTAGAGAGAACAAACACTAAGAAAAAATTATTCAATCGTAACAAGACCAAAAACACCAAAACAGCAAGATGGTCTCACCGATTGCTCCCCAAATTCAAGATTTCGTGCTCTCAGAGAGAGAGAGATGTGAAATACCATATGGAGAAATCTAAAAATAGAAAAAAAACTAATAGGATGATGAGGGGTCTTTATTCCTTTGTGCTCAATCGTTTTATTATTCAACCAAATGTAGGCGAAAACGCAAACAGATAGAGAGAGAGAGAGATACCGGTGCAGCACGATCGATGGCAGAAAAAAGGCAAATCCTTTGCTGCAGATGGAGTTAGATCGTAGAGAGGGAGATTAGAAATGGAGAGATGAAGGTGGCGGTGTGTAGGAAGAAAGATGTAGAGGAGGTGGGGACAAAGAGACGCTTCTCTCACAGAAAATCATAGAAAAGAAGGAAAAACGGAGATTGGCGTCACAACCTGCCTTTCCTATTTAAAGCGACCAACAGTGTTTTCCTTTTCTGGTTTTCTATACAAGCATCACAGCGTGGAGACGACAAACCAAACAAAGGAAAAAACAAATCAGAAAAGCACCTCGCCTCTCTTTTCTGCGTGTGTTTGACACGAAATCCTTGATTAACAACCACTCAGAGATTTCGTGTTGACGAACGTACCTGAACCGGCTAAGGTTGGCTGATTCGTCATAAACCTAATATGATTTTTTTTTTTCCTTTTTTTCATAGAGAGGCCTAAGACTAACAAGCATCCACCCTTTTGGGGATTCGAATTCACCACCTGCGTGCCAGGTGAGCTAACGCTCATGTACATGATTCACACAGCGAGAAATAGCCCACTTGGTTAGGAGGTTGACTCAAGAGTTGAAGGTGATGAGTTCAATACCTGAGGCATGCATCTAGTTTCGCCCTCTACTTGATGATTCAAGTTGGGCACCTTTTGTATAAATTGGAAAAATTCTTGAATGAGTCTTGCAAGATTCAACTAATATATGGTTTGGGCAGTGTTTAAAAGTATTTAACTAAACAAAAATCCACATGATACACCATAACTTTTTCTTGAAAATACAATTTAGGTGATCTCTAACATCTAAACATGGTTTTTCTAATGATAAACTCCACAAAAGAAGATCTGCATCTTGTATTAGCATCCTAAAATGGATCTAGGCTGCACATCCAGTGTTAGTTCACCGAGCACAGTTCTTCCACTCTCGCGCTGCAAGTGCCAATATCGGTTTCGTCGATTCACTTCTTAGGCTCGTCGTGTAATATCGTATTATTTTTGCAGGCCTTAAGTTATTAGTTCGGAGGAGGCCAATCTGGCTGAGGACCATGTTTGAGCATGGTGCTTTCGTTATAAAAATAAAGAAAGAAGAAGAAACAAAAAAGATTTAAGTCGGATTATCTCAATTGAGAGATCAAACCGGCAGGCACTCCCATCTTAGTACCTCTTGCCATTGATATTGAGAGAAGTGAGGTATGTGAATACTTGCATTTAACATGTATTTCAAGAATACTCTTTCAAAAGGCTCTATAAAGCACCGAGAGCGTTAGCCTGCAAGACACTTTGCTGTTGGTGGGCAGTTCGACCCTTAAAGGATACATTGGGTGTTCCTTCTCTTGTAAAATAAAAGCAGGGGCCCCTATAAAAGGGTAATTGTGTGTTTGCTCGAGTGGTGTCATATTTTCATATTATAAAACCCTAATGAAATGTCTTTTTCATAAATTATAATGATTTGAAAATCCGGGATCCTAACTTTTCGGCTCATTAAAGTCTATGCATCGGGACTTGAGTAAATAGATCTGGTTACCATATGAGGCGACGTCGCTGTACGAGTTTCAGAACTCTGGGGCTAGCAACAAGGGATGGGTCCGGGTCAACTCGAAGCAACTCGGTTAGGTTCCGGGTGGATACCTGATTTTTGAATTAATATTTTTTGTATTAATTCCAGTTTTTTATTAATACAGTGCAAATAACTCAACAACATCACATAGTCGAGTTTGTTTTTATCCGTTTCCCTTTTTCTTTATCTTTACCGTTTAAAGGTTCTGTATTTTTGGTTTTCTCTTTATTTTTCACTAAAAAAACAACTTTTTAAGTTACAATCAAGTCGTATTGACCTGGACACGATCGAGTCCAGTGCAGTATGTGAAAGGTGAGTCGAGAAAACAAGGTCGAGTGAGGGTCGGCCTGGCTTTTGAATTCGAACTTGAAGTGACCCGATTCGCCACCCTTAATAGAGTGTATGGCAGCATAGGGGCAATTTTTTCTTCTTTTGATCATTTTTTTCGTTCAATTTTTATTCATTGATAAGTTTTATATCATTATTTGTAATCAACCATTATCGATTAGTTACTTATGAATCTAAATCAAACAAATAAAAAAATAAAAATGAAAAAAAATCGAATAGACAATTGATCTACCAATTTTTTGATTTTTTCAATTTAAAAGATTTATTTTTACTGAGATCATTATATTTTTATTGGTTTACTTGAAATCTTTCGGGTTTTCAAACATTTAAAGATGATTTTTTATTTTAAGTGAAACTATGCGGTATACGTGTGTCACTTCCCGCCTCGCAGACCAAGAACCTGCCCCACGAACCCCTTACGCACATCCCCGCTCCCCATCCTACGAACCCACTCCACAGACCCAACCCAAAAATAATATCAGAATGGGGATGTTCAATCTAAGTTCCTCATTTTGTTCTCGGTTCGACCCTTCCATTTCTCCACGAATATCTTCTCAAGATTTCAAGAAACCCTAATCGGTTGCACTGCCGACAGCGTGTCACTATTCCCTCCGGCTATTCGTGACAATCTCTACGCTCTTCACTTTGTCTAAAGAGAAAAAGGTCTTCTCGAGATCGATCGTTGTCACCTATTGACCCAAGCCTCCTATGAACACCCTGGTAGTTACCGGAATACCATCATCATCATCGTTTGGATTCACCTTCTCCATTCTCTCTTTCTATGCGAACCATTTCCCCTACCGTAAGACTTCTTGCTGAGCTATTAGGCATTTGGATGCTTTTTCAAGAGGCTTTCCGGAGAGATTAAGATAATGTTTTTTCTTTCTGCCCTCCAGACTCTAGTAGTTGTATTTTTAATCAGATTTAGTGGTTGTTGCTTCAGTGAAAAATAGATAGAGTAGGCTTCTTTGAGCAAAGATTTGATTTGTTGATATGCTCTCTATTTATTTGTGTTTTTGATATGATAATATTCGATGCGTTTTGTTATTTATTTTGTCCCAATTGTTCACCTCCCTACTTGCTCATGGTTCTATTTATAATCTCTACTGGCATCAATCGGGTTACCTCCGTTTACTTTAGTTTGTTTTCCGTTTTATTAATTTTGGGTGCTGCAATTTTATCGATGTAAATCAGCTGGTTCACCCACAGAATCATGTGTATAATTGTTTTGTTGCTGTTTTAAATTTGTGCGACTCTGTCAATAACTATATTGGGACATGGCTCCGGTGGTTGGTGGGGATGGGTCTCCCTGAGGACCCATGGAAGAAACAGGGATGGAGACGAGGGAACTTTCTGTCCCGTTGTGGGGAGGGGGGGGGGTCAAGTTCCTAAAGGGAGATGGGGATGAGGACCATGATCCTCGTCCCACTGTGCTCTATGAACATCTCTAATAGACATGATCCAATCACACACTCTCTTCATATTATATATATATATATATATATATATATATATATAGAGAGAGAGAGAGAGAGAGAGAGAGAGAGAGAAATTGTCTACCTAAAAGCATTGGAAACTGAAAGCATTGGAAACTATGAAATGCTAAATCAAACGTTAGTTGGTATACAAGAAGAAATTCTCTCATATTAAAGTAGGCATTTTTCAATGAAAAGTTCATAAGTTTCAATAACTGCATCTCGTGGGGAGCGTAACAAAGTAGGTGAACTGTGTACCCCAACTGTGGAAGGGTGTCTTAAGGAATTGGACCCCAAAGAGATCCAAGTGAAACCAGGGAGAGGCGAACCCGGTTTTGCACCTCATTGTGGGCGCCCTTTGGAAAAACTGGCGGAAGTTTCGTGTTTTAAGTGTGTCGTGTCATTTCTTTTTTTTTTTACAATGGGGACGTCGAAAACGGATGCATGCCCGGGGTATCGAAGTCATGATGTTCAACTTGTGAGTTAGCATACTATCCGAGTGAGTTATTAATCGTTGAGCATTAATTTTATTCTCATTTCGACCCAAGCACAACTTGTGCTTTTTTTTTCACCTCGTGTTCACAGAAAGAATCAGCTTTTTTGGGTAGTGCAGAAATTGTATCAGAAACTGCAAGTGATTTTTGTGTTTCATGTTATAACTCACTTGGTTTTAAAGCAAGTCAACATGAATATGACTAAGCTTTCTTTTTCAGTTTGGGTGGGAACAGACACGGCACTTTCTGGGTTGTGTTCGTTTTGGGTTTAAACTTGTCACCCTAAGCTTAGTCTATTCTGTTTCTGGTGTATGTGAGACGTGCGTGCTAGGAGTATCAGAGAGGTTAAGAATGTGAGTTTGGAGTGCTGGTGCCCATGATTCCGACTTGATTCGCTTGAAGTCTACCATGATGACCACCATATTTGTGTCGTGTACAAAAGAAAAGGGTAAGTGTACCCAACTGGGGCTGCAGTGGCATCACGAGTTCATATCGCTCTTCCTTGCCACACCGATTGGGGTATATCAATTGACCCATGATCCGTACAATCATATGACCACCATATTAAAATCACTCATGATATTTGACATTTCTATAAATAAGCATGTCTAATTAAAGATGGACATCTATCCTTTCTTCTTTTATTTTTCCTACGAGTAGGTGTAATGTAGTCTTTTCATCTTTCTTAGCACATCGAGTGCCTATGAAACTAACAACTCCTATTGACAACCGAGATATGTGACAACTCCTATCGACAACCGAGATATGTACAATCGGATTCTCCCGTACCCATTATATCACCTCATACCTTATCCAGTTATGTTTTCTCCTTGAGTCTTTGTCTTCTTTCCTTTTATTCGTGTGGGACTGCCACTCACATATTTGACATGCACAGTTGAACCTACATGTTTATTCATGGGATTGTCCAGTTTATGTAGACTCGATCCAATCGAGTTTATTCCATAGCATAATCCAACACAAATGTTGACTATTCGATATCATCCCCGATCCATAGCACTAGACCGCCAGTCTCAAAACGATCAAGTAGGACATCCTCCACACAAGCAAAATGAGAGCATGTCGTTATACCTCACATACAATTGAATGAAGATGCTCTTGAATGCCTTCGACCATCAATTAGTGATTGGTTATAGGGGTAATTTAGGGATTTTTAGACGATATTGTTCTAGAAGTTCATGCTCAAACAACATAGAAATGAGCGTTGATGTTCGGCACCTACACAGGAAGACAGAATGTCTTAGGAACGTTTGTGGCTCGAGAGCTTGACTTATAGTATGAACAAGTCAACATCTCTCGACAATCACTCGAGTTCTCGGTCTAATTTTTGTCATTTAAAGCAACTGCTATTACACAACCTTATGTTATCTTGATATCATCCAATATGTAGGGGTGCTTACCAAATGTTGGGAGGCATATATCCAAGATCTTATCCCTTTGTTCCTCTAGTTGCATCAGTCTTTATGGTGACCCAAACGGGGGTGGGTATTCCACCACCAGCACAACCGAACTTTGGCCTTTGAATTTCCTACCTCATCTAGTATACCGACCCGAGGGACCTCCCTATGTTTTCAATACTCTTCGACCCTCGAAAGCGAAAAGAGAAGGAAGCAAAAACCTAGCTTTTCGACATCTTGAAAGTTGATTAGATCTTTGATTTACTTTTCAAAAATTGAGAAATCCATTTATTGAAAGGGCATTGAATTCCATTTTGAGAAAAACTCAAGAAGATATCACAATACTGTCAGTGTCACAACTTGACTTCACATAGTATAAACCAATGTGTCAAGTTTCACTTAGTCATACAACACGCTATCATAAATGAACATCTTCAGTTCTAAAACAAGAAACTTAAGACTAATGTTAATTCATTCCCACCTATATCAATTATTGCAAAAGATGGTCTAGTGTTTCAACTATGCACCATTATAGTGCAACGTAGATAACAAACTCACTTTACTCCAGAAGAGGGGAGTCAATCATTGTCACATATGTCTCATGACCAAACAAGTTTAGATCACATAATGTCTGGTTAGAAGGTGGAGGCAATGGACAAATGTGATTTTTCTAAACTAGTTTATTTGTCAAGTCATCTCATATACCAACCTTAGGGATACATCCAATGAAATCATCAAAGAAAACCGGGACATAATATGGGGTTTCACCTAAGGCTTCATCGTTAGTTTTTTCATCAAGGGTTGTCTCAAGTCGGCAGGAAAGGTGACCCATTGTTCCAAGTATCTTCAAGGCAGAGAGACCTCACAATCAATGATTCATCAGCGTGTCAATGCCCACCTCAAACCATTGAGATGTAAGTACATAACGGTTTAACTTTTGGATATTTTGTAAGGCAAAAACTCTTTTCGAGGTCGAATGATCAAGTCTCCAGCCGACCCCTTGAGAGGTGAGCAATGGCTAGAGAATTCTCGTACTCAAAAGCAACGTACTCAACGAAGGAGGGATCAATATAGAAGGCAGCTTGAACTTGATGGCCACCCTAATGATCATGAAAGATATCGTTTGGGTCATCATCCTCGAGTTGTTATCGATTCCAACGAAGTCGGAAAACGATTGCCTCAAGAGACAAAAATGAAATTCTCAACCCTTTGAGACAAACATGCCTCTAAAAATATGAGGGATTCACATTAAGGAGATCCGTTGACAAAGAACTCTACTCAGGTAGGTATTTCAAAAAAAGAACTCTAGTCGATAGGTATTTCAAAAGTGGATCTAGAGGATGCCTTGTTTGAAGGGCGTTTATATTTTCTTTTTGAAGACCTAGACAAATGGATTAAAGCAATTCTTGCTAAATGGAGGAAGGACTAATTGATTGTTCATAATCCCAAGGAAGAAGACACTAGATGACAAATAGAGGCTCTTATCCCTTTGTGACAAGAAGGCCTTCATGCGTACATGGCAGATCACACAAAAGAGGTTAAAGAACTAGAGGAAGACTTCTAACAGCAAAAAGTAGAGATCAAGGAGCACAAAGTATATATCACAAACTTTGAAATACAACATGCTCTAGAGATTGGGTCAAGTACACGTGAGTTTTCACAATTTGCAATAATTATTATAAATTCACATGATTCATTATTGACCAAAGTTGACAAAAGGTTGCATATGTTGATTATCAATAACCTAGAATTGGAAGGAGTTGCTGAAGACGATGACTATTTCTCGAATGAGATATATATATCTAATGTAAACTTTGGCAACCATTATGAGGATTCTTTGCATTTTTAAAAAGGCATGCTTTCTATTTTATTGGCGAGTTTTGCTTTTGGAGGATATATGCGGCTGATTCTGGAGGATGACTTCCTAGTAGATAAACTAGATTGGGTGGCTTTAGTGAGTAGTATTGACATTTTGATGATATTTGAGAGACTACCAGATGATTTGGCAAGACATTTGTGAGCATTATAAATTATTGTAGAGGTGAATCATCATCCTTTTAAATGAGTGTTCATAGACAGGAGTGTTGTATTAAATGTAATATCAAGTAACACATTATGCAAGGTTGGGGGATGCATGCTCACTACTCATTTAATTTCGATGAACCTCAAGATGTCTGATTTTCAAGGGGAACCACCAGAAACCATGAGAGAAATAGTTGTTGAGCTAAAGGTTAGCTTGAAGACTTTGGCTACCTCTTTCTTCATGGTTGATACTAATTTGGGTTATTCTCTACTACTTGGAAGGGACTAGATACATTCTAATTATTGTATTCCCTCAACATTATCAAAAGCTAATATTCTAGACTAGCGAAAAGTTCGAGGTCATTGATGAAGAGGAAGATCATTTCATAGTCAATGTTAAGGCCTCTGAGGCATTATTCTATTCACGTTGGGTGAGTCTTGTCAGTGTACCTAAAACCTAGGAAGAGATGTGATCATGCCAATTAACTACTGATAATTTCACTTTTTGACTTAGCCGATTTACAACCAATACCTAAGGTGACTCATGAATAGTCATCCTTAGGTTATCCGATATTTCTTCCATCCATTGGAAGCTCATCATATTGAATGAAGTCTAAAAGGGATATATACTAAATCACTTGTGGGACAAGTAGAAAATTATTCCATTCTTGTAATTTGCTACCCGTCAGAAGGGGAGTAACATTCAATTATCATAAGCAGAAGGATGTGCCTAATTTCATCCCAGCAAATCCTTTGATTGAGGTGAATTTAACTCAAAAGGAAAAACAAGACCAACAAAGATGAGTGCTCACATGTCTAACGAGAATTGGTTATATTTAGTTGAGTTGCTTAAGCAGTATAAGGATTACTTTGCTTGGGAGTATTATGAAATGCCTGGTTTACCTTGAGAGTTGGTGGAGTTTATTATTCTGTTAAAAGTAGTGATGAAACCTTAAAGGCAATCGGAAAGAAAATTCAAATATGAGATCATTTCAGCCATTAAACAAGAGCTACAATGTCTTTTGGAGATCAAGTTCATCAAAATAACTAGGTACGTAGATTGGTTGTCTAATATAGTTCCTATCATTAAGAAAAATGAAAAATTGTGAATATACATTGATTATCAAAATCTTAACTTGGCCACACCAAAGGTTCAATATGACATGTTGATGGCATATATGTTGATTGATGCAACAGCTGCTCATGGGATTTTGTCATTCATAGATGGTACCTTGGGATATAACCAAATTAAAGTGAATCACAAGGATATGCATAAGACAGTGTTCCAATGCTCAAGTTTATTAGGAATCTATGTATAGGTAGTGATATCATTTGAACCTAAGAATGTTGGTACCACATGTCAATAAGCAATGAATTATATTATTCATGATTTAATTGGAAAAATCATGGAGCTATACATTGATGATATTGTGGTCAAATCTAGGAGTTTCAAACAACATTTGTTTGATCTTCAACAGGCTTTTCAGTTGATGCAAAGCTATGCTTAAAATTAAATCCTAATAAGTGTGCTTTTGTAATTTTTGTTGGACGTTTCTTAGGTTTTTTGGTATATAATAGAGGGATTAAAGTTAACCCAAATAAGGCTAAGGCCATCATTGATGTTTGACCGCCAAAGACAAGGAACGAATTGCAAAGTTTAATCGAGAATGTTCTACAACATTTTATTACTAATACCACAAATAAGATTATTCTTTTAACAACATTGATGAATTTAAAGGATGTGGATGACTTCATTTGAGGAACATAACAACAATTGGTATTTGAGAGGATAAAGGAGTATATAGCGAAATCACATGTGTTAGTACCCCCAAATTATGAGAAATCATTTAAATTGCATATAACCACTACGAAAAAATCGATGAGTGCCACAAATAAGATGATTCTTTTAACAACATTGGTGAATTTAAAGGACTTAGATGACTTAGTTTGAGGAACAGAACAACAGTTGGCATTTGTGAGGATAAAGGAGTATCTAGCAAAACTGCAAGTGTTGGTACCCCCAAATTTTGGAAAACTGTTTAAACATCATATAACTGCTACGAAAACTTTGATCAATGCCCTCTTCATGCAAGATGCTGAGAACAATATTGAGGTTACTTTTTTCTATTTCAATCAATTACTTACTAATTTAGAATTTTAATATTCTTTGATAGAAAAGATATATTTGGCCTTCTACCACGCTTATATGAAATTGTAGCATTATCTTCTCACAACTGAAGTCTAGGTGATAAACAAACTTGATATATTTTTCATTACTTAGGCTACCCAACTCTTAAGAACAAGCTAGTGAAGTGGGCAATCAAGTTTTGTCCTTTTGATTTGAAACATTACTCCCTCAAAGTAGTGAAGGGTCAAGTAGTGGTTGACTTCTTAGCACATTTTTTATGCATCGAGGCTACTGGCCCCTTAAAAGTAGCACATAATATGATATCTTAGCAACCTTGGTCGGTGATGTTCGATGGCTCAAGGTGTAATCAAGATGTGGAAATTAATGTCTATACTATTTCTCCAATCGAGAGAGTAGGTATGCTCCTATGTCCTTGGAACCAGGCCTTACTAATAATGAGGCCATGTACTAGGCTTTGATCTACGATTTAAGTCTGGTGTTATTGTTGAGGCAAGAAAAGTAGAGATTTATGGTAATTATCAAGGTGTGTTAAGTCAATTAATGAGATTACCAATGCCTCATTTCGAACTTATAAACCTTGTATCAACATGCGGAAGATTTATTAGGAACCTTTTTTGAAGTAAAATTACCATACGTTTGAGAGATAAAATCAGGTGGTGAATAATTTAGCCTAGATTGCTTCGGGTTATAAAACAATATTTGGATCCCAAGCAATGATAACCTCAACTCAATATATGGAAAGATCTCATAATTGGAGAGATTCGATGGTGAAATGTTAAAATCAATCTTTGCAATGCTCGAATATTAAGTTTTGATGTAGGGCATTAAGTTATACTCTATTAGATAGTAAGTAGTATAAGTGAAGCCATGAAGGTTTGTTTTTTAGATTTTTGAATAAAAATGAAGCTCGAATGGTGACAAAGGAATTTGTGAGACTCATCGGTCAAGACCTAAAATGAAGTGATTGATATATTGACATAAGTATTATTGACCAACTATTCATCAAGATTGCAATAATTATGCAAAAAAGTGTCAAAAACATCAACATTTCAATCCTTTATAGAAAGCACTTATGGTAGAACTATATCTAATCATCAAGACATGACCATTTCAAAGTTGGTCCATTGACGTGATTGGAAAGATCTATCCAAAATCTTCAAAATAGCATACTTTCATTATAGTGGCAATAGATTACTTTAGTGAGTGGGCTGAAGCCCTCCCATTAAAGGTGATGACCAAGGAGGGCGTAATCAAGTTTATCAATGATTGTATTATTTTTTAGTTTGGAATACCACAATCACTTACGCCAGATCAAGGGACAATATTCATAGGAGAGAAGGTAACAATTTTTTTTTAGAGCTTCGGAGTTAAGTTGATACATTCAACCCCTTACTATACACATGTGAATGGCCAAGCTGAGACTACCAACAGAGTAATTATTGATTTAATAAAAAAGTTCCTTGAGAATAATCTAAGAAGATGGCAAGTGGTATGGCTTGAGGTTCTTTAGGTATACCAAAACTTCAAAGCTTCAATGATTGGTATGACTCTATTTAATGGTCAAGTTGAGGCTACCAACAGAGTGATTATTAATTTAATAAAAAGTCCATCGAGAACAATCCAAGGAGATGGCACAAGATGTTACTTGAGGTTCTTTAGGTATACCAAAACTTCAAAGTCAATGACTAACATGACTTTAGTTCGGCTTACGTATGCACTTGATGCAGTATTACTGATGAAAATTAATGTCAAGTCTTTGCAGATAACCAAACAAAACAATTTACAACTTGATGACTATTTACAATCATTAATAATATAACTCGATTCGGTGGGCAAAGACCACTTGATAGCATTCAATAATTTGCTTACCAATAAGTGAAAAGTTGTTCAAGAATACAACAAACATGTTCAAGCAAAACAATTCAAAGAAAGAGATTTAGTTTCGAAGACCATCTTATCAATAGCCCAAAAAGACCACTAGGTTGGAAAGTGATTTTCCAATTGGGATGGACCATATTTAATCTCTAAGGTTCTATTAGGAGGGGTGTAGAAATTGGCAGAAATTAAAGGGAAAGAGCATGCATTCTCATCATTATCCTTCGATGACAGAATTGGCAAATGATAAATCATAGACAAAAAGAAGGGGATGGGTGATAGTTTGATGCAAGACATAATAGTAAAACTATACTATGCGTACTCACCACTAACTTTCGTTTCATGAACACAAGTGATGTAATGGTATAACCACATAAATGTGTGGTATTCGTCATCCATCACTAGTCCATTACTTGAATGATGATGGATAAAGTGTCACAAGAGAGTTGTAAGGAGAATTTTGGAGTATGAAAATTATGATATGCTAAAGAGATAGAATCAATATCATTGATTGGAAGACTTATAATCACTTGGACATCCAAAATGGTGGGAATATCATTCCAAAAGGAAATTGAAAGAATTATGCCAGGATTTTAGAAGGTTAAGAAAGAATAAAGGAGGTTGATCATACAATATAACATGATGAGTTCATGATTACCCCATTTAACCCAAAGGGCATGCTTTTGATCTTAACTCTATCCTCCAAATTGGTATAATCTGATTGGTTGTAGACCAGCGATGGAGGAAATTTGGAGATCGGGGCATCACGAATTCTCTATGATTCAAAGACAATTCAGAGAGGCGAGAGTTGATTCAACGAATAGAAGAGGAACAACTTCTGAACGAGAAGCCATGAGAGGAAGAAGACGAGAAAATCTAGAAAAGGTCTCCCAAGTTTTCAAAAAGTATAAAAATTAGGAATGAGGTTGTTACATTTGTAGACCCTAACATCGGTTGAATAGAATCCTGGGATTCATGTTGAAGAGACAAATGTGTCAGTTCTTTTAGTATGAAATTAATTTTGGTATGACTTATACCCTTTAAGATTATGGATATGGAGTTATAGGGGGTATGTGTTGATGCCATAAAATGTATGAGGATACATGGCATGAGATGAAAAGTTTCAAAAAAAGGACACATGGATTGTGAAGGGTTATGATTTTAAGCGTGCGAGAGAAGCCTATTATCATGAGATGATTGTATGGATCATGGGATTAGTTGACATATCCCAAGAGTGGCATGAATAAAGAAGTGGGAAGTTATCCAAAAAAAAAAGCTCAATACGATATTTGTCATTTGTGTGAAAGCCTATAAATAGGCATGTGTAATCAAGGATGTGCATCCAGGAATCAATAATATAGTTGCAGTTTCATTCTTCTTTTACTTTCCCTATGAGTAGGCATAATGTAGTCTTTTCATCTTCTTGAGCACGTCAAGCAATCAGCAATCATGATACATCGGATTATCAGGAACCCATTCCATTGCCTAATACCTTTTCCAATTATGTTTTCCTGTTGAGAACGAGGGCTAGAATTCTCTAACATGCATTTTATATTCTCCTCTTATTTGTGTGTACCATGTCAATTCTTGTTAACCTATATGTGATCATGACTAGGGATTGGCAATAGTACATGAAAGGGAAAATGAAGTTTCAATGGGATTCAAATAGCAGAACACAACAAGAAGGGACATAAAAAATAAATGATGATAGGTAAACACACAACTAAATAGCACACCAAGGCACTGCCTTATTAAGGCATTCTTAGAGCAGTAACATGCTTAGACTGGGCCTTATTTATCACTTGAAATTATTCATCATAAAGCCACACAAGCAGCAATGTCGATTCTAATAACAAGCTTGTTCCCTTGTCCAGTGAACTATTTTTGAGTTTGTGATGCATATACAACTTTAACAAATAGCTTTTACTGTCCACAATTGCAACTTATAGAAGCTTTAGCAGCAAAATTGTTGAGAACAGATGCAAGGATGCTGTACAAAAAGAAAGGAAACAAACGAATGCAGTCGAAACCAAATAAGAGAAGATAGAAGGAAAATCTCAAACTAGAGTTGCATGGAATATCCATCCTACTAAAAGGTACATGTGCTTGGGTGTTCATTACTTTGGAAAAGGCTTATGGCATGGTAACAAAAGATTCTTCAGAAAATGCTGGAACTGTCAGGAACATAAATTGAAATATAAAGAACATTCCATTCTTTTACTCATAATTTGTACTTTTACACACACACACACACACACACACACATATATATAGTAAATGCATAAGGTCTTTCAACACATAATCTTAATCTTACATAACCATTTTCACCCTTCAATTAGCACATGGTAGAGATTTAAATTAAAAGTATTATTGTACTTTTATACTTATATACTTACATTAATTATTTTTTGCTTTTATCACCTCAACCATTTGTTTGAAAGATATAATGATGGAGATATTTATACAAGTATGCATCAAAAGACATTATGCATTTACAACTACCTCTGCATATATATATATATTATATTTATATGTATATTATATTATATATATACACTTGAGAATAGCCACTTGGGCAAAGTTTCTGTTGGCCGTGGGTAAATCGGCCACCTATGACAACTTCAAAAGTCCTACGTAAAGGAATCACTGCCTTTAGCACCTTAGATATTTATGTGAACCATGCTCGCACATGGGAAGGGCCACTGGCTCCATATCTCAGTTGAGGCGAGTCGGCCAACTATATAATACTACAAACCTCAAAACCCAACCAACGCGAATCAGTTCGAAACCGCTTGTGGTCAAAAAGTTTGGCTTAAAAAAAGTAGGGAGACAGTTTCAGCAGCCTAAAGAAAGGCATTGATTAGGGGTTGCCAAGCTACATTCTGTTTGGCTTTGCTATGTTCACCAGCCTTGGAGCCTATAAACTCCGCCATTGCTCTATCCAAATCAGCGAGGAAGAAAGAAATTAAGAGAGAGAGAGAGAGGGAGAGAAGCAGCCATGTATAAGTTCTCTTGCACCGTGATGCTGCTCCTACTCCTTTCTCTTGCATCTCCATCGGCCCAATTATCAGACCTTTTGCCACGGCAGATGGATGGTTGCCAAGAGGAATTCTCCATCTTTGATGAGAAATGCGATAGCCTGAGAACTAGCGGGAAGCCAGACAGTCGTTGCTGCTCTGGCCTCACCTCCATATCCAGCTCCCTGGCTAAATCTAAGTGCCTCTGCAATATCCTCGTTCAATGCAACCTCCCAACCTCACCTATCTTTCTACCATTCGGTCACAACTTACTACGTGCTCCCCGCACATGTGGTATCCCTCTCAATTGTCCAGGTACGTTTCATAAAACATGATTGCCCAGCTGCTGATCTAGTGTATATCTTACGGAGGGGCAAATGTCCCACGAATTTTTAGAATGCGCCGAGCTATAGACATTATAGACATGGCTGATTCCGGTTTCTTCAAAACCTACAACCGTAACCTTTGGATTGGTTCTGGTTTTGATTTCGTAACAGCTGGTTTTGAAGCGGTTCTGAATTGAGTTTAGAACGGTTCGAAACCAGTAAATAATATTATTTTTTTAATTGTAAAGTAAATTTTTTTAAATACTGTTGGTATTGGTTGATTTTAATTTAAAGGTGAAACTGGAACCGAACCTGGTGATTCCTGATTATGATTATGGTTTCAGCCTGTTCCTGATTCGGTTGCAGTTGAAACCACCGTCAGTTTGAAACCGGTCATGTCTATACATGTATATTATAGTTCCACGCCTTCAGTGTCAAGGCTTTAGTCTGCTATTGACATTGGCTTTGTCTTGCCCCGCCATGACAGGCCCTACCTTGGCCTGTCAGGCACGGCCCTTATGGCTCTCACTGTCGTGATGGTTAAGGCTTTCAACAATTGGAAGGTATTAACAATGGCCTAATCAATGTGTGCCTGTACATGTGTGTGACCACCGTCAGTTTGAAATCGGCCATGTTAAATAATATTTTTTCATTTTAAAGTAAATTTTTAAAAATACTGTCGGTATTGGTTTGATTCCGGTTTACAGGTGAAACTGGAACTGAACCGAGTGATTCTGATTCTGATTCTGGCCAAGAGTTCTATGGCTGGTCGGCTAGTTTCAACCTCTTCCTGATTCGGTTGCAGTTGAAACCACCGTCAGTTTGAAACCGGCTATGTCTATACATGTATATTATAGTTCCATACCTTCAGTGTCAAGGCTTTAGTTTGCTATTGACATTGGCCTTGTCTTGCCCCGCCATGACAGGCCGTACCTTGGCCTTCGGGCACTGCCCTTATGGCTCTCACTGTCGTGATGGTTAAGGCCTTCAACAATTGGAAGGTATTAACAATGGCCTAGTCAATGTGTGCCTGTACATGTGTGTGTGTATGAGAGAGAGAGAGATACTAAAGTGCCTTCCTCTACTTCCAGCTATTCTGGGTCTTCGTTCAAATTCTCCTTATTCAGCAATTTTTTATAATAAACCACGACCACGACCACGACCATCGTCATCGTCAACATCAGAGGTCCATTATGAGGAGAATCGGTACGACGATTTTCATTAATGGATCGCATACCTCAACTTGGCAAGGGAACCAGTTTGAAGAATTACAAGTTGAGGATGGCAGTGATCTTCATTGGAGTTATTTCAAGTCTCAATGATGAAATATATTCTATGAGTTGAGGATACATCTTGTGTACGTCAGCAAATACTCTGCGGCATGTCTAAACTCTTTGTTGTTTTGACGTCTGGGGTCGCTCTCTTCTTTATCAATATAATCAATCTTCTCTCGTCATTACAATCTTGTTCTTTGAATTACTTGTTCAATCTCCCGTGACACCTTAGAATTGGTTTCAGTCCAGATATAGGGCGCGACACTGCAAATGTTTTCCAAATTAGCGACAGATTAATTATGTATCTGTTGCTAATTTCTAAAATGAAATACGGTGCTAATTCCTAACTATTGGGTAGCTAATCCTATTCAATTAATTAACAAATAGATTAGAGTTTTATCTTTTAGTGTTCATTAGGCCACAACGTGTCAAACTTTGTTCTTGTTCGTTCAAATCGTGCCCGTTCGTGTACACTGAAGCAGCATCCCTTTAGTTCTTAGATGCAAAGGACCATACAACAACCAAGAAGAAACCTAGAACTCCTTGGAATGAAATTACAGATAATACATGAGATATATCAAAATTGGCATTTTTTAACAAGAGAAAAGGATATTGCTATAAGCAGTAGCTCCTCGAAAGGTAATGGAAAAACCACAGAACAACAATAAGGAAGAAAATTAAGTTGGTTGAGAAGCAAAAGAATTATGAAAGTAGTGATCAAAGTGAGAAGATATTAAGAAAGAAGAGAACGAGAAGGCGGGCAGAATCAATGTCTTCTTTCAAAATTTGACACCTGCTCCACACCCTTAACGATGGTGGTGCAGTTTGAGAACATTAGCAGCACTCCCCTTTTCCTCTCCCTTTTAGCCGAACTTGTAACCATAAACCTTTCTGGTTGAGAAATAAAATGGCGATGATGGCAACTCTGAGGGCCTGCCAATTTTTGTTGGTGGTCAAAATGATGGCGTCACATTGGTTGGTGTTCAAGCCATTATTTGAGAAAACGAAACCCTAGGAATTTTATGATGGTTACAAAATGGAAATAAAACGCTTGAATTAAAAGCTTACCTGCTACACTTTTACTCAGGGGAAGACGTGCTTTGACACCTTTGACTTCTAGATTAAATATTGGAGACCCTTTCAGTTGCCAACGAGTCAAATAAAATCTGAGACGAAGTGAATGGTACTTGATTGTGTCCGTCTTGAGCTCGGATCTTTACAAACCAGGCATGAAGGGGTTCATCATGACCCAAACCACAACCGGCTCGGTTCATTCACCAGCCTTTACAAACCAACAATTGTGTGTTTTCGTGTGTGAGAGAGGAGAGGGTGCCTTCCTCTACTTCCAGTTCTTCTTGGTCTTCCGACGAATTCTCTCGAGGTTTGTCAACGAGGTTTGTTGTTTTCCTTTTTGTTGCGGGAGGAGGGAAAAAGTGAGGAGAGATAAGACAGTAAAAGGAAGAGAAAGTAGGAAACGAAAAATGCTTCGATTTGATGTTCTTTTTTAATTTACTATGCAGAATTTTTGCTACGATAAACTTGAAACTGTTGATAAGTCTTTCATATGCGATACCAGATGTGCCAAACAGAATGCCAAATGAAAACTAATGAATACTGCTGTATTAGTTAGTCATTTGGTGAACACAAACTGGAGTTTCAGCCGAGTGTCGAAGAGCTATGTTGTTGAACAATGTTGAGTCTATTTTGCTTAGGTGCGCAGTGACAGTTTAGAGGGAGAGCAGGTCACGTTGAAACCAGAGAAATTGTAAGCGTAACAAACACACGGTATTTGTTCATTTAATTAAAAGATCGACCATTTTAAGCACTAAACAGACTTGAATCTTCCTGTAGAAAAGAAATATCATTTGTTGGCAGATTTGGAAACACCATTTGCTGAATGCAGAAATTTATTTTTAGGAATAGGACCACATATTGCGATTCGGTGATCGTTTTGTCGAATAGAGCCGGATTGTGAAAGCCAAAGAAAGAAATAGTACCACATACATGGCATTCTTTTTATTGGCAAGAGGGGTTAAGTACATGGCATTTTCAGTAAACACAAGCAGAAGCAATTCAGGAAGAGAAAAGTGGTCGCCGAATACTGTGGTTGCTCTTTGAAGAGAGACAGTTTCAGATGAAATTTTTGGCTTAGCTTAATTCTGATTTTCAAGGACATAATTACTAACTAAGTGCACACCCTCTTTTTAAAATATCATATACCTCTCCCTCTCTCTCCTCCATTTGTTTTTCTCTCCTTTTACTGGAGCCCACCTTACTGCCACCCTATCTCGCCTTCCTCTCTTCTCTCTCAACTTTCTTGCTATTCTCTTATTCGTGCCACCAGGGCCCACTGCCCTCCTAATGCTGAAGCCCTCCACTTCTGTCTCCCTCTTTCATCTTATTGCTGGCCCACTCTCTCTCATCTCTCATCTCCCATCTCCCATCTCTTTTTGCTCTCTCGTAATCCTAGCCGCTCAGCTTTCTCTCTCATGTCATTGAAGTTCGTTACCAGCCTCTATCCCCTCTCCACCTCCCTCTCTTTTATAAGGGACAGATACACCGTAGAGGACATGCACCCCATGCATCTCCTTTACACAGGAGAGGCGCATGGGTACACCTCTTTGGGTGTGAGTAAGAGAGAGAAAGGAGGAGCACTCTGCTTAGTAAGAGTAGTATGGAGAAATAAAAAGGTGCATGTTAAAGGTATATGTTTAGTAAAAAAGGTATGTCTTTAATAACACTCTTTTAAGAGTTAGACAAGAATTTTGATACAAGAATATCTAAAAGCATAAATAAAACAGTAATTTTGTCATTCCAAAATTTTGTTTTCAAATATTAATAGTACCAAATTTTATTTAAGGTGAACCATCAAAATATGAGGCTCTCATAATTGCAGGTGAGGAGGCTTCAAAGGGCTATTAGAATCTATTACCCGAGATCAATAAAAATCAAATAAACAAATTCATGTCATAGAGCCGAAGTATGAATTCTCATTAATCTCATAATCATTAGCTTTCGTTACATTATAGAGATAAATAAAATACTCTAAGTAGTTTCATGACTTCTTTGACAAATTATTAATATTGAAATAAGCAACTTTTTAGAAAGAAGATGTATGAAAAAACTTCCACATAATAAAAACCTAAATAATAAACTTCCTTAGAAGCCAAATCTCATAAAATAAGCAACAATTGACTCTCTAAATTTCTTAAAATATCTAAATAGATTAAGTTTATTTATCAGCTACTCTCTTTTAGGCTTGATGAAGATATATGCAATTTGATCTTAGACTTTTCAAACTCAATCTCCTTTTTTGAAATATATTTTCTAGTAAAATAGTACCTTGTATCTATATATGTTTGCTCCTTTTATAAAAGATTACATCATACAGCTATGAACTTTTTATGAACACCAATCTTCGTTGTATGTTTTTGTGATTGATAAAGTTTCTTTAATATACTTCTAAGCCAAATTGCATGATAAATACAAGAAATTATAGCCACATATTTTACTTCACGCGTAGATAAAATAATGAGTTGTTTTACCAAATATCGAATTGTCTATCAAGAAATCAAACCTAGTAGGTGTTTGCCGATTATCAATATTATTGGGCCAATCACTAACACAATAGCCAAAAAACTTGAAATATTGAGCAGTTGTATAAAATATTAAGCAGTTATATAAAGGATTCCAAAATCAAGTCCACCTTTTATATATCAAAGTATTATTTTGGTGATCCACATATGATAAATGAGGATCTTCCATGAATTGACTAATAAGACCAACACTAAAAAAGTATTTGGTTTAATAAAAGTCAAGTACCTTAAGCTTCCAACGGTACTTTTGAAGAGAGTAAGATCACCTCCATCTTCATGCTTGAATAACTTCAAGCCAAATTCAAGAAAGGTGTTGATTGGATTGCAATTTTCCATTTAGGTTTACGTTCGATCAAAATTAGGTTAACCACATATAAGCAAACAAATAAAATATCATGATCTTTACTAACCTTCACATAAAACACATGCTCATGTGGGTATCGATAAAGCCATTCTCTTGAAAATAGTTATCAATTATAAAATTCCAAGCACATGACACTTTCAAACACAAGCCTTCTTTAATTTTAAGAAATTATCTTCATATCCTTCAACTAGACAACCCAATTGTCGATCCTTGTAGACTTCTTCCTCAAAACCTCCATCCAAGAAAGTCAACTTCATGCCCACTTGATAAATCTTTCATTGATTTTTGAGTCACCAAAGAAATAATTAATTGAATAGTTTTCAATTGAACAACTGGAGGTGTGTGTGTGAGTTTGTATGTTTGCATGTGTGGGTGTGTGTGTATATACATATGTGAGTGTGCGTAAGCACGTGTTGTGATTTGCAACCAGCAAGCAAGAAAGATTGAGAACCACTATTGCCTCCATGGCCTCTTCTATTGAATCCCCAATTTGATCTTGTAAGCGTACCAGAATTTTTCTTTGAAAAAAATTAATGAAGTTCTTTTCAAAAATTAATTTAAAAATTAAGAAAAGGGCTAAATATCTTAGATTGTTGGATTTTCATAATTTTAATATTTAAGAAAAGTTCCATCGATAGATGAATGTTAAGGAATATTTAAAAATTAAGAAATTTTTTATTTTAATATTTAAAAATTAATTTTAATATTTAACTTTCGGATTTTGAGCTCAAGCAAATAAAAGAGTGTCAAAAGGAACCAATTCAAACGTCCCAATGTTAGGCATTTCATGGTTCTAAATTCAAGTTCAAGTTCCATCGGTAGATAAAATTTGGATCCAAAGGAGGTTCAAATACATTTCATAAAAGCAGCATCATTTAAAGTCAATCGAACTCAAATTTGCATTACAAGATCCTGGTTTTAGGCTCAAAGAAGGGTTCACGCCCACACCTAGTTGGACACCATCAAACGTGATAAGGAAATTATATCTTGAAGTGTGGTAGGCTCTCTCGAAGTGTATCAGGCTCCAAGGAAGGGTTCCCGCCCACTGGCTCAAGATAGGATTGTTGTCCGCGTGTATCCTAAAGATAACGCTAAGGAGTTTTAGAAGAATAACATGTAATAATAAGATGTTTTAGAAGCATAGTCACTATGAGCACACTCTCTTTTGATATTCACACACCCTCAACCCCTTCATACCTAAACTGTCTTTGCTCTCATTCTCTCCTGTGACTCACACCATATGGTCGCTCTTCTACCTTTCTCTCTCGCTCTCTCCTCCCTTTCTATCTCTTCCACTCACTCATGAAGTGCTTTTCATGGACATGGGTGAATCCCTCTCTCCTTTTATAGTTCATTTTCTCTTCCTTTTATTGTTCAATAGCTCATATTTGCTTATATTTCATTGTTTTTTTACAGAATTTTGAATACATAAGGAAAATATGGATATGCCATGAATAAAGAAAATGACCCTTGTACACCAACCCATGCATTGACTGAGTATAAACATAATGGGTTTATTATTTGTTTGTATTTTAAAAAGACAAAGTGGTCTACAGTTGAGATAAGTTGATTAAGTATGCAAGAAGGGTTGGAAGGGATTACGATAATATGGTTGTAATAATTCGATGGAAGTGGTGAACATAGAAATAAGAAGCCAGTTGATGTTTAAAGTAAACGATGGTCAACACTAAATAGATAAGGTGTTCATTTTTCACTTCAAGTTGTTGTTGAGGTGGATGGATCGTGGAAGTTGACCGTGATTAGTGAGATACATAATCATCCTCTTAGGTTCTATTTAGAACGACACTCATTTGAGGTAGATTGGTTGATAATGAATTCAACCTTTAGATGCTAAAAGTCATTGCAAACCAAAGCTTATTCTAACATAGTGGCTGAGTGGTAACTCCAATGTTAGCACAATTGAACATATTTATAATGCGAAATGAAAATAAAGTAAGAAAAATGGGTAGTCAAATAATTCTCCAACAACTCTTATATAAAATGAATTGCCACTAGTATAAACCATGACATTGGAGCATAGTAGAGATGGAAAATGTGAGTGATATTGCATTTACAAATGCTACTTTCATTCAACCTTTACATGCATTTCCAAAGATATTGGAGATTAATTGCACTTACAAGGCGAATAATTATAATGTCTTTTTTTAAGGTTGTGAGATTTTGTAAACACGCAAAATTTTCTTAAAAAATATGGTTTTCATTTTGAAATCTGGTTTTCAAAAAAACAATCTCAAAACACATGGAGTTGTATCTTGAATATTAATTTTATATAATTAGCTCACATGAGAAATCAAGTCTAGGTTGCTTTATATCATGATGCAATGTTATAACCATTTTATTGCTCGGGAAACCACTTAAAATGAGAAGCAAGATAGTCAGTGATTTGGTTGCAATAAACTGAGTATAGTGCTTATGGTTGCAACATGATCATTCTAGAAAACTTTGTCAAATGTGAATTCGGATATCCAATGTGACTTTATGAAAGTGTAGTTATATTGTGATTGTGGTGCAAGTTTTTGCACATAATATGGTTTGTGCTTAAACATATCTTTGATATATTAGACAAATTACATTTATCCTTGAGATGATGTGCATCATAACATCAGTAATTGATTATATAGAATTTGTAATTCTCAATACATGAATTCAACGTGTCACCATATGGATCTATAGATAAATATATACATGCCTATGATAAATATTGTTTTACAAACAATATATAGCGTATGTGGATTACTTTTGGATAACCTTGATGTTTATACCTTATAGTTGTCATATCCTTGATATTGGTTGATGGTGCTATTAACTTGGAATGACCAAACTGATATTGGATCATGATAATGAGATCCAGACCCCTTGTCATTGAGTTTTGTAAGGAGACATTACTCTATAATTAATATAGGATACGACATTTCTTGAAGAAAGTGATGCTTCTTTAAGGGTTTTAATCTTAAGTCATTGAATGGTTTATGACTTATTATATTATCATAGTAAAGTGGCTAGGAAAAGCACATATCTTAGAAGAGAAGGTATATCTCTTTTCATTGAAGGAGATAGTTGTTTTTTGGTTATATGAGAAAGAAGGTTGTGTAGCTGACACAATAGTTTGAGAGGATTGCTTGCATTATGATATAGAAAACTAGAACTAATCACTATAGGAGCAAGCATATAATAGTTGTATGCTATTATGTTATCTCAATAGATCCCTTATTAAAGAGAGTATTAGTGGATTCATTCTTTGAGGCCTATCCAAGCTTTGTTCTGAATGCATGGTATATGTATTTATGATATACCTAAAAGTTTGTTTACGCTGAAAAAATCATGTGGGACACAGTAAAACCTTATAAGGGGTAAAAGATCATGAGTTATTGTATTTGAAACATATGAAATACGAAGCACTAGAATAAATTGAAAAATTCAAAGTAAAAGGTTTTTAATGTATCAGGTTTTGGCTTTACAATCAAGTAAATACAATTGAAAATTCACTTTAAGTGAGAAACATCTAGTGTATCTGAGTTTTAGCTTGCGCAACCATAAATTTAATAAAGAATAAAGCTTAGAGCTTGTAATGGTACCAAGAATGAAATATCATTGTCTTACATGTCTATTGAGGATATGATAATAAACCCTTGATCATATTATCCATGTGGGTTTGAGTTATACCTAAAACTCTTATTTGTACTGGAAAACATAATTGAAATAAAAAATCGATAAGTAGAAAGAATACATGAAATGTTATGCAAAAACATATATTGATTATAAAGAACTACATAACTTGTATAACTCATAATGATTATACTAAAAAGTTATAAATTGTATAACTAAAGCGATACAATAAGAAAAGTAATCAAATAGTAGGAGGAATCCATTATATCGTGATTTGGTTCAAGTGGTCAAGTGGGAGATGATGACCACATTGGCCTCAATAACTCTATAGTTATGAGGTTGGCCACCTCTTAATTATAAGAGATGCATGATTAAATTTCAATAAATTATTGTAATTAAAGTATTTAATTTTTATTAAAGGAATCCAAAAAAACAACCAAATTGAGTTGTTTTTATCCTAGTGAAAATGGACGAGAGGTGGAAGGAGCGAAGAAGGCAAATGTGGCTTTAGCAAATACTTTACAACCCTCTGGGTTTTTTTTTCAGTTGAAACCCTCCTAACAACCTTTGTACTAAGAAGAATCAATGCCCAACAATGATGCTCGATTGAAGTGTCTCGACTAGGATCTAAATCTTTCATAATCACGCTTTAAAATCTAACATGGGTTACCCTATTTTAGTTTTTCCTTATTTGTGCTTCTCTTCTATTAAGAATTGTGCGAATTATCGAGGTATCAAGTTAACAAGCCATACTATGAAATTATGGGAAAGAATTATCGAATGTAAGTTAAGACATGTATCAAGTACAACAAAGAACAAATTTGGATTCATGCTAGGTAGATCTACTGTTGAAGCGAATCACCTTTTAAGATGTCTTATGGAATATTTTACAGCAAAAAAGAAAGACTTCACATGATATTTATTGATCTACAAAAAACTTACGATAGGGTACCGAGGGAGGTTCTTTGAAGAACCTTGAAAAAAAGAGGTATCCCATTGATATACAATAACCTTATAAGAGACATGTACGATGGTGCAAAAACATATGTGAGGATTCATGAAGGAATGATAGACTTCTTTGAAGTTAATATTGGGTTACATCAAGGATCAACTTTAAGTTCATACTTATTTATAATGGTGATTGATGAGTTAACAAAACATATTCAAGATGAAGTACCTTGGTGTATGTTATTTGCAGATGACATTGTGTTAGTGGAAGAGTCTAAGAAAAAAGTTAATAGAAAATTGGAACTATGGAGAGAAACATTAGAAAGCAAAGGCCTCCGACTTAGTAGAACAAAGACAGAATATATGGAATGTAAGTTTGATCATTTGGTTACTTCGGAGGACATATAAATTAAAATTGACACACATTGCATTCCCCAAAAGGAAAGATTTAAATACCTAGGGTCAATTTTCCATAGTGATGGAAGAATGGATGGAGATGTTATGCATAGAATTAATGTTGGTTGGTTAAAATGGAGAGGAGCATTAGGTATTCTTTGTGATAAAATACCATTAAAGTTAAAAGGTAAATATTATAGAGCAACAATTAGACCTGTCATTTTTTATGGTTCTGAGTGTTGGGCAGTTAATCATCAACATGTACAAAGATGTCTGTGATAGAAATGAAGATGTTGAGATGGATGAGTGTCATACAAGAAAAGACCGTATACATAATGCGTTTATTAGAAACAAATTAGGAGTAACACCAATAGAGGATAAAATTAGAGAATATCGTTTAAGATGGTTTGGACATATAGAAAGAAGATCAAAAGAAGATATGAAAAACTAAATTTGGAGAGTATTAAAAGAGGTAGAGGATGACCACAAAAGTGTTGGAAAGAAACAATAAAGAATGATCTAGCTTATTATGAGTTAACTGCTAACATATCACGTGATATGGCTCTATGGAAACAAAGAATCTATATAGCCGACCCCTGGTATGAGAAAAGGCTTAGTTGTTGTTGTTGTGCTTCTCCTCCATCCAACATTAGTCGTTCTCTCTCTTCTTCTGCCACTTCTTTTTCCCTTTGCTTCATTTTTTTTTGTTTTCAATTGTTTACCTTTGTTTCGTGTTTTTGTAGCATTCTCATATATCTATTAGTTTGCCACGATAATTTTGGTTGTCCAAACTAATCAATGTAATGCCACAATACCTAATTTGGTCATAGATTGGCCTTTTGACCATCTTTCTCTACTCGTTACACTGGTTTCAGTCATGATGTAAAAATTTTAAAAGATGCTTAGGAATATTAAATTTGTTCAAGACCTTGGTTTTTTGGAGTGGATAAGAGAATAACAAATAAAACTTCCATCTACGTGGCCTTCTTAAATGTAAAGTTTCCTCTCGATTGTTGAAGTTCTTCAAGTAAGCTAAAGTCGACATGGTCTTTGGTAATGGTTTTTACTCGGTCTTTTTTGCCACACTTAAAGAATGTGTCCCAAGGTCTTACTCTCACGTTGTGCTTTATCTCTTTCTATCTGTCCTTTGACTCATATTGTTGCCGATGGATGTTGCAAATTATCTATGTGATTGAGATTCATTTCCCACAGTCACACAATTTGGGCATCAATGTGATATATGCATTACTCCAAAGTAGGTAACACTTGTATTAGATAGTTATAAGAAGACATTCTTTGTTCTGCATCTGCCAATGGTAAGTGTTTCTTTGCAGCCACAAAAGTTTGGTTTATTGTTAGGATGTGCTTGGCCTAAAATTCTGAAGTCATCATTTTCAGTGTGGAAATTCTAAATGGAGGATGAGTGCAAGTGTTATGTGAGGCTGTATTCCTTTTGTAAGGAACTTACTGTACTATCTTGTTTGCATACTATTGAGCCTTTTGTAAGGAATTTGCTGTACTATTTTGTTGTGCATGGTGCTAATTTAACGAAAAACTCAAATGTAGAACCATAGTTCTAAGTGATAGACCCATGTATGAATCAAACTTAAAACTATAGTTCCACCGAACCATGGTTTCCAGTACCATGTGAGCTTGGGCTTGCAGGTCTACTGGTACCAAATGCCAGGTATGATACCCTTAGGGAGTAGGACGACTCTCTGATAAAGGCATAAACCAGAGGAATGGAGTTAGTTTATGATCTATGAAAGTACAGAATTCAAATAAACCCTAAGACCAAAGAAATTCCCAAATATTGGGGGTTCTACCCAATCAGCTACACATCTTAAAGAGTCGAAACAAAATCAAAGAGATTACCGCGGAATCGTAGATGTTACTGAATAGAGCGACTGCGGAAGATGAATGTGAGAGAGCAACTGGATTTCAGGAGGTAGCAACGCCCAAATGCGATAGAGGGAGAGGAGTAGGTGCACTGCTCTTGCATCAGCTCGAACATCAACCAAAGTGACAGGCCATCATTTTGACCACCAACCAAAATTGGCAGGCCGTCAGAGTTGCCATCATCGCCATTTTATTTCTCAACCAGAAAGGTCTATGGTTACAAGTTCGGCTAAAAGGGAGAGGAGAAGGGGAGTGCTGCTAATGTTCTCAAACAGCACCACCATCGTTAAGGGTGTGGAGCAGATGTCAAATGTTTGAAAGAAGACATTGATTCTGCCCGCCTACTCTTCTTTCTTAATATCTTCTCACTTTGATCGCTACTATCATAATTCTTTTGCTTCTCAACCAACTTAATTTTCTTCCTTATTGTTGTTCTGTGGTTTTTCCATAACCTTTCGAGGAGCTACTGCCTGTAGAAATATCTTTTTCTCTTGTTAAAAAATGCCAATTTTGATATATCTCATGTATTATCTGTAATTTCATTCCAAGGAGTTCTAGGTTTCTTCTTGGTTGTTGTATGGTCCTTTGCATCTTCGAAGAACGAAAGGGATGATGCTTCAGTGTGCACGAACGGGCACGAGTACGGCAGTTAGGACTGCGTACCCGTATCGGGTACGTACCGGTACGTGTATCCGTCGTACTCGTTTGAGTTGGATCAGGTCGACCCATATGGATATGAGTCAACCTGATCCAAATTTCGAAATAAGGGCTGTAAAACCCCTATTTTCCAAACCTATTCAGAATTCGGTTGTGGCTGGATGTTGTGTTCTCTCTCTGGCACTCTGCGCTCATCACCGGCGGGCGACGGGCGACGGGCGACGGGCGATCATTCACGGGAGGGATCACCGCCAAGGCAACGATCATCCGGAGATTTTGAACGTTCTGACTTCTCTCTCTCTGAATTTTTAGGTGAGGAACCATCGATTAATCCTGATGTTCAGATGCACACAATCATGCTAGATTGATCGTGTTTTTCATGTGCACTCCATTGAGTTTTGAGGCCGGCCATTGATTAAACATGGTTGAATCCCCAGTGAACAACTGAACACTGGTCATGAATTCTCACCGGAAGGACATCCCATTCGGCATCCCCTGGGATTCCAATTCTCACGCACCGTGAGAAATTGAGAATCCATTAAACGTGGGTGCATTGTGCTCTTTGCTTTAGCCGTTTCATTTTCATACTATAATGTGCTTTTTAGATGCCTGGTATTATATTTTAGAATTTTGATATGAAAGTTATATGTATAAAATTGAAAATGTTATTTAATGAAACTTTCTTGTTTTGATATGATATACTTGTCAGCTGGTATTGCACTTATATTTATTTATGTAAATTTATCTTTTTATTATATTTTAATAGTACTGTACCCGGACAACTCCGCCCATGTAAGGGATCACCCTTGCATTGCCGGTCCCAAGCCCGGATAAAGGAGGAGGGTTGTGTTAGGCTTCCGACAGCCAGCGTAAAACTTCATTGGATTTTTACAACATGGATTACAAAAATTAGGAGCATTGCTTTGGGCATCCCCGCCTAGCGACGTGGTGCAGAGCCCGAATGCAGTAAGAAGTAAGCAAGGGCCACTACATTTTCGCCCAAATGTAGTGAATCAATTGCAGAGAGGGTTCCCACATCATGGACGGGTGTGGGTAAAGAAGTTAGTCTCGCTACATTGCCACCCAAATGTAGTGAAATTTTTTCAGAAAGGGTCTCTGCATTTTGATTATGGACAGATGCGGGGGGTAAGGAAGCTAGTCCTAGATAATAAGATTCGTATTGGTTCTTGGAATATCGGAACATTATCGGGTAAGCTAATGGAGGTGGTAGATACTATGATTCGGAGAAAGATACATATTCTATGTTTACAAGAGACAAAATGGGTTGGAGAAAAGCAAAGGAGATAGAGGATAGAGGTTTTAAATTATAGTACTCGGGTAAAGAAAATGCTCGAAAAGGAGTTGGTATTATCATAAATAAAGATTTAAAGGAGAGTGTAGTAGACATACAACGATATGGTGACCGAATCATGACGTTGAAATTAGTGTTAGGAGCAGAGGTTTTGAATATAGTTTGTGCTTACGCACCCCAAGTAGGACTAGAAGATAGTATAAAGACAGTTTTTTGGGAAGAGTTAGATAAGGTGTTTCAAAAGATTCCACAAAGGGAGATGATTTGTTTAGGAGGAGATTTAAATGGACATGTCGGTAAAGAGGCATTAGGATATCAAGGGATTCATGGAAACTTTGGTTTTGGGGATATAAATGAGGAAGGTAGGGAGATTTTAAATTTTGCTATGTCATTTGATCTCATTATAGCCAATACAATCTTCAAAAAATGAGATGAACATTTTATTACTTATAAGAGTGGCTTATCACAAACACAAATTGATTACTTTATTTGTAGAAAAAAAGATAGAGCGTGTTGTAAAGATTGTAAGGTAATTCTAGGAGAAAGCTTAACCACCCAACATCGACTTTTAGTTATGGATTTACAAATAAAAAAATGGACAAAGAAGAAAAGAGTGCATCGAGCTATTCAGACTAAATGGTGGAACCTCAAAAGCGAGAAAGAAGATATATTTAAACAGAAAGTCCTTCAAGGAGATGTTTGGAATTATGTTGGCACACCTTGTGATATATGGAACAATATGGCTATACATATTAGGAAAGTGGCGAAAGATGTGTTAGGGGTATCTAAGGAATGTGTACCGGCACAAAAAAGAAGCTTGGTGGTGGAGTGAAGTAGTACAAAATAAAATCAAGGCAAAGAGGGCATGTTACAAATTACATTATGCTAAGAAAACTAGTGAAACTTTAAAAGCTTATAAGAAAGCAAAGAAGGAAGCGAAAAAGGCCGTTAGTGAAGCAAAAGCTAAGATTTGGGATGACTTATATAAAAAACTCAACTCAAAAGAGGGTGAAAGAGATATTTTTAGGATAGCTAGGGCTAGAGATAAGAAAACTAAAGATCTTAATTATGTTAGATGCATAAAAGACGATGATGAAAAAATTCTAGTGGCAAATGATGATATAAGAAATAGATGGAAAAACTATTTTTTATAATCTTTTTAATGAAAATAAAGATGTTAGTATTAGTTTAGGAGATTTAGCCAAGTCAGAAAAGTATATAAATCACAATTTCTACCGACGTATTCAAAAGAATGAAGTCAAAGAGGCTCTTAAACATCTGAAGAGTGGTAAATCGGTAGGACCAGATAATATTCCTATAGAAGTTTGGAAAATACTAGGAGAAATAGGAATCACTTGGCTCACAAGACTATTTAATGAAATATGGAAAAACCAAAAGATGCCAGAGGAATGGAGAGCAAGTACACTTATACCCATATATAAGAACAAGGAAGACATTCAAAATTGTGTAAATTATCGAGGTATCAAGTTAATGAGCCATACTATGAAATTATGGGAAAGAATTATTAAACATAGGTTAAGACAAGTATCAAGTACAACAAAGAACCAATTTGGATTTATGTCAGGCAAATCTACTATTGAAGCGATTCATCTTTTGAGACGTCTTATGGAACATTTTAGAGCAAAAAAGAAAGACCTTCACATGATATTTATTGATATAGAAAAAGCTTATGATAGAGTATTGAGGGAGGTTCTTTGGAGAACATTGGAAAAAAGAGGTATCTCATTGACATATATTAACCTTATAAGAGACATGTATGATGGTGCAAAAACATGTGTGAGGACTCATGAAGGAACGACAAACTTCTTTGAAGTTAATATTGGGTTACATCAAGGATCAACTTTATGTCCATACTTATTTATAATGGTGATGGATGAGTTAACAAAACATATTCAAGATGAAGTACCTTGGTGTATGTTATTTGCAGATGACATTGTATTAGTGGAGGAGTCTAAGGAAAAAGTTAATAGAAAATTGGAACTATGGAGAGAAATATTAGAAAGAAAAGGCCTCCGACTTAGTAGAACAAAGACAGAATATATGGAATGTAAGTTTGATCATTTGTTTATTTTAGAGGACATAGAAATTAAAATTGGCACACATTGCATTCCCCAAAAGGAAAGTTTTAAATACCTAGGGTCAATTTTTCAAAGTGATGGAAGAATTGATGGAGATGTTACACATAGAATTAATGCTGGTTGGTTAAAATGGAGAGGAGCATCTGGTATTCTTTGTGATAAGAAGATACCATTAAAATTGAAAGGTAAATATTATAGAGCAGCAATTAGGCCTGTCATGTTTTATGGTTCCGAGTGTTGGGCAATTAATCATCAACATGTACAAAAGATGTTTGTGACAGAAATGAAGATGTTGAGATAAATGAGTGGTCATACAAGAAAAGATCATATACATAATGAGACTATTAGAAACAAATTAGGAGTGGCACCAATAGAGGATAAAATGAGAGAACATCGTTTAAGATGGTTTGGACATATAGAAAGAAGATCAAAAGAAGAACCTGTAAGAAGGTTAGAAAAACTAAATTTGGAAAGTATTAAAAGAGGTAGAGGACGACCACAAAAGTGTTGGAAAGAAACAATAAAGAATGATCTAGCTTATTGTGAGTTAACTGCTAACATGGCACACGATAGGGATCTGTGAAAACAAAGAATCCATGTAGCCGACCCCGTCTAGTATGGGAAAAGGCTTAGTTGTTGTTGTTGTAGTACTGTACCCGGACCTGTTTTTTTGAAATGTGCATACCACGAACTCGTACCTGGTACCGGTACCATACCTATATCCATGCAACGTATCTTGTTAGATAGGGATTGGTTGAATTTCAATCTCTCTCTCACGACAGCAACTCTAGGTTTGTTCCTGTGATGGAGAGAATGTGAAAACAAAAAGTAAATAAGGGAGTCTTTTTATGGAATGTGATTCTCCATAAAAATTTGTTCAGATTAGGGCATTTCAATCATTTTTGAGGCCATGTATAGGTGATATAGATGCAGATGCAGATTGAGGTGAGAAGAATCTTTTGATAATTTATTGTGGAAAGGAAGCTAATTTACATAATCCAATCGAAAAGGAGTCTTGTCTTGGATCGATAGGTGTACTTCCGCTTTGAAAACAAATAAGAAAAGTTAGTGTCTGTTTTATGTGGACTGTTTGAACTTCTTACTCTTAAGGAATTGACAATCAAATACTCAATGATGTTTCAACTTGAACAGTTTCTAGTGCTCAAGAAAAATTAGTGTTTCCCTATTTTTCTTAAGTATGTGAAAATTTGAACTAATCAACATTCTCACAATTAAGCTTACTGTGAATGAAAGTTAGTTGGATATCGGACGTGGATAGTGTTCATCTTTGATTTGTTCTAACCAATGTTATAATTAGCATATTGGTCACAAAGGGCACCGATATGTGATAATTATACCATATTGTACGATACAACACACTAAATCTTGAATAATAAAGAAAAAATAGAAAAATAGAAAAAATAAAAATAGAAGGTAACAAATTGTTAGAAAACACAATCAAAATCCAATTAATAAGCAGTTAAACATTGGCATGGCATGAGAAAGACATTTTCACAATCAATAAACAATAATACTATTAATACCAACAAGCTACCAGAGTAAAAATGTTAAACTTAAAGTTAATAATATATCAATAGGCTTTTAAAAATTTACAAAGCTAAGATTACAATTTATATAACACAAATACAAAGTTATAAACTACAAGAGTTCAATTTCAATGTTTCATTCCACAAAACATGGATCATAATCAACAAAAGCATTATAAATAAGATCGCCGCCATCATCATCATCATCGCCACCATCATCTCCCTCCTCTTCCTCTATAATTGGATCCTCTAATCCAATGCCTTGCACATCGTCTTCCCCAATCTTGGCTTATGCTTCTATTGCTCTCCAGTTTGCATCCTCTAAAATGATGAGGGATCTTCTTCTTTGACCCAATCATCAAGAATATCAACATATTTATAGCTAAATAGTTCATACGGCACCTTCCTTTTCCTTTTTACATCTCTTTGCATTTGTCTATAAAGAAAACAAAAAAAGAATACAATATACTTAGAAGTTAGAAAATTATTACTTATAAGGAGTAAAAAACATATAACCTTCTTTAAATTTTTACCTTTGCCTTAACATGATATTATATGCAATATGTCCCAAATCATGAAGACGAGCATGTTCCAATATGTTTCTCTCCTTTGTGTGAATGTGTTCAAAGAAACTCCAATTTCTTTTGCATCCACTCAAACTAAATATTTGGCTTAATATGCGTTAAGCAAACCTCAACAAATTTGGTGCATCTACACCAAAGCGATCCCACCATTCGTCTAAAATAAAATATAATAAATGAAAAGACTAAGCCTTAAAAGGCAATACAAGTTATAAAAATGAAGAAGTAATAATAATTTATCAAAAAATAAATCATACCTAACCGCATTTGGGAGCGAAATTGTATTGCAATTGGTTTTCCAAAATCTCCAACACTATCTAGATACTTGCATACCTTTAAATGGATGTTGCATCGAGTATATGAATCTTGTACAAGGTCAATTGCATTCAATATCCCTGTTTTAACTTCTTCATCCTCTACAAAGTTGGGAGAAAATCTAATAGAGGGATTAAGAAATCATGAAGCAACATGCAAATCTTGATGCGTATGCCGGTTCCAGCATGCATCAATTATCTTTCAAACCTTATGTGGAAGTGATTGCTTGCGGTCAAGGTTTGCTTGTATTTCTAATTTGACATTATCCATGGCATTATATATATAAGACACTAAGTTATTGCTAGTGCGCTATAGCGTTTTAGCGGTGCTAAAAACACTATAGCAAGTGGCCCTTAGCGGGCGACCCGCCAGGGCCACTATAGCGGACCACTATAGCACTAGTAGTGGACAACTTTGATATAAGCGTTTTGGGTCTGGTCAATCTAATTGTTTCGACTCTATCCAAATTAAATAAAATGTTCTTCACCCTAACGCAGGTTACTCTCTCTCCTGCCTCTCGCCGTCTCTCTCTCCGCCACCACTCACACGACCACCGCCGATCGTTCACCCGCCTCTCGCCATCTCTCTCTCCCACCTCTTGCCGCTGCTCTCCGACACCACCCGCATGGCCACCACCGATCGTTTGCTGCACAGGCACCCTTGCTCTCTTCTCTCTCCTTGTGCTCTCTTCTCTTTCCTTTTTTGCCTCCACTGCCTATCTCCACCTTGACTCAGATATGCATAGGAGGTTGGTCTTTCTTAACGTGGTGTATAGCAGGAAAAACCATTTAATATAAGAGAGGGTCATTCACATGAAAGATGAGAATCAATCCTTTCTTCTTTGTCGAGGCTTTTGGCGAGAAAGAGAAGATTGGTCTGATGGAGGGGGGTCGGGCGCATTTATCCAAATCCTCCACTGCATCCAGGATCACAAGTGGAACGCTAAGCAAGGGTGGGGAGGCGGGTTGTATGTGTAAGAGCTCCCCTTTCTTGTTCCGGTCCGACAACGAGGACGCAGCCCTTCTGTTGTGGAAGGATTGTAGCCTGTGGTCCAACCCATGGATCCCGGGGGGACCCTCATCTCCTCTGACTCCTGTTGTTGCTTCGTTGGGTCGTCCCTGGTGTGGAAGCAAGCTTCTATAAATGAATGAGAAGCTCTCTTCACTTTCTGAAGAAGAATGAAAACCCACCCGAGTTCATTTTCTGCTGCCACTGGCCGGCGGAAACACATCCTAAAGGGGCTTCTTTCGAAGAATTGTTTCCGCCAGTGCTCACGCAGTGCGCACATAGATAAGTCAAGTGAAATCTCGGTGGGGGAAGGGGGGTTGGTGCCTTTCTTTGACGGCTGTCACTCATTCCATTCGATTGATCGAATTGGCAGAGTGGTGTTTGATCGTTTCAATGGTTGGAACATTCGGATCGATCTTATTCACGAGCTTTTCGAACTTTCCTTTGTTCCTTCATGTCGGTGGTTGGTTCTATTCATATTTATCCTCTCATTCACCATTGGTTTACTTTGATTTGTACTTGCGCCGAACCTGAACGAATTGAAGTTTTCGCAAAGAGATGGACGAGAATCCTGTTTGAGGTTGTATTGATATGTGACTTTTTGCGCAGAGATGAACATATCACAATTTAGGTTGTATTTGCATGTGATTGATTGACGAATCATTTGGTCCTTGATTGTTGACTTTTTCCCCAAAAGTTTGGTACTTTTCTTCATTCCCGTCAAAAGAACATCAAAAGCTCTGTTTTCGTCTCCCCAAAACATGAATGTTGGTACCTTTTTTTCATAGTTTCGGATTGGATATTGAGCATTTGCATGCGATTAAATGACCTCTCACAATATCTCATAATGATAACTCCTGTGCACATCGTTTATCGTTCTTCTCCCCAAAATAAAGGTAAGAGATAAATAAAGAAGCAATGTTTTCCAATAATATGAAGTTTCATACCTCAAGGGGTTTTGCTAACTGTTCCTTGGGAATAATTTCACAGTTTATTGCTTAACGTGAATACAGAAAATGCTTTTTGGTTTCTTTTTGAGGACCAGTTATAAATGCAGCAGTTTAATTTAATGTTGTGTTGTTCTGATTTGATCGATTTTTTGATGGTCCATGACTCATTCTTCTGCCTGCCTAGTATGTATGTTTTGTTGCCTTACTATTGCATTCATTTGTTAATTTTGTTGGTTGGGAGTATCAGGAATTCCCGATTTTCAAATCAAGAACTGTAGATTAGATTGGTATGCTTGCAAGCACACATCAAGAAAAGGCACATTGTTCGTGACTCATGTGACTAAGGTCTTGCAATGAGTATGTGACTGCTTTTAAAGATTGATGCCATAACTATTGTCCACAATCAGAGTTAGTATGGGAGTCAAGCATGATTATTAGCTCGTAGTTCTAGAACACCACTTAAATCAGAATTTAGAAATTGATTTTCTTAAAGTTCTGAACTTATTACTTGGAAGGACCGTTTTGTAGTTCTGTTGCCATGTCAAATGAAAATTCTTTTGACGTCATCAGGTTTTAGAACATTATAAACATTTTTGCGATTAAAGAAATATGAAATGCTTATCATAACATTATTTTGTTATTGATTAATAAGATGTTGTAGCTTTATTATGAAATCAAACAGGAAATTTGATTCAAACGTGTGTCATATCATGAATTTATTATCTTTTGCGTTTGTTATCCTATGTTTCCTAGAAATCTGCTTACAATGATGGCCGGTATTTTCATAATTGAATCATATCAACTGTGATTCTTTTTTATACAAGAGAGTGTAAGGGGGGCAGCCAGGATGGATGTTTTAATTTGACTGGTTATGTAAGCATTGCTTTTGTCCATGTCAAGATTTGAGAGGACATTTTAGCATGTTCTAATCTGTGACTAAAAAAGAGTTGACAATGCTATTGTTGGAGTAAATTTCTAATGAAGTTATGTTTACATTCTTCTTCAAACTTAGGATCTGCGCTGTTAACAAATATTTATAAGGCAGTTTATATACGTTTACTGTTGTTGGTATTGCCAGAATTGCAAGTTGAACTAAAGAGATTGATCGTTTCACCTATTTTCTCTTTTGTGAATTGGTTTTGATTTTACCATCTTTCTAGCTTTTGAAGGGACTTTGAGGCTGTTTCTTGTTTATGGGTGGCCCAACATAAAAAAAAAAAATCTATCATATCTTATTCACCTTTCCCCTTTCTATTGGGTCGAACAATAGTTTACAAAAGCGAGGTTTTGTGTTTCCATCATTGGTTCACCTCTTTCTCTAGATGGCATCTTTCGCTATTGAGTAATCTTTTCTTGTTTCAATTATCATTCTCGCATTCTCTTCAAAAAGGAATTCATCTCATCAAGCATGCAATTTCGAGAACCCTTGAGCACGATGGACAGGTAATGTTCTAAGTATTTTAGTTCCTTTGATAACCTAGGTCTGTAACCATGTTTTTGGTGTCTTTTTATTTGTGAGTGCTTTGCTCCTCCATTTCTTATCATTGGGCTAGCTTGTTGCTGGGGCTCGTTCCTTCTTGAAAGCAAAATAGGCTTCTTTAGAAGTTAGAAGTAGAATTTGTCTATTTAGTTTGATTCATATTTATGAAAGAAGTAGTTGTGTTTCTTAATATTTCTTAGAAATTAGAGAACCCATTATATATATATATAATTTTTAATCATAAATAAAAATATACCATTATATCCCGCTACCACTATATCAGGGTCAACCGCTAACAACCCGCTAACCGCTATTGATAACATAGATAAAACATAGCATGCCTATCTTTACTATTTATCATTTTCGTTACCTTAACAATGATCCTACAAAAATGTGTTGCATTTCTCTCAAAAGTTAGCATTAAAAATAAGATCCAATATAATAATCTCCTCTATTTCTCGATCAACTTATAGAGCCCCATTCATCATATGCAAAATCTTTTTCAATGCATTTTTTTATAATAAGACTTTGAACAGTAATAACATTCATAGCAAATCTTGTCAACAAAGGCCTAATTAACTCCCTCCCACTAGTATGGATTCTTATCAAATGCAATACAGATGACTGATTATGAATAAATTTTGTAATATTTCTACGTGCATCCATTGTGCCCTTATTCACTTAAATCCTCAACTATTAAGTTTATGCAACATGAGGTCCACACTAGGATGGATGGTTCGGGTCAAGCATTTTACTAGCTACTCTAAAATTTATAGCATTATTAGTGATGAATTGAAATATATTTTCAACATCATCCTCAACGATATTTTAAAAGTAGTGAGCAAATTACGGACAGTTTTATTAATATGGGATTTACGATAGCCATATGTCCAACCTTCAGCCATAATAGAACAACTAGTAACCTCTAGTGACTCCCTAAATTTGGAACTCTATTAATAAACAATATAATCTTATTTTTGTAGTAATTTACCTCTCAAAGCATAATAAGTAGAGACCTTATAACCTGATCCTGTACTATCAATAGCATATGTCATGCCCTGAAAGAAAAATGAATTTGCAATATTCGAAGGAAGGCAATTTTCATAACTTTAAAGCCATAATCTAATACCTAGTTGAGCTCTAAGAGTCGTACGTTGGGAAAAAAGTGAATGGATTGTATTGCCACTTCCTCTACCACTCCTCGTGATGAACCAGCAAACAAAGGCTCTTACACAGAATAAGAACAAAATCCATTGCTATGAACACTATAACCTACACTCTTTCTTTTATCTTGCCTTCTCTTGATCTTCTCTGTTGTCTCCTCCTCCTCCTTAGCCGTACCATGAATTTTTTACACTATATCTCTCAAAACATTTTGAGACATATCTCTACCGCCTATTTTTGCTCTCTTTTTCGTAATCTTTTCTTTTCTTTTATACCCTCCAAAACTTGTTGAATTTCATACTTCACACTTTCAAGCACCCGATGACAAGCACTTATTATCTTTTTTGGTTCCCTCAAGATGTTATTTCATACATAAAATACCACCATGCTTCACCTCATTGCCTTTTGCCTTCATACACTTTGGTGCAATACTTCCATGATGGATCAGTCCATTCGGATACCATCAAGCCAAGTAGAGATAAACTAGAATTAAAAGGCCTTACGAAGGTGAGGAATCTCAGAATCAATGGAAACCCTAAATTTTAAGTGAAAAATCGGGTTAGAAAATATTAAGGATGAAAGGAAGGAAGTATGTCACGGATTTGACAAAAATTCTATGAATTTTCATGGGTTTGCTAGCAAAAATGTGTGATTTCTCAGTGAAATTGAGTAAATAGAAAATAGGAAAACCTTTGGGGAGCAAGGGTGAGGGGCTAGGGAAGGGTTTGGGAGCTGGTAGAACACCAGGAAAAAACTTGAGTTTCTTGGGTTGTATATTTTGAGACCTAACATCTACTCGTACGATATGGCCCGTATCCTGCGATACAAGATGATAAGGCCCGTATCATGCGATATAACACGATATGGTCCGATAAATCACAGAGCACGATATGGTTATTTGTGCCGTATCGTGCTTGCCTATGATACACAATAAGCAAAAAGACTTATTCATTCACATCTTTAAAATTTTAACCCATAGAAACCAGATATACTTAGTACAAGTGGAATGGATTCAGAGAAGTACTTTGAACCAGTGGGAATGGATTACACGGGTCAAGGAGCTGAAGCACTTGCTACCAATTCTCTTATGAAATCACAATTCCTAATACTAAGAATTTTATTCCTGAATTCAAGACTGCTGATTCTGATGTTCATATAGCTTTGGGCATCACTTCCTTATTAATTCTCCATGTTGCTTTCTGCTCGACTGATATTCTAATACAGAAGATGTTGGAGGCCCCTAGATTCTCGTTTTGGTTCTGATGTTAGTTTTCCAATTCTGATCATGTTTTGATGTTTGTGATAAGTTTAACAGTTAAACTGATTATGCTCCATGTAACATATCTTAAATGTTCATTTGCAGGTTGTAGTGAGCTGCCGCTACTGTCCGAGGCCACTTTGTGATATATCATTACGTATCCTGTATGGATCTAAAAGAAAGGCTAAATAAATTCAGGAGTCAACAGGAGAAGTGCCAATCCACCCTTGTGGGTATTGCTGCCCACGCTGCATCTTCAAAGCCAAAGCAGCCTCATAGAGCTGCTCCTGCAACTAATTCAGCGCAGAAGCCCCTTGCTCCAGTTAAATTTTCTAATGACACTGAAAGACTTCAGTTCATTAATTCAATCAGAAAATCTACAGCTGGAGCACAGATCAAACGTGTCATTGACCTTCTTTTTGAGGTAAGGGTTCTCAATTGTAATTTTTGTTTCTATTTCATGTCTGGTAGCAGACACAGGTGTGGCATCTTAAAATGATTTCAAACAGTGAAAGCCTGGTGAGAGACGGGTGATTCACTGGCTCACAGGGGGGTCATAGGAAAAGGGCCTTTGGCTCTATTGGACATGGGGTCAAGACCATTACTGAAGTTATGTATACTTGGCACCATTCCCAATCGGCCATCAAGGGAGATCAGGCAGTCCACATCCAGGAGGACCTCCAGCCAGAGGACCCTAGCATTCCTCTCTCTCTCTCTCTCTCTATATATATATATATATATATATATATATTATATGTATGTATGTACGTATTGTGTATATGTATATATGGGCACATATATATCTGTGTGTCTAGTAAGAGAGAGAGAGAGAGAGAGAGAGAGGGGAATCTATGGTGACTCCTAGTCAGAAAGAAGCCTACAATTGGCTAATCTTATCTCACAGATGCCTTCAGAATGGTCAATTTGTAGGAGACATGTTTTTTATTGAATAACTTGGATGTGGAAAGATGATTCTATCACCATGGAAATATGGAGGAGTTGTGCATCCTTGAATCCTAGCTCCTACAAAACTGTGTTGTGGCTGGATTTATTTGCTAGTTCACTTAATGTTGTTGGACATGTATGCTACTTTGCTTCATAATATAACTAATTCCTTCCTTTTTGGGGAATATAATAGACAAGGCAATCTCTCACGCCAGAGGAAATAAATGAAGCCTGTTATGTTGATGTCACTGCGAACAAGACTGTGTTTGACAGTTTAACGAAGAATATCAAAGTGAATTATGATGGGAGATACTTTACTTACAAGGTACTTTTGTTTCCTGATGTAGCATACAACATTATTCATGATAATTCTTATTGCTTAACTTTTCAGTGTCTGGAATCTGAATATGGAATCGTGTGAAGCATTGGAGTCTAGAATGAGGATTTGATTGTTGATAGTTTTCAACAGAAGCCTTCCCATGAAATAGCATGTTCTAGATGAAGAAATAGGTAACATCCTTTCTGGGAAGTTTCAAGGTTAGGTTGGAGGTAACTATAATAGGCTGTACATATGCTCATCAACTCACCTGGCCTCTCTCTCTCTCTCTCTCTCTCTCTCTCTCTCTGTGATAAAAGTCGCAGCCTAGGGCTTTGTAACACTTAAAGATTTATGCCATTGTCAATGAGATGCAATATGGAAACTTCAGCAGTAAGATATAATTTGAGAGATATTGCCTATGGCAAGTACTTACTAGGTTCAATAGGAAGAGTCCTGGGTTGATAAGGTGGTGATTAATTCCCAACTCCATCATCTATAGAAGAAGCTTCAGCAGTCTCAGAACGATCTACAGCCTTTCAATTTCTTCTCCCGCTTCACTTCAGGAGATGAAGCTTCGGATCCCTTAGATACCTCCTTCTATGCTTTCATTGTTGTTTTTATTCAAATACTTGCTTGATATACATGTAGTTTATGTAAGATCGGGACAAATATCTTATTTGTTACTTTACAAACTTAATCCTTACTGTTTAAAATAGATCTCTGTTTAATCTTTTTCCTGTATAAGATTTGAACATCTTTAATGTCATTTTGGCACTATATGTTAAATATATAATGGTCATTGTTTCCTACTGATTTGCTGTTTACGTATTGCTGAACTGTTGTTGAAAATGTGATTGTTGAAGAATACATTTTTAATTATCTTTTATCTATAAGTGCTGAATGATTCTGTAGCATTTTTGTTTTTGATAATCTCACCAGATTCATGCATTCTTTGTGCTTCAAGGTTAAATTAAGGTCAATATATGTGAAGATTTTATTTTGGTAAATAAATTTCATGCGCTTCTTAAACCGAGGCTGTTATGCCGACTTGTCAGTCTTTACAATGTAAGATCTGTCTTCTTTCTGACTGTGCAGTCAAAACATGACATAAAAGATAAACAAGAACTTCTGGTTCTTATACGTAAAGCTCCAGAAGGAATTGCAGTGATTGACCTGAAGGATGCTTATTCATCTGTTACGGAGGATTTGCAGGTGACTCTTGATTTTCCTCAATATTTGTACATTTAACTCGGATGAGTGTGATTTGCTTCTATATCCTATCTTTTAATCTTAGTTCATCTTTGATTATTCTAAAAGTAGTTCATTGACGATTGGTCTCTGCATGTCTCTCTAGATGCATCTCTTCTGCTCGAGTTGCATGTGTTTCTTTTCTCGCTTTAATCTACTCTTTTCTGCAACCTTTGAGGAGGGAATAAGTTCCTTAATATTGGGGGAATTTATTCTCCTGAAGGCTGAGTAAGCTGACATGGCAGTTGAGTCCTTTTCTCATATTTCTTTCATCTGCCCAATTTTTAAATTTTATGTTGGATTCTCAAGAGTTGAGAATCCAAATCAAATTAACAGTCGAGTTTAGTGCTCTCCAACGAGTTCCTTATCAACTATTAAGATATTCTGGTTTCATCATGCATATTTTTTTCTTGTGTGTGTCACACAGAGAAAGAGAGTCCTCTGCTAACAGTTCATGAACCACTTTCAGGAACTCAGGGCAGCTGGTCAGGTTTGGTTGCTGTCGAACTTGGACTCCCAGGAGGATATTGTCTATCCTAACGATCCAAAGGCGGTAATCAAAGTAGATGATGACCTGAAGCAGTTGTTCAGAGGGATTGAATTGCCAAGGGACATGGTCGACATAGAGAAAGAACTGCAGAAGAATGGAATGAAACCGGCGACTAACACGGCGAAGAGAAAAGAAGTGGCACAGGTTCAGGGAATCAAACCTAAACCAAAGCAGAAGAAGCGTGAGTTTAGCAAGAGGACGAAGTTAACCAACGCACATCTTCCTGAACTCTTTAATTTTCATGCCCCAGGTTCCTGAAAGACCCGATCACTCTCAAACCAAGGCATCAAATCCTCTGAAAATTGTTGGGCTAAATCCTAAGTGCAGACATTTCATTACTTCTGTACGAGTTTCACGCAATAGCTATTTTTTCCGCATTTGTGATTGATTTCCCTCCTTATTCTTCGTGTGTGTTTACCCTCTTCTCCGTCTTTCACTAAATTTTTGGATTGTGCCATGGTTTACATGCCGTCTATAATGAAGTATAATGACATGATTATCTTATATTTGCCTGCTTTGCGAGGATTAATTCTCTCTCTCTCTCTCTCTCTCTCTCTCTCTCTCTCTCTCTCTCTCTCTCTCTCTCTCTCTCTCTCTCTCTCTCTCTATGTAATTGAGTGCAATGCATCTTGCAGAAGAGCTTAATATAAGATGCGTTTTGGTTAAAAATAATCATTTACCGGTACAGGCTCCTAGCCAAGAACCTTGAAATCAACAATTTATAGATTTTCTTGATTAATCAGATTGCATTTCAATGAGTTAAAAGTCAACGTCTATTGTTTTTCATCTTATAAAATTTTATCTACGAATCAAAGAACGTGTGTAACATACAGATTCCATGTTTTGTGACATCCCTACCACATTTTCAGTTAATACTTTGAAAAAATTCATGGAAATTGGAAGGAAGGGAATAAGGAGGATATGAGTACCTTTCTTTCCCTCTTCTTTATCCATAGATGAAGAAGGTTATTATTATCCATGTAAGGGATCACTTTTGCATGACCAGTCTCAAGCCTTGATAAAAGAGGAGGGTTGCGTTAGGTTTCTAACAGTCAACGTAAAACTTTGTCGGACTTATTTATATGAATTCAACAAATTATGATGGGGTTATATGGAGAAAAAATCATGTAGTTAATTTCATCTAGTATGGGAAAAGGATTTGTTGTTGTATCTCATAAAATGATGAGTTTATAACCTCATTTTCATATAAAATCTGGATTGTATATCCAAATAATCTGATAGCATAATACAGTCTTATTCAAATCCTAAAATATGTAGAACGTTGGTTCAAAACTGAACCAAACCGAAACCATAGGTTTGGTTTGGGCTATGACACAGTTTGGTTTCGTTCTCTAAAAACTAAAAAGCGAGAATAGCAGTGTGGTTGAAGGTTGAGGCTAAAACGGAATCAAACTAAATCATGAACACCACTAAATGAAAGGCAATTGCTGCTTCGATGATGAGCCGAACATCCATCATGTATCATGCTACTTGGGAGAGCGACGGAAGCACCTTAAATATCTCTCTTTCAAGTTGGGGGAGAAATCGACAGGTCGAGTTACTTCGGGTTAGGGTCAACAGCATGTTATTTTTCGTTTCTTTTCATCATTTCTCAAAGCCCAGGCCCAACCTGGTTGCTCTAGAGTAACCCGAATCTGATCCGATTGGCAACCCAAATATATATATATATATATATATATATATATATATATATATATATATATATATATATATATATATATATATATATATATATAAACAGGTCAGCTCCTGGTTTTCAAGATCTGGTCTTATGTTTTCCATGTTGCTTGGACCCGACCACGGGTCTGAAACCCCAACCTGGGCTTTCCGTGTAGTTTACCCTCTTCTCCGTCATTAGCGTTTGTTTTAGTGAAAGATGAGAGTAAATAACCATTTGCTACGTGAAAGGAGCCTCTTCCGTATGAGAGTATCAAGCAATTCCTTGTTATGGTTATAGTTTTGAGACCGATTCAGTTCCGGTTCAAACTGCTAAGCCTGTTCCGAATAGACCATGTTTACCCAAAGGTTAAAACTGTGTGCATATTGCTTACATATATAACTTCTTCTTTCGCTCTTTTGGATTTTAACCTAGCTGCTACCAGTAACCTTAGGATATATTTCTTCTGACTGCCTCATCTTGTCTTAGATAGATTGCTGGTTTTGGTTTACTCGGAATCTTGAACCGAATTGAACTGGGAGCAAGCCGCCGGTTCCAGTTAGAGGCACAATTGAATATAGACATTAGACTGCTTTCGAGCCGGTTCTGGTTCCACCTTCTGTGGAACCAAAACCGAACTGAGTTATCTCCCCTTCTAGGTCCGATTTTAAAGCCGGTTTCATTCAATGAAGTTGAATTCTCTTGTTTGGGGATTTGGATTAACATCCAGATCAGGTTTGCCCACTTTTATTTGGATCAAACAGAACCCGTTCCGTAATATTCCCACTAGGTAAAACCCCTTGCTTTAGAAGCAATTATACCGAGCCCCTGAAAAAACAAATTACTAAACAATAGACGGCCAAGATCTCCCCACGACATTCTGTCAGCCCTCCATCTTCACTCCACGTGGCGGATCAAAATATCCTTTCCCTTATGCCATGTCAGTAAGCGACACGATGTCTTTTGCCACGTTTTTTGTTGCAGAGGATCTGGTCCGTCCATTGTCATGCCCCTCTCACTCTCCTTGTATAATAAGCCTCGAGAACCATAGACGACGACCACCGAAACGGTAAAGATCACGGTGAAGTCACCGGGAAAAGGTCACCGGAAGAAGACACAGAGAGTGAGAGACGGTATGGTGTTCTTCTGCTGCCTGGTGGACCAGAAGAGGACGGTGGGGAGTTCGAAGCCGGTGGCTGGAATCTGCTCCCGGTGCGGTTCGGGGGCTCGGGTCGCGGACATGAAGACGTCGACACGGTTCTGCTGCATTCCAGTTTACAGGCGATCCTGGAAGGCCATCGTCTGCTCCTTCTGTGGTGCCATCCTCCGCTCATACGCTTGAAATCTGAGGACCGTCATAAGTTCATCTATCGTCATCATCATCATTCCTTTCACTCTCTTTCGTAATTTCTTGAGATTTTGGAAGTGGGTTTTGTTGAAATGCATACTGAACTTTGAATCTGTTCGTGTTTGTATAAAGCTGAATCTTGTTGTTTGGGTAGCTACCGTTAACTTTTTATTTTGGAGATCAACTGTTGTAAACGTATTAATATTATTTGTTGCTAACAACCACCAAATCTCATCATAGAGCAGGGGATATATGATCCTTTTTTGCTGTTCTCTTCGTCGAATCTGTTAGAATAGTTGAAAAGATCAACTGCCTAGAGATTTGTAAAGTGGTCTGCTTTATGTTGAACATTTTCCTCCCCGTTCTGGTTCACCGGTTCATCGTTCTGGCCAGGATAGGTTGGGCGACCCAGCCTGCTCCTACACTTTAATTGTAACTGAGGCTAGGTCACATTGATTCTTCATCACGACCTCTTGATTTGAAAATACAAGAGATCATGTTCTGAACAACAAAAGGCTTTTGTGTTCACCTTCTGTTCTTTTAGTTGTTCAGTAGGTTGTTGCAATCTAATCTCAGCCTCACTAAATATTCAATAATGGCTACAACAGTGTCACCAATTCTTTTGTTTCGCGTACTTATTACGCACAGCTAGTCGTGCATCCACCTCAACCACTCTTCACTTCGTACCAACTAAGACGTTCCTCTACACCAACTCAGCCTTCGTTTCTGAGCAAAATTGGGTACTTAATTAAATGTCTGCAGCGTAAAGTAGTTCCTGCTGGTTGGTTCCGCTGATCGTAGCATAAATCATGCAGATGAAGGGGCCATCAACCTGCTCTTCCCTCTCTCTTTCTGTCGTTGTCCCTCCGCTTGTAAACCTTTGTGACAACAGTAGTGTATTTGAGTGAAAATGTGTATTATATTTTACGCACTATTAGTATTCTTAAAGGAAACGAGAAGTTTCGTCTTTCTTTCTCAGTTGTAAACCTTTGACACCTCAATTCGCACTCTTAGTAGTGAAAACGTGTGATTGAGGTGCACGATGATCGATCACCAGGACGGAACTAAAAAGACTGTTTTTCTTCACACTGTAAAACTTACAGCATTTGAATCTGCTGAGAAATACAAGCAATAATTGAAAAGATGCTGGTTTGAATTTTCAAACTATGCAATGATATGTGCACTCAGAATGGAATATCATATCTTATGCTTGATTTTTGTCGATAATTAATATTCGTTGGACGGTTCTATTTCTCATTTAATTTATTTGAGATCTAACACCTCAGTCACATATAGATTTGTGTAACGTAACCATCAACTACTATATGATGGTGCCAGGCGGTCCAGGTTAACTAACTAGTTGTTGAAGGCTGCTTATAATAGAATCAAGTAACTTTCCTAATTGGAACTGGAAAGTTAACCGCTTGCTTTTTCCTGGTTTATGATCATCTTGAAGGAACCAGACTCTCCGGTCGCTAGAACAATCCAACCATCTTAGAGATCTAGATTTCTTTCTAAATGCGTATGGTTAATTTATTAAAATGATCAAATTGGTAGGTTAAAACAGAGGGGTGTATTCGGTATTCTATGTGTTTAGAAAATATCTTTGAAGTTGAAAGATAAATATTATGGACTAACAATTAGTTTAAGTTAAAAGATAAATATTATGAACTAACAATTAGACCCACTATGTTTTATAGTTCTTATTTTTAGCAGACATGTAAAAAAACAATATTTGTAATAAAAAAGAAGATGTTGAAATAAATAAGTGGTCACCAAAAGAACGTATATATAATGAGGTTATTAGAAATAAATTGAAAACTACACCAATAGATAATAAAATCAAGAAAATTTATTTAAATAGTTTGTAGATGTAAAAAGACGATTAAAAGAAGTTTTGATAGGAAGATGAGAAACTAGCTTATACTATCATGCAGGCAAGAGGAAAACAAAGAATCCATGAAGAGAAAAGGCTTAGTTGTGGGTATTGGCTTGTACCCTTTTCTACTTTTTTCTTGATTTTGTGGGTGGAATTGTCTTTTAAGTTCATCATGGACTCCCCCATAATATATGGACTGTGTATTATAACGATGGCTTTAACCTCTGGGTTGCTCCTTCTTGAGTTCTAAATTTGAACAATTCAAACTAAAGGATCACCTTTGCATGACCGATTTCAAGCTCGGATAAAAGAGGAAGATTGCGTTAGATTTGTTATAAAACTTGGTCAAACTTAACATAAATTATATAAAAAATAATAATAATAATCCATGTAGCTCACCTCTCTAGTATGGGAAAAGGCTTAGTTGTAGTTGTAGTGATCAGCCTCTGGTGGGTGTTTGACTAACCTAGCGTGCCCGTCTTTTTGGGCTACCCTCCCTCTTATGTGTCCTTGATGTGGTTCTTCTTTATTTCTGTGTACTGTTTTTTTTGTTTCTGCACGCCTGCAGAAAGTGAGACGTGAAACTTGAAGAATTCTTGTATGAATATGGAACGTGGAGAGAGTAAATGAGAAGCAAATAATGAGGGCTCCAGTTTCCTGCCGCGGCTACCAGGTTTATCACTTTCAGCGGTTGTTTGTGGGAAATCCAAGTACGAACTTTGGTTCAAAGAAGACGATAAAAGTAGGAAAGAAGAGGGTTGGGGAAATGGGAGTTAGGAATTCAATATAAGGTGGTTGTTTTTTCATGTACTGCCGTGCATGTATGTGAGGATTTATCTACCATTCTGATCCAAATCGAGTCGGGTTGCAGCACAAAAGTCAATAGCTCGTCTGGTTGGGGGTTGACTCACATGGTTCAAGGTCATGAGTTTGATACCCAGAGTGTGCATCTGGTTTCAGTCCTGTTGTACCCAAAAGAGAAATCGAGTTGCTTGGGTTAGTGGATGCAATTTGGCAGAGGTTTCTGCAGGTAAAACATGCATTTCACCATAAATCTGAAAAATTCTTAGGTCCATTACTCTTAAGTTGCAGGTGGCGGGTTTGATACAATAAACAACAACCCATACTAGACGGGGTCAGCTAGGGTTTGATACCCCACTGAAAAAATAAAGCAATTGATGTAGATGGGTTTAGTAAGAAATGAATTAGTTCTCACTGAAAAAATAAAGCAAACCCATAATTCAACCTTACACGATACTAAGTGGGATCCATAGAGTATCTTCATCGTGCCTCTCTTATCTGGTACTAGCATACGTTTAAAGAGTAAGATCGATCTCTGTTTTTATCGATTGATGGACCTTCTCTGTTTTTTACAAGGTCTTTATCATTTACTTTGCGGTATTTTTTAATTTTTTTAATATGTCGTTGTTATATATTTTTTTGCTAACAATGCAATCTATTTTCTTTTAAGTTTTCAGCTGTCATGTTGGACATACTCTTAAAGGGTGAGGCAGCATGCTTGAACTAAAATTAAAATGTATTAAAATTAGTATATATATATATAGCCTGAATTTTCTAAAAATTGAATCATTTGTCATGCATCATTTTATTTCTTTTGCTATTAATACAATTTATTTTTTAAAATTTTCAACGTTGAACATACTCTTAAGAGAGAGGCAGCATGCTTGAAGTAAAATTAAAATGTATTAAAATTAGTATATATAGTCTGAAATTTTTTAAAATTGAACCATTTGTCATGCATCATGTCAATCAACTCACTGAAGTGAACTTTTCTCACTGAGAAAATTTTCTAGGTCTGCCATTAGCTGGTGCTATGAAAGCTTTCCTTGTAATAATGTGAAAAACGAAAAATAAGAGAAAGATAATGAACTGGTCTCGATCAACTTCTCTGTTCAACAATACCCCACCGCTTCTATGGCATGTGTCGAAGCATGGATTGTTGAATGAAGAAGAGACCGCTGAACGATTCGAAGCATTAATTGTTGTTGGATGTGGATTGTTCATTGAATATTGATCAGCAAAAAAAACCTTGTTTCCTGAAGTTCTCTAGCAAGGAAAGCTTCCTTTTCCTTTTGGAAGGTAAACTGAAGTTGGCGAACCCTACCAGTCAAAGGACGACCTCATAGGGATGGCAACGGAGTGGGGTGAAACGGGTTTTTACTCCACCCGCACCTGCCCCGCTCTAAAACTCCACTTGTACACCCTCGTGGGTCTTATTCTCCAAGATCCGTACCCACCTCAAGTGTTTTGCTATGACTCACTCCATCCCGCCTTAACTCGCTTCAACTTATAACAATATTTTTTTAACTATTTAATATATATATATTACATAAAATATTTTATATTATTAAACTAAAAGTTATTATATACATATAATTATATTTATATATATAAACATATATTTTATATATGAACACTAATATATATATATATTGGAATGAGGCATGGTGGGTCTACCACAAACCCGCATCCGCCCCGTTCTATCCCACTCCTCTGTGAAACGAGGTTTTAAGGTTTGGAAGTCCGTCTCACATGAGACGAGTCGGAACGGGTACCCACACGACGGGTACAATTTGCGATCCCTGCGTTTTGATCGAGGGGTAGCTCAACACAAGTTGAAATCTAGAGCGAAAAATCAAACTCGACATGTCACTGAGAATATAAAAATTTTTGGGCCTAAAAAGTCACTTATAATAAATTTGAGGCCTATAAGATCGATACTATAACGAGTTAAAAACTTTGGGAACCTAAGGCGGTTGCTTTAATGGCTTGTGACATACGAGCCACCTTGGTATGGGTCGTGATGGCAAATCAATTTAAGAAATGATAAATAGTAGGCTCGGAAATTTTTGTATGGACTGAGACAGAATATAAACTTTATACTTTTGCAGGGATCAGTGCAGAAGTATAAGGTAAAAATTTTACCCACACGCTGCCGCTAGGTACGACCCACTGATATTGATGTTATTAGGCAGGCGAACCCCTATGGTCAGGTAGACGAGTTTATTGAGTACGATAAGACATTGACATGCAACCATATGAAATTGACACCTTGATAGGTAACGCAAGTTAATGGGTACGATGTTTTGCTTATTATACATATACATAGTACGAGTTTACAAGATTCACTTGTCTCTTAGAGAGAGAGAAATTTCTAAATGTTTACTCGTTGATGCTCAAATTTACTCAAAGATTTTCATGGTGTGATCAAGGAGTGAAAATTTAAAAATACTTTTCATGCTTGAATTTAATATAAATTATATGTTTTTAAAATTTAAATATCTATTATTGAACTTGTCAATGAAATTAGATATATTTATGTGGATTTAAGCATGGATTGTTAAGCACATGAACTATGCTCAATCATATATAGAGAGAGAGTGATTAGATTGTGTCCACCATTAATGTTGCCGTACAGAGAGAGTAATTGAGATCATGTCTATCATTAATGTTTCTCACAAATACTCAATCACTACTTTTGGAGGTATAACTATAATGTTATTTTTATTTTTTTCACATTTCATAAAAAGTTTAAAATTACACTCATGTCACCATGTAAACATGTCATAAGTTTACAAGATTCGGTTTTCCCATATATATATATATATATATAGAAAGAGAGAGAGAGTTATAACTTTACTTATTCATGATTAAATCTACTTAAAGACTTTTACTGTTTGATTGGTGCGATCAACAGGCGGAGATTTAAATTTAAATACAAAAGTATGATTGTAATTTTCATACTTGAATTTAATGTAAATTATATGTTTCTTAAATTCAAATTTTTGTTGTTGATTGTGTTAATGAAACAATGAATATATTTAAGCAGATTTAAGCATGAATCTTTGTGCTCATGAACTATGCTCAATCATATATATATATATATATATATATATATATATATATATATATATATATATATATATATATATATATATATATATATATATACATATATTTACGTTGGCCCTAGCTGAAAGAGCTCCATGTACTCATAACGTTGGGATTTTTTGACATTGACGTTGTGAAATCTGATAGATTGACGTTGGAATCCCACATGGGGCGGGTTTCGAAAGAGGAAAACTCGTCGAGCTACAAAACATAAGGTAGAAAAAAAAGACTCATAAGGGGGAAATGAACGGGGTATGGTGGGGTTTAAGGTAAACTTATCTCAAATATATGTTTATAGAAAGAGAGCATAGTTCATGTGGCATATCATATTTTTAAATTTCAACCGTCCGATTAACAAAATTGATGGTTAAAATTCAAATCTCAAAAATAGTACTTTTTTACGAGAGCATGATTGAAAGATATCAATAGTTCATCTTCAACATCAAATGGCTGAGATTTTTTAAAATGTTTAAACATATATTCATGTGCGCTCTCTTTTTATATATATATAATATGTGTATTTATTTATATAAAATATATGTTATAGATACTTTACATGATTATATGTAATATATTTATAACTCTATACATACATAATAACTTTAATTCATTATAATATAATATCATAAAACTCAACCTAATCTTTATGTAGATTGAAGTGGAGCAAGACAGGACCGAGTTGTAACAAAAGGGTGAGGGGTGGGTTTGATCCTCTAAGACCCACGAGCCGGAGCATATAACAAAGGATTCTAAGTAGGGATGGGTATAGGTAAACCTGTTCCACCTCGCCCCATTGTCATTCCTAGATCTTACCTATATATTTACCGAACTGGTCACTAAACCGGCCAAGATACCAGTTAACTGACAAAATAAGTGGTTTGACCAGGTTGAACCACGGCCGGACTGGTAACAATTAAATAAAATACATACATACATATATATATATATATATATATATATATATATATATATATATATATATATATATATATATATATATATATGCACATGTACATATATAATATTATCAAGTATACGACGTATTAAAAATCTTATAATATAATATAAAATTAAGCCATTTAATCTCAAATTAAATTAAAATATGAAAACAAGCCATTTGGAAAAGGACATAAGCAATTAAAAAACATAAAAATGAATGAACCAACCGATTCAGGTGAACCATTTCGTGGTCTAACCGACTGGATTGCTGGTTCTGGGACTGGTTTTCTAATCGTCCTAGTAAAAGAAGTGAATCGAACTAGATCAAAGTCGGATTCCCTGTTCGACCAGCCAACCCGGTCTAGTTTCACAAACACTAGTTCTTTCTGAGATATGAATGTGTCATAAACAGCAGTCTGGGACAATTAATTGGTTTGTCTTGTGTCAGTCAGCAAAAGATTGGTGCCATGCAAGGAGAGCTGTATACTTCACCATTTTTATGGGCAGAGAAGCACCAAGGCATGGTTCACCATGTGTCTCCCTTTTTTTTGTTACAAGAGGAGGCTTCAGCCTAACACCCACACCCACACATGCACCCCTTGAGAGTCGAACTCAACATCAGCAGCTAATTGTCTTTTGTGTATATGAAAAAAGTGTTATCGTCTATGAAGTAAATTTGGTACATACTCTCTTTAATAACTTGTTTCTTATTTAATTGAAAAAACTTTCAAAAACCAAATGGCTTGCAATATGTGATGTTCAATTTTGTTTTTGTTACAAGAGGAGGTCGACGCTTAATGCACACTCCCACACATGCACCTTTTGGGAGTTGAACTCCCCACCATCAGCAATGCCGCTAGAGTGCTTTGCCGTATGTGATATTCATTTTCTTAAACCTTCCTCTTACCAATAGCATTTAATTTGGATTATATTTCATAATTAGCAATGGGGAGACCCTTCACCTTCTGAACGTTATCTTTCTTGTTCTTATCATTGTTAACTCACCTCTTCACCGGGGCAGTCATCCTACCTGAAATTCAAAAAATCAAATGAAAAAGTTATACGATACGATAGAATTCATGACTATTATACATAGTCTGTCCCACCCTAAATGGCCGAATAGGCAATTCGTGCTACCCCACAAAGAATTCTAGATTTGCCACTGCTTAGGCTTCTCGTATAAGTACCACTAGGAATAAATTCACAGAATGACTTCATTTTCCTTAGAACTCTTCTTTCTTTCCTTGTTAAGTCCTCTAGAATCCAATGCTTGGAAGAATTATTCACTAAACAGCTATGGATTTCCCAACGAGACTGTTAAGAGCGCCCTCCCACTGCTGGTGGAGGAGAGTCGGACTCCCAGAGGATGCATGTGTGGGGTTACGTTAGGCTTCAACCTCCTCTTCTAATAAAAAAATATTAGATGGGTCATTTACATGAATTTTTTGTTTTCAGAAAGTTGGTGTCACGCTAATGGTTAACTCAATATAAAAATTAGATCATTCTTTATTGTTTTCTTCTATAAGTAATACTTATAGTACAATGCGTCATGTACAGTGAATCCACGATCAATAAGTAATTTAACGATAAGACTTTTGGTACAATATACAAGTCCATTGTTAATTTCTTCATCCTCTAATATTGTTGTATCATCCATATCATGTCAATGAGTCACTCCCTTGCAAAACTGGTAGCCTTTGCAATGATTGATTGCAACCTGATTGAAGAGGTAAAGAACAATCAAGATCAAAGCAATAACCAAATAAGTCAAGAAAGAAAGAGTAAAAATATCCTCCAATGCGGAACCTTTCATGCACTCTCAACTCTTCTATAAGAGATCACACATACAGCTATAACGGGTATGGTAGAAGAAACTCTCTATGCTCTCTCTCTAAAGAGAGAGAAAGCGGATGTTAACTTTAATTATCAAAGATATTTTTGTTTACTTGCTTGAATTGTTAGTATGGTGCAAGCTTTTAATGCAGGCAGCGTATATTTGATGAATATCACTTTGGTAAGCACCAAGAAACTTTGAAGCTTTAAGCTAAATCCAACAAAGGAAATATCTTGAGCGTAAGAGGAGCAGCTAATATCATAATTGTAAAAAGAGTGAACACAGATGATTATACTCTTTGAAGGTAAAACATGTCTTCATTGAATGTGGTAAGAGATCAAGTTGGACTTTGATTCCTCTCTACTCAAGAATATAAATAAGAGTTTAGTTATGGTAAGCTAACTAGAATGTGTTTGATTCGTAGTTCTAAGATCCTTGCATCCTAAACCCACATGGGCAAACTATGGTTTTATGGAACCATCATTTCATGTTTGATTGTGTATAAAACTAAGAATTGAGATCAAGGGTTTAGTTTCTATGCTTGTTTCACTGAAGTTCACTCTCCTACTAACTTCAACAAGAGAACAATGGAAAAAGCATGACACAAATAGAAAAGAAATAAGATGGAAGAGAAAAATGAAAGAAAAGAAGAAAGGAAATGGAAGAAAAGGTCACTGGCAACAAGAAGAACGAGCAATAAAGAAGGACGATTGGGAGAAAGAGAGAGAGGAAAGGGGGAGAGGGAGGAGCATTGGGGTTTATTTGGTAGAGGAAGGAATGACAACTTAGAAAGGCAATCGAGGAGAAAGAGATCAAGGTTTTTTCCAGCAATAGAAAGAACTGTTGGTTAAAAGGGTGTCAACTAGGTAGAGTTTGAGGAAAGAACTGGAGCTTGAGTCTAAATCTTGTGGCCTACTCTTTGGCATTGGCCATACTTTTGGTCAAAAATCAGTTTCATAGAACCACAATTTCATCCTCATTCATGGTTCCTCATTTGATGTAAGTATCAAGGTCAATTCTTTCTAATCTTTTTTTCAAAGGAGTGTATTTTATTTATTTACGTTATGCCTTATTGAATTTAACTTAGTTATGGGATATGCTCTTATATGCAAGAATCAAGATTGGAAGTATGAAATTGAAACTAAAAAATCTTATCAACACTAAGGCAGCGTGACCGGGAACTATTGTGGACCCAAAATTGGAATTGAAACCATACTGGAACCGGATAGGACCCTGCCACTTTGCACAGGCGGTCCCAATTTACCTGGAACCGGCCAGGTCTAACTATGAGGATGGGATCTCATTCCACTTCCACTTTAGGGTTTAGGGTTTTATGGTTTGGCGGCAAAGAAACAGTTTGAGAGAGCGAAGACCACTTTCCATTTGTTGCTTCCGTAAACATGAATCCTCGTCTTCCCCCTTCCTTTCTCTCGCAAGACCTCTATCACCACCATCCTCTCTCTCTATTCACCAAAAATGCCCGGCCTTCCTTCTGCTTTCAAGGCTAGTTTCTGCGAACCCAAAGTCTCTCAATCCGATCTCTCCGATTCTTCAAGCCTCTCTTCCGATCGTTTCGTCTGTCCCCTAAACGACCCTTTACTCGATTTTGACGTTATTGAAGAGTGGATTGTAGAACCCGATTCTTCTAGCATGCTGGCTGAGGAAAACCTTTCTGGCGACGTCGGAAAACCGAGTTCCATAAACATTGTTTCTGATTGTGGAGCTGACGGCTCGCCGTTGGAGGAAAACCGTTACTATTGTGTTGAAAACACAATATCGGGTTGTGGAGTTTCGGTTTTTGGAGTTTCTGGGGAGGTGATGGGAGAAAAGTCTCACCTTGGTGTTGAAAATCCAGTTGAGGAGAAGCCAGATTTGGGTTGTGGAGTTGTGGCGAGCACGAACGAGATTCAGGTTTTTTTTGGGAAGATTAAGATTGAAGATGCTGATGAATTAAGTGGTGATACTTTGGTAGAAGTAAAAGAAGTGGTGCGTGGAGTGGATTCTGATGGTGATGGAGAGAAGAATCGTGTGGTTGAAACGGAGGGTAATGGGTCTTCGACGTCGTCTTCAAGCAGCGATGAGGAAAAAGATGATGATGCATCATCATCATCTACATCGTCTTCATCGTCCTTAGCTGCTGAAGAAGAGGACGAGTCAGACGTTGAAGAGGGTGAAATAAGGGACTCCAAGGCGGAGACGGCCGTCGGGGGCAGTGAGGATGAGGAGGAGGAAGAAACGATGAAGGGTCCAATAAGGTCGAAGAATGAGCTCGTGCCCGAGGTAACTTTGTTTGTCTTTCTCTTCTGTGCTTTTGGATTTTCTCCGCAATGTGGCTGCGGAATTGTTTTTGTCTTTTTTGAATTTATGATTCTTTCTTAGACGTGATGTTATAGATTGATGGAATAATCACTACTTATGAAAACACTTTTTTTATGCAGGATCTTTCTCCTGTTCCTGCATTAAACATTGTCTTAGAACCACATCATAAGACTTCGCCTGTTGGTGTGGTATTATCGGTGAGTACCTTTCAAGTTCTATTTGAAACATCTCTCTCTCTCTATATATATATGTATGTATATATGGAGAGAGAGATCCTGGCGGTTGGAATATCCAATCAAATCTCAACTGTCCATATTAGGTGGTGGGTAGTTATAAATTTGAATTCAAATAGCAGAAAGTATATTTACACTTTTTGCTAATGGACCTTATTCACATTGTGTATTTTTGTTTTTTGAATTCATATTGTTCAATCATTCATCACTCAAGATGGACATTCTTCTTGGGTGATCCATCTTGGATCATGCATAATTGAAATATGAATCCAAAAAGCAAAAAATAGGACATGTTTTACAGTACTCTATTCCTATGCACACTTTGCTTTTTCAATTCATATTTCAATTATCCGTCAACCAAAATGGATGGTTGAGATCTGTTACCATTCTCTCTCTCTCTCTATATATATATATATATATGTATATGTAGGGGGTGGCTAGGTGAGGCTGATTTGAAGAATCCTAGGCTTAGGATGTTCACCGATCAGGTTTAACACATTTGACTATGTGTTATTTAGTAAGCAAGAATTTTGTGGTGGTGCTAAAGACAGGTAAAACCTTTTGTTCTTTATTCTTGGTAGAAAGTAGTCTTGAAGAATATATAATACATCAATCGCTAATGCAGATGTTCATGATGTTTTCCTGTGGGCCATCTACTCGAAATCTCAGTGTGACCTTTCTAAATTAGGCATGCAGTTCCGATTAACAATTTAAGATAGTATATGTTACTTGAGTTTTCATTATTCCACTAGTTGATATGTTTCACTCATTATTCTTTCTTTTCATCATGCCCCATGTACTTGATTAAGCTGGCATGTGTTAATGGAGATTGATTTTCTCCTTTTGACATTTGAATGTTACAGATAATGGACACCAAAGTGATAGTAGAGGGGTCAGAGAAGCATAACCCACTGACTGAGGGCTCTATCCTTTGGCTTACAGACACAAGGTTACCACTTGGTTTTGTTGACGAGATATTTGGGCCCGTGAAAAATCCATACTATGTTGTTCGATACAATTCAAGCAAAGAAGTTCCCGTGGGAGTCCAGCAAGGAACTACCGTCTCTTTTGTTCCAGAGTTTGCAAACTACGTTCTCAATAACAAGGAAATCTACAAAAAAGGCTACGATGCTTCTGGGGAGAATGATGAAGAGATCCTAGACGAGGTTGAGTTCTCAGATGATGAAAAAGAAGCAGAATTTAGGAAATCCCAGCAGCAGAAGATGAAAAGGCAGCCAGATAATAAGAATGGCAAGCAGCAAACATTCGCCGACAGCAAGAAGACTCATCTCAGAGGCAGGTTCTCAAACAAGAAGAGACCAGTGGACTCAACTGACAGTCAAGGTTCTGAACCACAGGCTTTGCCCCCAGTTCCACCACTTATTCCTGATCGCCGGCATTTGGCACCCCAAACACGTCAATTCGTTCAGGGCAACTCTTTGCGTACAGATAGTCAACCATCTTTCCCTTCACCATCAACACCTGTTTACCCTCCTAATATTTCCGCCAGCCAGCAGATGCCAATTGCATTTAACAATTTGGGATCGTCTGGCTCATTTATTCCTGCTGCTCAACCCTTCGGTGTATGTGGTCAAGTACCAAATACTTTTGGTACCCTTGGTTTAGCTCATGGAATGCCACAACCTGGATATTCAGGAAACCCACCACAAAACTTTCTGCAGCAACCAAATCTGTCTTGGCCAAATATATCATGCCCACGACCGCTTCAGCAGCCGGTGTTTGCTGGTATGCAGAGTGGGCTCTGGAATTGTCAATCAGCAGATCAGCCGCAGCTAGGTTTGCTAGGAAATCCTTCCCAGGGTTTGCCGAATTTTGTGTTTTCAGCTGGATTGCAACACCAGCCAGTATCCCAGGTGCCTGTGTGCATGAATTGGCAAGGACCCATGAACCAGACAGGTTTGAATGGAGTCCCTTTTCCAGGGAATAACTTGCAGAGGAATCCAGTGGGTATGTTGAATGCCGAAAAGAGCAGGCAACTGAACGCCAACCAGTGTATTGGGCAGCTTGTGCCGGGTGTTGGCATTGGCAACAGCTTTCCAGTTCATCAATTTAACCAGGGCATCGCACCAGATAACGGAAGAAGACATCCCCCAAAAGGGGGAAATTTCAATAGGAGAAAGGGCAACTGGCAGGGTAGGTAGTACTCTCTCTCTCTCTCTCTCTCTGGGATAGGCTACTGGATTATTATCTGGGCATCGAAATCGTTGAAGTCCTAGACATGGGAGTGCTGTTCTTAAATTCAAATCTGCAACAATTAATTGGGGCTCTTCCACTCCTTTTGACTTCATTGTATTATGGAGCCAGTAGTGGTGTAGCTGGCATCCTTTACTTTTCCTCTTGCATTGTTCCATAAACTTCCCAAACAATGGTATGCTCATGTTCCTCTCGAATTGTAAATTATTTCTTATTGTGTTGATACATGACTGTTAGCTGAAATTGAGGAGTGGAAATAGTAGAGATCAGGACATAGCTCACAGTTTCTATATTTTACCTTGGCTAATAAATGCAGCAGGCAACCAGGTCTATAGCTGAGGGGGGTTAGGACAGTGCTAGTGAGCCTCAACTATCATTTCAGCAATCAGGGTTCCGTTGCTTCTGTCATTGCGCTCCTGGGGTAAAGGTTGTAACCTTGAAGTTTTCAATTGTCTGACTCCAATTACAGAAGTTCGTAGAAAAGGTTGTTTCCTGAACCGGTGAAAACATTACTACCCATTACCTAGTTTTTGGTTCCTTTGGTTTTGCAAATGGGATGCTTCCTTACTAAAAGTACGTTCATTGAGCCTTGATATTATTTACTCACCATTTGTAGCCCATGAACTCGGGGACTGGGATCTGCAAATCAAATAAAAACAAGACAAAGCAACAAAATAAGGAGCTTAATCTACTTGCAATTTCATTATTCTGATATTACTCGATTCTGTTGTTCAAATCCTTCTGCCATGGTGAAATTTTCTGGAAGCAAGCTCTTTCCAGAGTTGCAATGTTTATTAAACCGAGTATGTTATGTCATTTTTGTTCATCCTTCTCTACAATGATGCTATTACATAAATGCATCCTTAAATCTATATATGTGGACCATCCAGTGTGGTTGACATTTATTAAACCTTGTCGACTTCATGCTGTTCATACGGTTTCTATAACTCGTCATTGCGACTGCCGAAGACGTGGTTTAGTGTCATGGCTAACCTTACACCACCCTGGGCTATGCGTCTCTTGACAACGGGTAGGCGAGTTGTGAAATATTCATCTGCAGGAAAAGAAAAGGTGAGGCTTTGTTGGTTGTCTTAGAAAGTTAACTTCATAATGTTCATGAATTTACCTCCCAGGGTCATTCCATCAGTGACATCTTTGTAACCCCATTTGCATGCTAAGCTGATGCTCTCTGCAGCATACCTTGCATAATAAAGGTCCGGTAATTGCATTTGCAAAATTATAAGCTTCCGTATTCATTATGATTTATAACATGTATTCTCTTCCTCAGAGATGTCTAGCTGGGTATTTTTCTTAAATATTACTTACTTATTTGGGCAAGAAAGTTGGCCTTCACAGTCCTCCCATGATTCCACTTCGTCTGACCATGTTTCCTGTTTCACAAAGTGGTAGTGAATTTGCCTTCAACAACAATTATATCTTTCGGCATGTTTGCTTCATCATGTGAGTGATCTGCTTTAGCATCCCTCTCGAGAATTGATTGACGAATCAATGCATAGAGGGTGCCGAAGTGATTGACATTATTGAATGAACCTGTCTCTCAAGAATCTTTTCATAGGCCGAAGCAAACGTGCCCACTATCTGAAGGTCTACTCTGTCCACATTACTTACATCTCTGATATTATTCTGTATGTCTTGTAGGAAACTTTCGGTATCTTCATCATGCATCTCCTTGAGTGCAGTTAGTATTATCTCTCTGTCCCAGACCTAACGATCAATTAAACAAAGTAGTTAGTAACTATTCTTTTTCAGATTATCACGGTCTATAACATCATTGTATACAATATATGCCCTTCTCTCCATTGTGGGTGTAACTATTGTCGTCCAATGGAAACCGGGGTGAGGCATTCCGACTGTGATTGTACTGTCATGCTGTTCTGAATTTCAGCTTTTTCGGGCGACTTTTTTATGAGAAAAAGTATCAGAATGAAAGTAAGCACTGGGAGCCATGACTTTCAAGGTTAGAGTACCAACTCGATTGAACCAAGTGAAAGGTCCTGAGTTAGTACCCGGTCCACGCACATGGCCCCATCTTGCAAATCAAAGAGAAAATAGTGGATCTGGACAAAAACAGGTGGGATGTCCAAACCCCTGTTTCTTGAATTACTGACTGAAAATGCGTTGCTCTGCAGAACAGGCAACTACATGTTTTCATGCCCATTTTTTGCCCACTTGTCTTTTTCTTCTGTCATTCGATTTAGGTTTATTAATCTGATACTAATCTAGATAACAAGATGGTGCTAAGAGTATGATTTGCTATATTTGGTACTTACATGATGAAGATTCGATTTATGCCTGTACCAGTGTAGGTTGATTGTGTTGCCACCTTCATCACTTGTGAAGCCAACATGTAATGGCTGCAACAGAAAAGGGTGAATCATACTCTATGAAGACTTTGAGTTTAAATAGCCATACCGTATAATTCATTTAAACAAGTACCTGATGGATGTCCCCCATGAAGTGAGACAAGAATAGGAGAGCTTCTGTGAGGTTATCTGCAACAGAAAAGCTTTCTGAGGAAAACAGCAAGCAGGGAATTCCAAATGTGTCTCGGGTGGAAAATCATTCTTACAGTTGCGGTATACGCGTCCTTGCTTGTAATGCGACAATTGAGAAGTGAAATTTTTAATCGCGCCGGCAACACACATGTCCTTATCTCCCTGTGGGTCATGGCAATCCCCTGTTTGCATTCATGTTTTCATGAAATTTCAAGTTTATCATTCTTGGTGATGATATATTTAGGAATATGCTCTCTCTCTCTCTCTCTCTCTCTCTCTCTCTCTCTCTGGCAAGATGGTGTTAAGCGTATTGACTCCTTGTGTCACAGAATGCAACCCCCTAGACTGTGAGCTACGCGCCCCTTTGGAGCGGAACCTGTTTTATTACTTCTAGATAATCTCTGGAGTTCTGAAACCTACAACTAAATTGTCCGAACGTAAATTAGATCCCACTGGATCAATTTCATATTAGTTAACAAGATCTTAATATTTCAAAAGATGCATTTCACTCTCTTTAGGATCCAAGTCTACACAACTATTATCAACCTTGTTCTCATTCAAAGTTAATATCAGCAAACAAAACCATACTGGAGTAGTCAAAGGTGCAAGCGTTATCTGGCGTGTCTATGAAATGAAGAGAACTAGTCCAGCGATACTTGTACCAACGCCGGACGTCATCAGGCCATGTGCAAAGGGCCGAAAGGTTGCCGTCAACATGCGCCGGCAGTAGGTTCCGGACGGTTTTGGAAGCCTCACGGGTAAGAAGTGCCTGAACATTCATTTATGCAGCTCATATCAGCATCATTAACCATTGGATTACATAGAGAGACATTAAAAGGATGCTGTGTATTGCACAGGTAAAGCACAGTTTCCAGTAGCAGTAGTTATTGCCATACTGGCTAGACTATGTAATGGCACTATTGTTTCTGTCACTAAACAGTTTTCAACTGCCTTACAAGGAGAAGAATGACGTGCTCAAAAGCACAATTCAGATGCCAAAATGCAGCTAGCTAAGTTCAGGTTTGCATCTCTGTACATCAGAAGCTCCATGAAGGGTCGGGGAAGGTCCTGCTCGAGAGAGAGAGAGAGAGAGAGAGAGAGAGAGAGAGAGAGAGAGAGAGAGAGAGAGAGAGAGAGAGAGAGAGAGAGAGAGAGTTATCTTAGTTTTGACTGGCATTGGCTCAATTGTGAGTCTTAGCATGGGACTTTTTTGCTAGCTTGTTCAATCCCTAGAAGGCTAGAAAGGTAGATTTTGGACAGTCAGAAGCCATTTCTTCCACAAAAAATTGAATAGTAATTTGAAAACAAGTTAAAATCTTGCATATCTATTGTCACGAACGACTTAGAAACTTGCCCAAAACGAGCATAATAGACACCGGCTAAGGTTCATACACATGTTGTCAAGAGTTCGATACTGGGGTATGCATCCGGTAGGGGCTGCCTACCCCAAGAATTTTGTAATTAAAAAAAACAAAAATTACATAACAAAGAGGGGACTTATAGAGCATGTTTCAAGAAAAACAAAAGTTTATCACCGTATATGAAAGTAAGGGGCCCTTTGCATGGTGGAACTTTTAACGTGGAATTGGAATTCCAGGTTCCAGTTCCATGATTATTCCAAACTAAGGAAATGAATTTTCTTTTTATGGAATCTGGATTCTCACAGAAGGCGAAAAGGGAACTTAGACCACTCTTTCTTCTAGGCGTCTTGAAAACTCTTCTATTTCTTGGACCAGTTTCAGAAAAGTAGTAGGATTTCATCTTCTGATGTAAGCAGTATCATGGAACTTTGTCTCTAAGGACAAAAAGTTTTAGGCCAGAAAGTTCCATGAGTTCTACGAAATTCCTCGACTTTAAGTCGCCCCTAGATGATCTCTGAAGTTGGACTATATCGTTTTTGTTTATGAAAAGAGAACCACCAAGCAAAGCAGGCACCAAAATGGGCATCAACTTTGTTGGTTTCCTCCCTCTCCACCACCACGGTGCTTTTGTAGAGGAAGGTTCACATTTTCTTTTGGTTACAACTGGAGGCTGAAGCCGTGCACCCACCAGGAGTCGAACTCCCCACCACAGCGATGGCGTTCCACAGCACAATGCCCTTGTGCTATCGCTTTGTATCTTTACATTCAGCCCAGCTTTTGTCGACAACAGGTGTTTGTTTCCATTCCGAAATCCGTATCTTGTTTTTATCTCTTTCTTTCTAATTTGTGTTTCATGTTATACGAGAAAGTACCTATAAAAATCAACCGTTGAATTTTGAATTAAAAAACAAAAAATATTATTATACTTTTTATATACTACATTTAATATAAATTTAGTATTATTTTGCTTTTACTTAAAAAATTCAATAATTAATCTTAACGGTCATATATATATATGTGAGAGAGAGAGAGTGAGCGTGCATGTGTGTGTGAGCGTGCTCATGGAGGTTCTCTTTCCACTGTCTTGTTTCAGGTTTCCATCCAGCACGGTGAGTTCAATGCATGGGTTTCCACCCATGTTCTTCCTCAATATGACGGGCCATGAGCCACCATGCCCGGCACTGTGTGCCCATTCCAAGACACCCGTCTCGTCATCCTTCGCCCTCAATGCATGGTCAAGCATATACAGGATAACTTTCTTTTTCTACAATGCACGGTCTGCCCGGGTAGACCCATATGAGGGCGACATAAGGCGCCCGCATCACACAAATTGTGAGAAGGAAAATATTGCTCACAGCCAAAACAATGGCCTATAAGTATGACCCATGTATAAACCGTGGGTTATTGTCTTAGACCACCAAATCTTCGGTTCACCAAAAAGAGTTTTCAATTGAAAAAATATATAGCCTACTTATACATGGACTGTTTACCTTGTCCTAAAAGGATTTTCTAGATCCACTACTAGTTTCATGCATTGTCTACTGCATGAATGGATCGGGCTACAAAGAAGAGTAAACCTGAGCAATCTGGCACGTCATAATGTGGCCTTCTTTGCTCCATGACCAAGCTCTCGGCACAGACACGATCAAGAGTCCAAGCAGCAAACTGAACACGATTCCCATATTCTTCATTCTCTCAGCGTTCTTCTCTCACCACAAGCGCTCAAACAACAGACTCCATTATATTTATGCAAACAACACACCCTTGGTGGTTTTCATCGAAGTTTAAAGTTTGGGGAAACATATAATCGACTTTCTGCTAACACGCATTGAGTAACCAGATTAGGTAACGATGCCGGACCAGATGACAGGAAAGCCCTTGCACCGATACCATTTTCCTTCTTCAAATGCAAGATCAAGGTGGGGCTTTTTTAAAATTGAGGGGCACCCATTTGGATTTTACAAGTCCAGAAGCTAAGCAGAAGTCAGGTGATACAATGGCCGGTGAGGCAATAATTTAACAGTTGTTCTTGCCTTAGAAGACTAGATTGACGATTATTTATTGAAAGGGAGAAACGTAAAGGAAAGTTCATACAGCATCATGCGGACAACAACAATGACAGCTAACAGAATCATAGAACCGGTCCGCCTCACCGGCTCAAGCGAGTCGTTTTCCTGTACATGGTGGTCCATACAATGGATTATATACAAATGGTGATAGCTAACAAGCAGCTATCACAGTTGGAATTCACCCGGATTTGTGGCCGATTAGCTCGATTGCGTCCTGAGCTTCGGTTGCGGAATAATGCTTGATTGAGGGAAAGAATATTCGGTTCAGAGTTGCAGCTAGACGAAAACCACCCTGCGCCAGCCTCTTCTCCACCACAGGAAGTCTAGAATGGAAGTAGACATCTGATAATAAAGTCAAATGAATAAATACGTAAACAATCAGCATCAATATATACGCAACTAAGGACTTATTCCAAGGAAATAAGAGAAACAGCTGACTCCAAGCGCAACAAGATTATATATCGAGCTAGATAGCCAAGTACTTTTTCTTTTAGGGAAGTAGGGTTTAAGGCAGACGTACTCACAACCTGGGTATCGAACAAAGGACCTATTGTGAAGGAAGAACAAGGAGAGAAAAGATCTTACGCAGAAAAACAAGAACACAAGCAACAAGACAAGATTTACATAGTTCGAGTGAGAGATTCTTCGTTTTTCACGTCCATAACCGCTGAAAGAAATTCTGCTATACGACCCAAGTCAAGATAATAAGATGGGAGCCAGATCATATATCTAAGGCATCCTTAAACAAGCCAGATCATACACCTACTTAATCAAGAAACAAGATTTGCAAGAGAGGCGCAGCTCCTTGTCTTGTGCACATAGATAATTATCAGTCCATAATTTATGATTTTGGGAAAAAAACATAAGAGCGTGCATGCATGCATTAGCACATAAAGGCAGTGCGGTAAAGACTTGGCACATTTCCCGGAATCACGAAGTTGACTTAAAAGGATAAAGTACCTCAGGTCATCAAACCATATGGACGCATGCGTGTGCAGCAGATACAATGGAAACCATTAAGAAGTTTGTCTTTGCAAGAATGGATGCAATTATGGTCTATAATTGACTCTTTAAGAAGTACGGGTTTGCAAGAGGTAACCGGCCTTATCATGCCTAATGAATGAGCGGACAAAAGTCTCTCTCTCTCTCACATTAGGATTAGAACTCTGTAAGTTTCGTTTAAAATAGTCCTTTTCTAGAACTAATCCTACAAACATGTCCAGAATGCCGAAAGATCATGCAATCGACACGGGCCGTGAAGAGTTTTAGGGGCCCAAAAGGCTAAAGCACCATCAATTTCAAACGCATGTAAACACAACCTACCTGCCCAAACTAACTTGAAAACATCTGATCTCAAGGTTCTTAAATACAGATCATCGTTTCTATATGGTTATTTTTGCGGAAAGCACACCCCGTTTTGGTTATTCTCTAGATGATATTACTCAAGGGTGTAGAATCTCTCTCTCCCCGTATACACACACACACACACACACATATATATATATATATATATATATTTGCTTATCTATTTGTTTATTTAAGTACTCACGTTTATTACACGTAAATATTATAGATGAGCAATTAGACCTGCCATGTTTTATGGTTATGAGTGTTGGGCAGTTAATCATCAACATGTACAAAAGATTTGTGACAGAAATGAAGATATTGAGATGGATGAGTGGTCATACAAGAAAAGACAGTATACATAATCAGGTTATTAGAAACAAATTAGGAATGACACCAATAGAGGATAAAATGAGAGAATATTGTTTAAGATGGTTTTGACATATAGAGAGAAGATTAGAACCTTTAAGAAGGTATAAAAAACTAAATTTGGAAAGTATTAAAATGGGTAGAGTGTAAATATTTGTCAATGAACGAAGGTTGATATTACACGAATCAAATTCACCAAGTCGCAAAGAGTCAAGTGGCATTCAATCATTAATGTTGATCTTCAAGAATAATCAACAAGAGAGCGGAAGCACATAAAACAAGTCAAAAAACAGTGCAAGACTGCATACTTTATTCATAGTGTGATAGGGTATTTATAGAGGTTACATATGTACATGAGAAGCCATGAAAGAAGAACAAAAGAAGGCACTAGAGACTAGTGTTGGCCGGCCAGCCTTGGCCAGCACTAACCGTTGGGGCTTCCAACGGCTATGGCCAGGACCCTAGTGGCCCTGGGCCATATCCAAGTGGTGCACGGGCCCTGATGGCCCGTGCCACCCTATTACATTAACACCCCCCTCAAACTTACGGGGGATACAACGGAAGTTTGTCCAATATAAATAAAATATAACTCAATTTTCAATGAACTTGTTACAAAAATTTCTACAAAATTAGTATCCAAGTTCCCACAGCTTTCTTTGAAACAATAACAAATCATCGTTCCATAATCAATGTGTCAACTTATTTGTCATCCTGCATGAAAATCAACGAAGTATCAATACATACATTTGCTCAATCTTAATGAAATCACAAAGACAATGTACAATATCTAATCTAAAGAGTAAACCAAAAACATAAGTTGATGTTATTAAGAAACTCATTTGAAAGAAAACATTGATATAATTCAAATAGGATTATCTATAATAACTAGATTCATAAATCACTACAAACTTGTGATATTATAAGGAGACCTTGGTATATCAAGCATTTTAAGGTTATCCTCAAAACTCAAGTTTTAAGGATAAACTTGAACCCAAACAAGCTTTTTAAGGCAAAGCTTAAAACTCAAACAAGCTTTTTAAGGTTAAGCTCAAAACCCGCCAAGTCAAACAAGCTTTTTAAAGTTAAGCTCAAAACCCGCCAAAACAAACAAACTTTTTAAGATTAAGCTCAAAACCCACAAGTCAAACAAGTTTTTTAAGGTTAAGCTCAAAACCCACAAAGTCAAACAAGCTTTTTAAGGTTAAGCTCAAAAACCCGCCAAGTCAAACAAGCTTTAAGGCTAAGCTCAAACCCAAGTTTTGAAGAAAAACTCGAACCCAAACAAGCTTTTTAAGGCAAAGCTCAAAACCTTCAAATCAAATATATAATTCCCAAGGCCCTTAAATATCCTTTAAACTCAAAAGTGATTCTATGGTTCCAAAAGTAAGATAATCCATTTAAATGATCAAGACAAGTCAAAGGAATCAACTTCATGCTTTTCAAAAGGTTTCACAAGGTTTGTTAAAACCATAACATCAAGATAACTATAAGTCTTTTTCAATATTGATTACTCTCCAACCAAAAGGCCAACATGGAACATCTTAATCATAAAGATTTCCAACAAAAGGCCAACAAACGGAGATCATAATATCATAAGAAAAACAACCTTAAAGTTATCAAGATCACAAATCTTCAAATAATGATTTGTTACAGCACTTTTATCACATACAAGTTAATCAAGATAACTATAAGTCTTTTTTAATATCGATTACTCTCCAACCAAAAGGCCAACAACATGGAACATCTTAATCACAAAGATTTCCAATAAAAGGCCAACAAATGGATATCATAATCTCATGAAAAAGCAACCTTAAAGTCATCAAGATTACAAATCTTCAAATAAGTGCATCTTCAGTTTTCAATTAATTTTCAACCATAGGCCAAAAATATGGATCTTAGTCATACAAGTACATTAAACTCATTGTTAACAAACATTTTTCTAAGTATCTCAAACAACAATAAGTATATCTTCAAGCATTAATTGATTTCCAACAAAAGGCCAACAACATGGATCTCATTTACACAAGAAGATATCCCTTATCGTTTTCTAAAAAATACATTTTTGAACTTATCAATAGCGAAGTTTGAAATCGTATCAAATTTTCAAATAACAATAAGTGTATCTTAAAATATCAATTAATTTCTAACAAAACGCCACCAACATGAAGCACCTTAATCACAAAGGTCTTCAATAAAAGGCTAACAACATGGATCTCAATTATACAAGAAGATACCCCTTATTGTTTTCCAATAAATATATTTTCGAACTTATCAATAAACAAGTTTGAAATCATTCAATTGTCACAATACATTTTTCTTCTAAACATGCTATCAAACAATTTGATTTAACTCCGTAAGTACATAATCAAGATTACATATAACCAAGTTGGAAGGAACACACCTAAATGGGCTCAAGTCTGAATACCATGCACAGCGGAATCGGGTCGAATAGCCAAATCTGTTCATTTAACTCAACAATACAAATACTATATAAACATGCAATAATATTAAGTGCAACAGAAAATATTCATGTTTTTTATGAGAAGGGAATGCAATAAACTACTAAAATGTTCCAATAATCAAACTAAACCTATATTTCTCATCAATAAGTCCATCTAAAACACGTAGAGCTTAATATTTTCAAATCAAGTATAAGAAAAAGTGATTCTCACAAAAATAAACTGATATTATTGGAATATTGCATATCTCAACCACAAGACAAATCGAACCCAAGGAATTCTGAAAGCAACCACCATAACAAAGAGTACATGCACTAGCCGAATTCACATGGCAAACAAAGAATGACGATTAATATCGTGATAAATAACCAAGCCAAACAAGACCACATATAGAGAATCAACGATTAGTTAGGTACTCAATCTTTATTAAGCCAATTTTCAAGGACAAAAGGGCAAAGCTATTTCAACCCTTATCAAGTCACTCAAATGCCAAAACCCAAACTGAACTTCATAAGAGAAACCAAGGAGAGATACTGAAAACACACCAACAAACAAACAGTCGCAACCAATAAAAGACAATTAGCACTAAAAAACATAGTGATTTCTTCAAAAATCCAAGTAATTATTTAATGACCATTTAAAAAACATGCTTAAAGAAATCTTAAGTTATCATATTTGCACCGAAACAACATAGGATTTTTCAAAGAAAGGGGAGATAAACTAATAAACCATCCTTAATCCAAAAATAGATCGCATAATGTTCTTATAACAACCATGAACTAAGAACCCAAGTAACAACCACTATTAAGATTCATAGCAAAAGAAAGCAAATTTCTACATAAAACGAAGATATGGGTAACAAGACTATGAACAAACAAAATGAGAAGATTGAGATTTGAGAAATGAAGCAATGCAACGCGAATAAACTAATCTATTGTCTTCTTTAAACTCATTAAGGGCAAGATATGGATCAATAACAAAGGATAATGATAAAATACTATATATATATATATATATATTTAAAAACGAGAATGTCAAAAGTATTATTACTACCTCATTGTCTTTGATAAACAACAACTAAGTTTTCAAATATTTTGAACATATCAAGCATAGCCACAAATTTTCTTTGGTCAAGAATCGTTTGTTAAAATCAAAAGTTCAATTTCAAAAACATAAGCATATATACAAGAAAACCATAATCATATATTTCTAAGAAAGTTATATCTTCAAACACATTGTTATTTCAAAATTTCCACGAAAACAACATAATCGATTGAGAACTTCATTATTTTCCTTCGATTTTTAAGATAAACATATTTTCTAAAGTTACCTTGAACTTTGAAATGTCAAAAACCAAAAACCGTAGAATTTTCAAAGTTGGCATGCTTCCCAATGCGCTCAATAGCTTTAATCCGAGGCTCTAATACCATGTAAATATTAAGGTTGATATTGCACGAATCAAATCCACCAAGTCGCCAAGAGTCAAGTGACATTCAAGTATGAATGTCGATATTTAAGAATAACCAACAAGAGAGCGGAAGCACATACAAACAAGTCAAAAAGCAGTGCAAGACTGCATACTTTATTCATAGTGTGATAGAGTATTTATAGAGGTTACATATGTACATGAGAAGCCATGAAAGGAGAACAAAAGAAGGCACTAGAGACTAGAGTCCAACGGCTAGTTGCTGGTCAGGCATAGCCGTTGGGGCTTCCAACGGTTATGGCCAGGACCCTAGTGGCCCTGGGCCATATCCAAGTGGCAAGGCCCGTGCCACCCTATTACATTAACATAGTGGACGTCCACAAAAGTGTTGGAAAGAAACAATAAAGAATGATCTAGTTTATTGTGAGTTAACTGCTAACATGACACATGATAGGGATCTGTGGAAACAAAGAATCCATGTAGCCGACCCCGTCTAGTATGAGAAAAGGCTTAGTTGTTGTTGTACTAAGTTTATTACTGGAACCTCAAGAGATAAAATTCACTCAATGAAGAACTTAAAAGGCTTCAGTCACGTTCTTCGTACACAACAATTTACTTAGCAAAGGTATTTAATATAAAGAAACAAATATCTATATGCGAAGATTTGACTTTATATGATCTGCTTCATATTTCTAGAACTAGCGACCTCCTAAAAGGGAAGTCTGCTTCCACTAACAAACAACGGGTACCACCAAAAGTTAAAACTTAAATACTATAAAGCAGTTCTAAGACCATTTTTACACTAATGTGCCAAACGTTAGGCGGTCAACTATCGATATATGCACATACTGCCTGTAGTAAAAATGTTAGGCGGATGCAGCTACATAGTTAACCTGTAATGAGCCTATTAAATAAAAATTGATGTAGCACCAATTGAAGATAAAACAACAGAGACAACATCCAAACTTTTGGAAAGGCGGCCAGGTGAAGGTTCAGCAGGAAGGCATGAAAATTTGGATGGTAAACAGGACCTCTATAAGCAAACATAATCTTGGTTTACTAGAACTATACAGTAACAAGTTGAATAGCAAATAAGAATCCATGTGGCGTACCCAACTTGGTGTCGCAAAGGCTCAGCTTTTTTGGTTTGGTTTTCACTAGTAGGATGCAGGTTATTCCCTACGATTTTTGTTTCTTCTGAACATGAATCAAAACGTAAGGATATGTTCTGTTTAGAATCTGGATCTCATTTTTGGACATCTTCAGAGTACTTTAGGCTACAGCAGTTCACCAAACAAATCTAGATCCATGAAGCAAAACTGTTGGCATTGCCTTTCCACTAGTTTTTGGTAGAGGAATTCGAAAGTATGTGATGTAGGATTAAGATTAAGTCGAACCAAACACTCACGCACAAATAAATCCAATTTCTCCTAGCCAAAAGATAAATAATTGGCGTTTGACAAAAATACATAACTGGAGTACCTGATAATACACTTCCTGAGGTGGCATTTCTATATGCATATTTGCATGCCAAGCTGATGCTTTCTGTTGCATACCTGTGAAAATATATGTCAGATTAATATCACTATACTCTTGCTAAAAGTAGCATCATCTTTACTTTACATATAAATTCAATCCAACTAGGATTATATTTTTCTATCCTACAGTCTCCACCAGGTCTTTCCCAGATATTGATCTCATTCTTATAATATTTCAATGTGATCTAAGCTGGCTCACCAAAATTCAGTGCTGACTAAATGGCTGCACATGAATCAGCCAGAGCTAGACAAATCTAACTCCATAACTTGTCATTCTAACTTAAACTGCTTCGACATTGTATAAACATTGTTTATCCGAAGTTAATATTAAATTTGTTTTCTGTGTGTCACGTGTAATATATGCTGCCTCAAGTGCATTCAGAGATTGCTAGTTTGCGTCAACATGATGGAGAATCTGCCTATTCATTTTGTACCATATCTTTCTAGTGATTCCAAGCAAATGGGTTGTCATTACATTGCTGGTCTCGCACAAGAAAGCCATAAGACTTTCAAGTTCCAAGTAGGCGCTTAATAGGTGGCATTGGAAAACCAGCAGACCAACCAAGACCTTGCCAGGTCTTGCATCATGCAGTGTGTGACACATCAGAATATCAAGCTTAAATATACTTCATCAAGAGCAGAACTGGCATTGGGTGCTTCTTAGATATATCCTCATGTTGCACCTTCTAGCTGACTCTACTTTATGTCGAGAAGCCTAATTTAAGGTTAAGATTACAGACTGAAGAAAATGCACTTAGGAGGTTTGCAGGTTAACCTCAAAGACACTTAACCAGCAACTGCAAGACTTACATTGGACATCATAAAAAGAGTAAGAACCAATTAATGATACTTTTTGTTTGAAATCAACCATGTGATAAGGCTCTCCTATCTGAAATTCAACAGCCTAGTTGTAGTTACACATACGCTTGCCTCGAATGCTCACTCATGCAACACGAGAGAGGGAGAGAGGATCTTTTTTATGCTCCTTATTTCCTAAATTTTTCAAAGAAAACCTCATATAACTCCTCTTGAAGTAAGTTTTCAAGTCCAAACAAAGTCGTTTGCCAGAACATTCCAAATATAAGTTGTCTTTTATTTTTGGGTATGGCCTAGTTCACTGTTCCATTTGTGAGACACTTGTCAAGTGGAAGAGATTCCCTCAATTAACAAGGCACAATGAAAGGATATCAGAAGACTTACGGATCTGGACACACCATAGTATCTGAAACACAGTTTTCCCAAGAAGAAATATCAGCAGACCAGTTATCCTGTCAGTGAAAGACATGAGAACTTGATCGTGAAGTTAAAAAAGGAACTTCAGAAAGGAACCCATTTTCTCTTGAGCAAATTACGTTTTCACAAAAACAGGAAGAACTCAAAAAAAATTATGGAACTATAAATATACTTAAATAGGGCCAATGAGTGAGTACAGAACAAGGTTGACAATTAGTGGCAGAAGATCACACCAGTCACCACTAGGGAATGCTGTAAACTAGGATCGTACTTTTATATATCACCAATTCAGGTAGGAAACATCAAATGGGATCAATGCTGAGATATATCATTCTGGATGAAATGCATAAAAGACTTCTTAAACTGTAATCAGGTACCAAACTATTTGTATTTCTTGAAGTAATTGAGAATCCACTTTGAACCAATGGCAAAGGAAAATAGCAACTTGTATTTCCAAAAGTAGAATCAACCATATTTGTCGTACCATTGAATGCTTTTGTTAACTAAAAGCATACTTTCTATACCACCAACTTCGGAAAGGAAAAAAATCAAGCAGGACCAATGATGTAATGTAACATTGTAGATGGACGCACATAAGGGATTTCTTACAATGTGATTCAGGCACATGGTTATTTGTATTTAATGAAGAAATAATCATGTACTATGAACAAATTACAAAGGAAAATTCAACTTTTGTCTCCCAATTTCAGTAAAAAGTTAAAAACAGTAGAACTGTTTGTCGTACCCTTTCTTCTCCTTCTCACATCAAGCATGACTTGCTACATTACTTTCTAACGATTGTTTCAGGAAAACATACCGTGATGTTCCTTTGGATGCTTTGGGTCATAATTGCAAGGTCAGACCCATAGAACATCTTTAAAGCAGTCTCAATAATCATGTTATCCCATACCTGGGAGACAGGAGAAAATGAAAGTTTATAACATAAACACTCCAGCCTAATGTGCAACAAAAATGTCCACAGAACCATCAGCTTCTAATTTCTTGCACTTCGTAAGGCTTGAATATATTGTTCCTTATGACCGGCCAATAAGTTTTAGTATATAAATGAGTTAAAAGGCAAGTCTTACATGGTGCAAATTGGCCTTTCGTCTATACCAGCGTACAATGATCGTGTGCCCACTCTCATCACTAATGAAGCCAACATGCAGTGGCTGTAATTATCAAAGAACAGGAGTTAGAATAGAGATTACGAAAGAACGATTATTTTCATGCACAGGAGATTGAATTTGTACATGTCAACGTAGACCTTGCATACATTGAATTGAGTTCTCTGAAACATACAGTTTCATGATGATATTGATAAAATCATGGATAGGGGAGAAGGATACCTCATAGATATCCCCCATGAAGTGTGATAAGTGTTATATAAGTTTTAGAGTCAGTTTTAGTAAAGTTGATGTTTTAGGACAGTAAATTTGATGTTTTAGGTATTATTATAATTATCCTAAGTCATAAGAGTATTTTGGTAATTTTTTGTACTAAGGGTATTTTGGTCATTTTACGTTAAATAGGGGGGCAGACCTTGTGCTCGTCATGTCGTGTGTTCATATTTTCTATTATTGATTATCTCCTCTACAATCACGTTTCCACATCGTATACGTACGATCACTGCGACAACGTGTATCAACGTGTATCGGCTGCGGATGAGGAAAGAGATGAAATCAAATGGATAGAGTTTGCTGGGATTTCTGTTTGGCTTCTGCATCTGCAAGTAATGTGATTCAAGACTAGATTCCTGCCCCATCTGCAATGTCCACAAGAGTCCAGCCACCAACGAGAGATTCCACCATTTCATCCATGCTTGTTCCTTAAACACATACTTATGTGCACTATCCTTCCAGCGATTTCATGCCGGAATTTCGAAAACGGTCGAGGTGGAAGCTGATGCTCAGGTGGATGAAGAAAGAGGCGTCTTGCCAATTGCCGCTTCTCCATGCGTGTACCGAATCCCAAAGAGAGAAGAAGGAAGAGTCGAAGATAAAGAGGGAAGTGTTACAGATAAAGAGAGAGTTTCTGCGTTTGTGTGCCGCAATCGATGGCCCTCTTTGCCCCTTCATCTCTCAGCCTTCATGGCGTCGATATCGTTGTTGCTGGGAACCGTCGATTCTATTGGAGCGCTACTATACGTCTTTCCTCTCATCACCCAGCCGAATCCATCATTGTGAAAAACAGAGGAAGCATAAGAGTCTCTTCCGGCGAGATCGATGAAAAAGAGAGAATTTCCGCCTTCAAGAAGGCTCTTGGAGGAGCTCCGGCAAAGACTGCCGTCGACATTGCTCGGCTAGGAGGTTATTCGGCTTTTATTGGAAAGGTTGGAGAAGATGAGTTTGGCTATATGCTGATATTTTTAAAGGCAAATAATGTTAACAACCACGATATGCGTTTAGATTCTGGTGCTCGAACTGCCTTAGCATTTGTTACTACGCTGAAGGAATGGTGTGGTAGTGTTTTTTAGCCGTGATGGGAGTCGTGTTGTCCTCCCTGTTGACATATGGACTCCTATAGTGGATCAATTTCTTGGAATCAATAATCTGTCATGTCAACGATTCAATGTGAGGAGACCGGGTATTCCTTATGAAGATAGGGAAAATTCACTAGAGATGAAGACTGACGGTTTACACAATATGATACGGACAAGACCATGTCGAATATGTTTGAAATGGGGCAATGGTGTCTGAAATGCTCAAGTGAAGAATGATGCACATCAACTGGTTGATGAAATGTTTCACAGAAACTTCAACTCTACAGGACAAGTATTCGATGAAATGTCCAAGAGAAATATTCACCTCTACATCAAGTGGTTGATGAAATGTATCACAGAAACTTCAACCGTGCATGACAAGTGTTCGATGAAATATTCAAGAGAGATGTTTACCTAACCATGAAGTATTTTATGAAATGCTCAAAAAGAGATGTTTACCTGCATATCAAGTGTTTGAAGAAATGTCTAAGAAAGATAGAAAAATTCAGGAAAAAGTAAAGAAGAGATTAGTACGTGATGATTGTCTCCATTAGAAAAATAACATGAAAAAAGTTTACAAAAAAGAGATTATGTTGAAGATTGCAGTTATGAGGACTGAAGAATTTTTTATATACAACCAAAGATGTTGCTTAGATAATTAGCCAGGAAGGCTAAGTTTATATTGCAGCCAGAGATGTTGCTTGAGATGATCAGCTAGAAAGGTTGAGTTGATTTTACAGCCATAGATGCTGCTTGAGATGATCAACCAAGAAGGCTGAGTTGATGTTGTAGCCAGATATGTTGCTTTAGATGATCAGCCAGGATGACTGAGTTGATGTTGCAGCCAGAGATGATCAGTCAGGAAGGCCGAGTTGATGTTGCAGTTAGAGATGCTGCTTGAGATGATCAGCTAGGAAGGCTGAGTTGATGTTATAGTTAGAGATACTGCTTGAGATGATCAGCTAGGATGGCTGAGTTGATGTTGCAGCCAGAGATGCTGCTTGAGATGATCAGCCAGGATGGCTGAGTTGATGTTGCAGTCAGAGATGCTACTTGAGATGATTAGCCAGGAAGGCTCAGTTGATATTGCAGTGAGAGATGCTGCTAGAGATGATCAACCAAGAAGGTTGAGTTGAAGATGTTGTAGCCAAAGAAACTGTTGAAGATCAGATCAATCATGAAAACAGATGAAGAATGTTGCACATGAAGACAGGAAGAACGTTGAAGATAAAGAATTTTTGGTAAGTTTGGAGTTCGAAGTATCTCACTCCCAACTTAAGGGGGTGTTGAAGAATATGAGTTTTAGAGTCAGTTTTAGTAAGGTTGATGTCTTAGGACAGTAAATTTGATGTTTTAGGTATTATTGTAATTGTCCGAAGTCGTAAGGGTATTTTGGTAATTTTCTGTACTAAGGGTATTTTGGTCATTTTATATTTTACAGCACCTTATATAAGGGCTGATAGGTTGTATTAGGGTTTAAGTTGCTGGGATTAAGAAAGAAAGAGAAAGAGGGGGGGGGGGGGACCTCCCTTCTCTGATCTCCATGCTTTTCCTCCTCATCGTGTGTTCATCTTTTCTATTATTGATTATTCGTTGCGCAATCACGTTTCCAACAATAAGAAGAGAAGAGCCTCTGTCATATTTTGTAGTAAATCAATGGTTTTATCAGTCATTACTCAAACTAGTCAAAATTACATATGCAACAAGAAGAACCACAAGATCATTTCAAGAGCATGATATCTCCTTACATCTTTCCTTAAAAGAAGGATTCTTCAAATTTACAAGTTGTTCTGTGTAGTTGTAGATTGCTCCAGAAACACATCTATCTTTAGTTCTAGAAGAGTCATGGCAATCTCCTGTGCAGATAAATAGGGATTCATATACAGTACATTATGATGGTCACGCTACATATACCAGCAAAATGACAATTACAAAGATTATATGTAGAGGAAAAGATAGAGTAAATAAAGAACTAGATCCTAAAGTTATGATGTAAAAACATTTTATTTGGTACAACAATAACAACTAAGCCTTTTCTCATACTAGATGGGGTCGGCTACATGGATTCTTTGTTTCCACACAACCTTATCACGTGTCATGTTAGGAGTTAACTCAATATTAACTAGTACTCTTCCTTTTCCAACATTTTTACAATCTAGTTTTTCATATCTTCTTACAAGAGCGTTTGTGGGTCATCTTTTTACATGTTCAAACCATCTTAAATGATTTTTCTCATTTTATCCTCTATTGGTGTTACTCCCAATTTGTTTCTAATAACCTCACATCTTTTGTACATGTTGATGATTAACTGCCCAACACTTAGAACCATAAAATATGGTAGGTCTAATTGTTGTTATATAATATTTACCTTTCAACTTTAATGGTATCATAGAATATCCGACATTAATTCTATGTATAACATCTCCATCAATTTTTCTATCACTTTGAAAATGACCCTATGTATTTTAAAACTTTTCATGTAATATGTGTCAATCTTAATATCTATGTTCTCTGAAGTACCCAAATGATCAAACTTACATTCCATACATTTTGTCTTTGATCTACTAAATGGGAAGCTTTTACTTTCTAACGTTTCTCTCCATAATTCAAATTTCCTGTTAACTTTTTCCTTAGACTCCTCCACTACCACAATGTCATTTATAAATAACATACACCAAGATACTTCATCTTGAATATGTGAATCAACAACAACAACAACTAAGCCTTTTCCCATACTAGACGGGGTCAGCTACATGGATTCTTTGTTTCCACAGATCCGTATCGTGTGCCATGTTAGCAGTTAACTCACAATAAGCTAGATCATTCTTTATTGTTTTTTTCCAACACTTTTGTGGTCGTCCTCTAGCTCTTTTAATACTTTCCAAATTTAGTTTTTCATACCTTCTTATAGGTTCTTCTTTTGATCTTCTTTCTATATGTCCAAACCATCTTAAACAATATTCTCTCATTTTATCCTCTATTGGTGTCACTCCTAATTTGTTTCTAATAACCTCATTATGTATACGGCCTTTTTCTTGTATGACCACTCATACATCTCAACATCTTCATTTATATCATAGATATCTTTTGTACATGTTGATGATTAATTGCCCAACACTCAGAACCATAAAACATGGCAGGCCTAATTGCTGCTCTATAATATTTACCTTTTAACTTTAATGGTATCTTCTTATCACAAAGAATACCTGATGCTCCTCTCCATTTTAACCAACCAGCATTAATTCTATGCGTAACATCTCCATCAATTCTTCTATCACTCTAAAAAATCAACCCTAGGTATTTAAAACTTTCCTTTTAGGGGATGCAATGTGTGCCAATTTTAATTTCTATGTCCTCTGAGGTAACCAAATGATCAAACTTACATTCCATATATTCTGTCTTTGTTCTACTAAGTCGGAGGCCTTGGCTTTCTAATGTTGCTCTCCATAGTTCCAATTTTCTATTAACTTTTTCCTGAGACTCCACTAATACAATGTCATCTGCAAATAACATACACCAAGGTACTTCATCTTGAATATGTTTTTTTAACTCATCAATCACCATTATAAATAAGTATGGACTTAAAGTTGATCCTTGATATAACCCAATATGATCCTTGATGTAACCCAATATATCTTGAATATGTGAATGACCAATATAATATAAATAAATATGGACTTAAATTTGATCCCTGATGTAACCCAATATTAACTTCAAAGGAGTTTGTCATTCCTTTGTGAGTCCTCACACATCATTTTTTATCATCGTACATGTCTCTTATATTAATGAGATACCTCTCTTTTCCAATGTTCTCCAAAGAAAAACATTTAATTTGGTATGAAGAATCTTTTAAATAATGGCCTTCCAAAGGCTTGTGATGAGAAATACTAATCAGGGAAGAGAAAATCTCATAATAGATAGAAAAGCTCAAAGATACGTGTTCCATAAAAAAACAAACGATACTTACTGCAATAATTATAGTTGCATCTAAAGTCTGGTGTATTTGTATAATGTAAAGGACCACTCCAGTGCCAGTTGTGAAAGTGACGTATTTCATCGGCCCAAGAACGGTAGGAAGCAAGATCACCCTTGGCGTCTTTTTGGGAGAAGTGCCTTCACAGCATTTGATGCATGATCACTTAGCAAACCCTGATATTCTCAATATTCAGTGTATTAATTCCCCATAAATGTCATCAAGCTACAAAATCTTACTTTTTAACACACTTTTTTTTTTCATAAATCTGTACTTCTGCTATCTTGCACATGGTGGCCATCTCTTCCCCAAGCAGAAATTCCAAGAAGAAGTTGCAAAAGAATGATCAGGATTGCAGTCATGAACCATTCGAGCATCATCATTCTTCTGTAGGTATTTGAGAAGAAAACACAAAATTCATGACAAGAAATTTAAGTAATTCATGACAAAATTCATAAAAAAAACTCCACCCATGTAAGGGATCACCCTTACATGGCTGGTCCGGATAAAGGAGGAGTGCTGCGTTAGGCTCCTGACAGCCAACGTAAAATTTTATCGAACTTACCATGGATTCTAAAAAAACAAAGAATTCATATAGCCGACCCCATCTAGTATGGGAAAAGGCTTAGTTGTAATTGTAGTAGTAAGGTAATTAATGCTTTTCAAGAACATAAAACATGTAGGACATACAAATTGATATGTATGCCTAATCTTGTCTAAAATCTTAACAACAACAAGCAGGCTGTAGGGTTTATGAACAATAAGAAAAAACAATAACAACTAAGCCTTTTCGCATACTAGACGGGGTTGACTACATGGATTCTTTGTTTCCACAGAGCCCTATCATGTGCCATGTTAGCAGTTAACTCACAATAAGCTAGATCATTCTTTATTGTTTCTTTCCAACACTTTTGTGGTCATCCTCTATCTCTTTTAATACTTTCCAAATTTAGTTTTTCATACCTTCTTACAGGTTCTTCCTTTAATCTTCTTTCTATATGTCCAAACCATCTTAAACGATATTCTCTCATTTTATCCTCTATTGGTACCACTCCTAATTTGTTTCTAATAACCTCATTATGTATATGGTCTTTTCTTGTATGACCACTCATCTATCTCAACATCTTCGTTTCCGTCATAGACATCTTTTGTACATGTTGATGATTAAGAACTATAAAACATGGTAGGTCTAATTGATGCTTTATAATATTTACCAGTGTCGTCTGACGCGTATCGTATCGTATATCGCTGGGCTCCACGATACGGGCGTATCGTATCGTATCATACTTTAATATTAAAATAATGCAAAAAATAATTAAAAATTAATAAAAAATAGTAAAAAATCGAAAAAAATCAGAAAAAATCAGATAATTGCTTTAAATTCATATAATGTAAGTTTAGTACAGATTGAGCATTCAGCATTGAACAATTGTATCCAAATTTATATATTTTGAATCCAAAAAATAAAATACAGACATAGTTTACACTTTACAGTACACTACAGTTACATATAATGTTACATTTTACAAATTGTAATCAGGATCATCAACTAAATAATCTTCATCTTCTCCTTATTGCAGATCCTCATCATCATCAGCCACGCCCACACCTTCTTCTTCAAAATCAAATTCTTCATCTCCATAATGTTGTTGCGCTCCTTCCAAATTAATCCAAGCAACGTCTTCTTCTGTTAGGAGGGCATTTTCTTCAGTGTCTTCCATAACCCAATCTTCTAATATATCAAAATTATCCAAACTTATTGGATCGAACTCACTTTCTTCTCTATTTACTTTTTTTAATTGCCTACGACACAAACAAAGATAAACAATTAGTAAGTAATATTAACAATTGAAAACTGAAGTTAAATAATATCGAATTGAAAATTTGAAAGTAATACAACATTACCTTTCACGAAGACGCATGTTACAACGAATATAAACCAAATCATTAAGCCTTTTGTGTTCCAACCTGTTGCGCTTTTTTGTATGGATGTGTTCAAAAACACTCCAATTTCTTTCACAACCTGTTGCACTATAGATTTGGCTTAAGACTCTAACTGCAAAATCTCTAAGGTTTGGACAATCACTTCCAAACCTGTTCCACCAAACATCTGTAAAAAAAATATAAACATTAGAGACATAATAATCCACAGTAATATAAGATGCAACTTAAATATGAAAATAAACAATGTACCTGGACGCATCGTAGAGCGGTTGCGAATTGCAACAGGCAAACCCATCAAGTGAAGATCATTATCATATATCTCCATCTCTTGATGTATCGCATCTACTATGCTCTCATCAGGGACTAATCTGTCGATGCATTCAATGATTCCTCGATTAACCTCACCGTCCCTTTTGAAGGTTACTGAGTACCTCAATGATGGGTTTAGATAGTAGGCTGCTGCATGAATAGGCTGATGCAATTGTTTATTCCATTTACTATCAATTATTTTCCATACGGGCACATAATCTCTTTTTTTTCTATTAAAGTTATTTATGATCGCTTCTTTTGCCCTGTCCATGACTTCATAAAGGTAGCCCATAGATGGTTTCTCCTCGCTGTCAGCCAATCTCAAAACTTTCACTAAAGGACAAGTAATTTTCAATAATCTGATGCATGCATTCCAAAATGAACTTTTAAAAACCGTTTCTGTAATCTCATTTAACTTTTTGTTCCTTCTGTTTTGTGGCAACTCTGCAAATTGTTGCCACTCATCTGAGGAGAACATTCTCTTTAAAGCTTGCTTCTGTCTTACAATACTTTGTACAGATAAGAAGTTTGTTGCGAACCGAGTTGCAGCTGTGCGAAGAAGCTCTGCACTTTCTGTGTATCTCCTCATCATACACAAAACAAATGCATGGTTGTAAATGAATTTTATAATATCTTGGCAACACTCAGTTGCTGCCTTTATTTCATCCATCTCACCAATGTCCTCGAGAATGAGATCTAAACAATGGGCTGCACATGGTGTCTAGTAGAAAGTCCCATAAATATCAGCTAACTCCTTTCCAGCTGCTTTGTAGTTAGCTGCATTATCTGTAATCAATTGGACTACATTTTCTAGCCCAACCTCTTGTATAACCTTATCAAATTCCTCTCGTAGGATCTCTGCAGTGTGCCTCTCTTCTGACATATCTAGAGATCTCAAAAACATGAGTCCTTTAGGACAATATAAAAGAAAGTTTAGCAATGTCCTTCCTCGCCTATCGGTCCTTCCATCTGCCATGATAGTACATCCTGTTTCCTTCCACGATTGTCTCAAAGTCGAACAATATTGCTGCACTTCAATCACGGTCTGATATAATATCTTCCCTCTCAACTTCTGATAAGAGGGCATCCTGTATCCTGGACCAATGTTAGCAATTGCATCTGCCATTGCTTGAAAATGAAAACTGTTTGCTGTATTAAATGGAATGCATGCATCATAAAACCATCTGTCCACTCCAAGGTCTGCTTGATCGTGCAGTTGTTCTGAAGCCATAGCAGCACGAATTCCTGGCTGAGCACCAGGTGTAGTGGAAGGAGGAAAGAACGAATGTATGCTAGAAGAAGAAGCTCTTCCTCTACTCCTTCCTGAACTTCTTCTTCTGCCACCTCCAAAGTCTTCAGCTGCAACCCTCTTTCCTCTGCTAGGTGCTCGCGAACTGCTACTACCAATATCTGTTCTAGCATCTGAAGGCAAACTATCAGTGAATCCAACTCCAGTGATAGTAGCATCATTAGCTTCTTCACACATCTGGAAATCATCCTTTTGTTGTCTCCTTTCCTGTATGCTCTCAATCATCTGCAAGCATTGCCATTTAATACCTTCTGGCACACTTCTAACTCTGCCTGTGCATGGAGCAACTTCTTTCCTAGTTCCTGCTAGGTGGTGTTTCAACCTTGAAATTCCACCACTAACCACCTTTTCACAAAATAAACATCTGATTTTTAACCTTGAACCCTCAACTGGTATACCCCACTGCCATGCCGGATCATCAGACTTTGAATGAGAGTCTCTACCACCCCTTCTTGCCATCTCAATGGAGTACTTTAATTCAAACAAAAACCTGAAAATAAAAGCACTTCGTAAATCCCCCAATCTTCAAATAACACTCAAATCGAGTGTCTCCCACTTCATGAATGCAATAAAAATCGTATACACACTTAATAACTTCATATTTTGTCATTCAAAAAAAAAAACCGAAATAACACAAAAAACAATAAATATAAAAGAAAAAAAGGGAAAAAACATTAAAAATATACCTAAATCCGAGTTTGGAGGCTTGGACGGACACCATAGGACACGATTTTAGAGCTTTGAACACCAAGGAGGCGAAAATCGACTCTTAGGGAGCTTGAATAACCCAAAAGGAGAGAGAAAACCCGCGAAAAATCGCGGGTTTCTCTCGAGCCGGGACCCTTTATAAGGGTCCCAGGGCGTATCGCCCGTATCGTACGATACGGTGCGATACGGGGCCCCGTATCGTATCATGGTGGCCCACGATACGATACGTATCGCACCGTATCGTACGATACGGTGTGATACGGACAACACTGATATTTAACTTTTAACTTTAACAATATCTTCTTATCACAAAGAATACCTGATGCTCCTCTCCATTTTAACCAATCAACATTAATTTTATGTGAGCCAACTCAAAGCTAAACCATTCACCTAATCCACTGCAGCATCTTCTGACAAGCTTACCAATCATCCAATAACTTGATGAACATAGGACTAGAGTAAGTCAACACTCTTTGTTGATCCAGAATTCCGCTCTTTTAGTACCTGTGTCAGTCTGAAAATTTTGCAGTTTGAGCGTTAAACAATAACTGACCACTATATAACAGCTGTTGAACTCCAAACTCATAAATTTAGCAACCAAGAATGTAACTCAATATAATGACTGATCTGAACTCGAAACCTTGAGTCAATCCTTCTTTTTTATGCAAGAAAATTAGAAAGACGAGTATGAATGTAATTTCATCCCTAATTTCGGTGACATCTTCAAATTTGAAAGGGAGAGAATAAAGTTATCAATTCTGTGCACATAACAGTAAATTTAGAATTGTATAGAACTTGGACGCCCGATCATGACAAAGGAATGAAAAAGAAACATTTACTTCAACAAATCGTACTCACATTTCATATCTTCTCACACATTAATCAGCAACTTGCTGTTAGATCCCCCAAACTAACACTGACGACAACAATCAATGTTCCAGAAGAATGAGATATTGTACATAACTGCTGCATTTGCATTATGACAGAAAAAAGAATATGCTGATCCCTAGTCCGTTGAGAATTTCGTACACGGAAGAAACCCATTGCGCCGTCGTCAAACAAGCAAGTCTCACGTCAAAGGAAGGATGACAAAATTCACAAACATACCAACATTTTGCATGAAGTCAAGGAGCAATCACCTTTGTAGCCGTCGACTAAAAGCCGGACAAGACTCTCTCTCTCATCATGGCATATCTACCATCGATTGAGGGTCATTATCAGTTAAAAAACTAATCTGGGTGGTTAGACGCCGAAATCTGCACCACTTTAGAATCTATGGCCACGACTTTGCGTGCTACTTCAGATTACCATGCTGGAGTTCTCTCCGAGAATAGTTTTGGAAAGACATTCCATATAGCGGTGGCTACGAGAACTTGGGTCGGGACTAGATCAGATGATAATACGGTGAATGAACGAAAATGGATCCCAGCCCGCTGTATTTAAAGGATTAAATTAGATATTTTGGCAGCATATGAAATTCGGATCCAGACCCAGTGGCAGATCTATAAACTCTTTTGAGGGTGAGGCGAATAGTCCCTTGAATGGTTTTGAGTAGAGCGAATAATGTACAATGCCCATGGATCTCATCATAGGTTATATACTTTAAGTTGATTTTCAAAATTTGGAGTGAGCGACTCAATGTAGATCTGCCACTGCTCAATTCACTTCATGATAAAGTATGCTTTAGATAGGCTGGTAGCTGACAGAGATTGATGGGTTCTCAACACACTCCATGATGGTAAGGGAATAAAACAGATATGATGATAGCTTTGGATCTAGGCCCACTTCATGAAAAAGAAGTACATTAGATATTGTATTTAGAGGTGTGCATTGGTTGGTTCCGCTGAGGGGGAGCAAATTGACAATCGGTTCAGTTCAGTAGAACGAATTCTTAGTGTGGGTGGTCATGGAAGTCGTGTAGAAAAGAGGATCGATTAAGTTAGGGACTCGGGTGATTATATATTGCAAGGAATTAGAAATTGGCACAGGAGGGGGCTGTAACAAAGCACCATATCCGGCTTTTCTGTGGTGCTGAGCCTCTAAAACTGAACTGCACCGAACCGATGGATAGTAGCAGACACAGGAATTCTTTTGGGGTGAGGCGCACTTATATTTTCTATGTACAGTGGCAGACCAAGGAATTTTTTAGATTTTGGATGCCTCACCTTGCCCTAAAATGGGTTTGCTATCACCAATAGAATCGAACTTGCTGGAAGCTTAGAATAGAAAAGTTGAATAACTGAAGCAGACTAAAAATGTGAATGGGTTCAATTCAGTCATCTAGTTATAACCAACTCTTGCTCACCCCTAAGAATAGACAAGTGAATTCAGATACTGAGCTTGTTTCTGCTAAGTCAACAGATTAGAAATTGTCGTGGCTAATAGAATTTGGATTCAGACGTTCTTCCTGGTAGAAGAGTATATTAGATATTGTGGTATCTAAGAGAAGTTGGATTTAGACCTTGTTCATGGTGAGGAATGGTTAAATATGCTGGTAGATGACAATATTCAGATCCCAACTCGCTCCACGGTAATGGAATAGATCCAGATATGATGGTAGCTGAGAGAATTCGGATCTCGACCCGCTCCATGGTAAGGGATTTGAGAGCATCTTTGTGAAGATGTAGACTGGTTCATCATGATTGGCCTAAACCGTTCTCTTCAAAAATAGAGTTGCAATAACTGGACCGTGTCACTTGAACGAACCAACCCCTCCCATCAAAATTTCAAAAAGAGTAACCGGACTTTCAAATGGGATGCTTTTACAGACTTCCTTTATGGTACAAACGAGAGGCCAAAGCCAGATGTGTATCACTATTGCTCTTCGTGAGGGATATTTATACATGAAAGGCATGGCGTAACAATGACTTCGTTCAAAAATTACGAAAGCCAGCCCGCTCAAATCATACTCTCAGGACCAAATCCTTTCAAAATTCGACTACTTGTGCAACATAAACCCAGACACATTTACTGGTTTAGATTAGTGAAACCATTTTTGCAGCATCATTTCATCGCAATATCATGCAAATGCCTTACCAGATCTTCAAAAAGATGCCATACAGCAGACGTGTAATCCCTATTTAAACATACCAAGTTTCCGTCTTCTTAACATTAGGACGAAGGTTGTAGTTGCACAAAGAGCTGGCTCCTTCCTGAGGATCAGAGTAGAAAGAACCTTCAAGTTGGAACTCAAGACATTGAAAAACTTCTTCCAAAGCTCCGGCTTCAGCATACCCTTGTTAATACCCTGCCAACTTCATGTGTTAACTTCTGTTTGATTTTATTCGTTATTAACCAGTTGACAACAATGTCTTATGATTCCCACCATTCAATTTCGATACAATATTTAAGAAAAAAGGTAATACAGCTGAAACATCTTCGTGGGTCCATGGTTTGAAAACCTTTTTGGAAGTAGGCAGACTTGGTGTCAAGGTGTATCAAACTCATGACCTTCGACTTGGATGTTCCTTGGAGTTGACAACCCAGCCAGGAGAGCAAAACCGGGTTGAGAGAGTCTTCCTTACGAACCTTAAACAGTGGCCTTCTCCCTTTACCTTTGTAAAAAAACTAATAGAAACATAGCCCTTCGTTACGTAAAATACTCTAGGACGATTGCTGACTGCATAGTTCAGGTTAAAAAATTTAGATGCCATTTAACAAACCTTCATGATCTGAACCGAGGTGAACATACTATGTCGTGTTCAGTTCATATGGTTTAACAAACCAAACGTGGACGAGGAAGAAGATGAGCTGAACTACCAGCAGCTTGGTTCATTCCCCACAAGCAAAGATGACTTCTTTTGGTATATTTCAGAAGGGAGGGCACTTTATGCCGCAGAAAGCCCACGAGATCTCAACCGCCAGTAGTAGCTTCTATGTAATAAGAAATTATAAAAATAAAATAAAAAAGATGGCCATGTTGCAGAGGATTCCCCAGAAGGGTCAGCCCCTAATGGCAACTCTCATGATCAACTTCATTCAAGTTAGAACCTGGCATGACACGACATCATTGCATGTCTAGCAAACATACAGCTTATCCATTCTTACAACGTTCTTGCATGAACAAGTTCTAAATAAATGACAACTACAAAGATTACAAAATTTCTCTGCCCAACACCAAAGAGCAGCATATGTAGAAAAAGAGATGGAATGAGAGGCTAAATTTACAGGAAACAAAACACTTGTACAAACTACGTAAACTGTATTGATACTTGCCGAAGAACTAATAACCTTCTAAGATTAAAGCTGAGTTGCTCAGGAAGGTCACCATGCATCTTGCACCCTGAAACATCCTGTCCAGTTTTTCCCATACTGAGCTCTGAACTTGTAGAAGTTTATTTGCCTTGTTCAATAGCGTTGGTTGGCACCTGACTGTTTCTCCATGTATCTGCTCATATATATCAGAGAAGAATAGGATAAGATCGGACTAGGAACAAAAAATCCTCTGCAAAGATCATGCCATTTTAAGGTTGGGATGCGGTATAAGAAGCTTATTCGCTACTTTGAATGCGAGGGAACCCAATAAATGTACCTCATTCTAGTGATTGAAATTTGACTTGGGCAGCAGTTAGTTACATACAACGAGGCCTAAAAGTTCTAATTGGCTAAAGTACATGTTCTCTAAGCTATGAATCCATGGAAATGACTTCTCGATAAGAGCATTTGCAAGTGTAAAAATCAGACAGACCTAAAACTATGAAAGCACTTCACGAATCTCCCAAGGTGAAACTAGAAAGTATATTACCATTAGGAAGACCCTGATCAGGGCTTGAATGAATTCGAAGTTGTTCCTGCGAGACAACTCGTGAATGAAATAGTCCAGAAGTAGTTCAATCGAGTGCAGCTCCGCACCGTGATCATTAACCTCCAGATGATCATTGGTGATTTGCAACATCCGAAGCTCCAGATCAAGCACTGATGGAGACTGACTTTTAGGATACTCTGTGAAAGGCTGAACTGCCATCAAGGAGAGTAGTTTTAGATTAGATGTTCACATACAACAAAAACAAAGATTAAGGCAGAATGAATCAGTAAGTTTGGCCTCAAGTATGTCACTCACAGATAACTAACTGTAAGTTGTACAAGCAACTTGGTTTAATAAGTAATCACACTAACAATTATGCATGATCCGTACATCGAGGACTATATTTAGGAGCATGGGACGGCACTTTCCATATCTAAGCTCCCTCCCTTACTCACTTGTTGTCAAGTTTATTGAAGGCACAGAGCTAATGATTTTAAGAGAGCATGATGCATACATGGAAGACTATATTGATGATAAGAAACCTAGACTAATTACCAATAATGGAAAAAGAATGGGGAAGGAACCGTATGGAGAATCCCAAGTAAAAGAGCCACATTGTTAGTCTTTCCAATTATTTATAGATAATTGTCATTTACTACAATGCAGAAGCAAACTAAGGCATGATTGGTCATGCCGGGCCAGATATCTGACCCTCTCATACTGACTCCAGCTAGAAACATACTACAAGAAAATCAAACATTAGTTCACAAACACTCACATGTTTTTGTTGCTGAACATGAGTCAAGAAGTTGCGAAAAATGTGATGATGACTGGGGCTTCTTCACATTGCTGGGCAGCCTCTCACCATCTGAATTTCTGTTCTCTTCATTGACAGGCAACGCATCAGACTTAAAGGAAACCTCACCCGAAAGAGAAGGAATTGAAGGCAAGAAAAAAGGGGCCTTCTCAGGTTTCTTTGATGGTTCCATCTGTTTATTTCTGGCCTAAGACGAACAAACAATTAGATGAATGACGTGAAATACCAAGAGGAAGTTAGTTGATTTGCAATTTGATCTCAAAAACAAACGTGAAAACACATTTGGGATGTATGCGAACAGAGACATGAGCATGCACTTGAGCATATGGCCTACATGGAGAAATAGCTGTTTATAGTAACTAATTATGAGATTGCACAAACCATCTTGGTATTGTACACCAATACATTGTGCCATGTCAAAGCACAAAATTACCATGAATATGCCATGTAAAAGTCATGAAGAAACAGCTGATAAAACAGAAAGGTAGGCCATGCCACATTCTTCTCATACAGGAATTGTGACTATACGTAGAACGAATGCACCATATTCATGTCCATGCACATATGCAGAATAATATCTATAATAGAGGAAGTTTTAGAAAATATTTGCCAAAGTCTCTTGCACATAGCGAGGGCATGTAGATAGTGCAAAAGGGTTGTAGCTGGAAGATTAACGTGGCCACAGCAAAGGGGAAAAGCTCGTTGCACCCGTTAGTGTTTTGTGTGCAAATGCGTTTGCATCATTATTAAATTACAGCATTTTGTATGCAATTGTGACAAAATAGAGAGAAAGAGTGCCGTTGGCATTTTATCGCTTAACTAGTTTAAAGTAATCACAATCAATCATAAGATCCAAATTAAAATTGCATTCCTAACTACTAAATTATTAAGCCAATACATCAAATATACATAATGTGCTTCTCTCTCAAAACAACTGGCACCAACAAATGCGAGGACCATAATCATACTAAGAATCATTTTCCAACTTGCTAGTATTTTGATAAGTTCAATATTAGGGAGGTCAAGAGTATGGATGTGGATTGCACTCAGAGAGTTAGCTCACCTGGCAGGCGGCTCGATCACAAGATGAAGGTCGTGAGTTCAATAACCGGGATGTGCATACCCGACTTCAGCCTCCATTTTGTAACCATAAAAAACTACTGATGTCGGTTCGTCCAGTAGCCCCCAAACTCATTTAGTTGGATTTGCTATCCAAGACATGATCCAATTGATAATGGGTTCATATAATGCAATATTTAATCGATACTCTTGCATTACTTATAACAACTTAATTAGTTATAACCGATCAGATTCAGCATTGAAATTTGTCACCTGAGCTTGATTGTACTGAATAAAAAAGGGTTCGGTTCAATTTTCTCTGTCCTATATCCAAGTATCCAACCCATTGAGAACCCACTTAATATACATCAACATTAGGGAAATAAATGACTAATGCATCTTCCATTGCCTCGGACTTCCACAGGATCTTTCGGACCCGATAAAAGCCTTCCTGTCGAGTCTGAATAGTTATCCATTGGACCCAAATTGGAATCGCATACTCCCCATGTACTGTTAGGATCGAACTGATGGGTTTGGTTCAAGTCTGACCCAAGTATTATCGTATTCGACTTAATGGTTTTTTGTCTAATTGGATTTGTAAGTGAAGTTAGACTTAAGACAGTAAACAAGAATATTAATGCTGAGCCTGGATCCAATTAGCCAATCAGGATTATTTGATGAGCAACTAGACTAGATAGTTCTATTCAACAGAATCAGATTCGCAATCCAAAATTGCAAATAATCCAGATCCATGGTGACAACAACGATCCAGTAATTAGGGGTGGTAATCGGGTCATAGATTGGGTTCAGTGGGGTGTTTCAGGTTCAGGTTTGAAGCAGGTTGACCTGGTTTTTGTTTGGGACAATTCCAGGATTTAGACCTAGCTCCTGTTGGGTTTGTGTTGGTCTAAGTTGATCCTTCTGCAACCCCCTAGCATATATGATAGGCATAAAACACACACATTACAGGAAACAAATTATATTTATATATATATGTGTGTGTGTGTGTGTGCACATGCAATTATTGTGTTATGCTAAATCATCCTCAATGATCCATATCATTTCATCAAAGAGAAGCGAACAAGCAAAAAGGTTATATTTTGCAAGTTATTTTTTGATTTCCATTTATACTTTTTGCTTTTAAGATAAATGGAGACGTTTTGGCACGCTTGTTTGTGCTCAGCCCAACCCTGTCTTTTATCGAGTCGTTCTCAAACAACCTAAACCCAACCTAGGGTGCCCATGCCCTGATCCAGACTTGGATTTTTGTATGTCAAGCTCTGGTCAGGTCTAATTTGGTTTTGGGTTAACAAGTTTGGGCAAGATAAAACCCTACTAGATATGGTGTCGTATGAAAATTCTTAACTTTCAACCTTTCTGAAATATCACAAGCAGTGGCGGATCTAGAAAATTTAGAGTGGGAAGGGGCAAAAATATAGGTTCAACATAACTTCATTATACTTGAAACTGATATACGTAAAAAGAGAAAGCTAAAAGTTACTAAGAATTTATTATAGTATGGTTATTTTTATATGCAATCAACTTCTTAAGAGTAAAAAATAATATCTTAATATAAATATAACGACCCATAATTCTTAAGTTGATAACGAAACTATCAAAACCAGATGATATATATTTTCAACATGGAGTGGTGGTCGCAGGTGGTTGTGGTGGAAAGTGGTGAGCGTTTTCTTTTAATTGGTAAGTTAGGGTTAGGTCAACCAATACCAAATTCACACGAGATATCAAAAGTCTAGTGTCTTTTTTCTTTTTTCGTTACCCACCCAAACATGCACGCCGGACAATAAACTCACCACGTCTGGTATGGGAGTCACGTAGCCCTCCCTAATGACCTTTCATGGTAGGGGTGAACATACAACAACAACGACTAAGCCTTTTCCCATACTAGACGGGGTCGGCTACATAGATTCTTTGTTTTCACAAAGCCCTATCATATGCCATGTTAGCAATTAACTCACAATAAGCTAGATCATTCTTTATTGTTTATTTCCAATACTTTTGTGGTCGTTGTGGTAGGGGTGAACATAATTAGGTTAAAACCAAATCATTAGGCCGGACCGAACATGAATTCTTATGTTGGTTTGATAACGGTAAGAATCGGTTCGAGGTCGGTTTAATGATTTTAAAAAATTTGATATTTGGTTCAGATTCGGTTTCAAGAGCTTTAGAACTGAATGAACCAAATAACCAATATTTAAGGTACACCTTCCGATTAAATAAGCAAATTCCTTCTTTCTCTTCTGTTGTTGTTTTCTCTTCATTTCGATCATTTCTCTCTTCTTGGACCATTTATATTATCCAAATTCCTATTCTTCTTCTTATGGTTCTCCTTTGTTTCCTTAATGCGGTCATACTCTAAAGTTTCATTCTTCATATTTGGTGAGATTACTGTTTATTTGTTGAACCTAGTGCTGGAAGAAAATGTATCAATCGATCAAATGAGCGTGTCAGAGATATCTTAAGACTCGTTGCAAGGTATAGAGGTATTTGATACTCAAATGTTAAGTTTGATATCTTATTTCATTATGTATTATATCTATAGATTATTTCAGCTATTTGTCGTATCGATGTTTTGTTTCCGGGTGATTGTTGTTGTCATTACATAAAAGGTTATGGTTTAGTTACCATTCATTAAAATGATTTACCTATAAAACCGAAATAATTGAACTGATATTTTTGGTTCAATTTAATTCAGTTCGTAGATTAAATAGAGAATTGTTTTTCGGTTTGTTTGGTTCGGTTGTTGAACCTGAACCGAACTGATTGGTGCTCACTCCTGTTGCACGAGATGGTTTTTGTATTACAATTCGGAGGGTAAACCAAGACTGCTTGCATAAAAAAATGGTGGACGTTGGCGCTAAGGTAAATAAACAAAATGTATTAAAATAATCTCATCTAACACGTTAAACTATTTAATAAATGATTTATGTGTAATTCAAAAGAATTTTCAGCGAGTTTAAAAAATACAAAGAGGAATATTCCGCTAATAAGATAGTTTTTAACGATAAATTAAAGAAAAGAAGAAAAAAAACCACTTTAAAGCTTGACTTCATCTATCATTACCGTCCTTGTCCAGACAGGAGACGAACTTCTGCTGCCCTTTCACATTGAAACGAGCCAATCACGGAGTTAAAGCTTAATCGCCGGACACCAAGACGTCATCCACTTGGAAACTTACGTGTCACGTCGTCGTCGATGACGTGGCTCGCACCCTCTTCTAAACTGCGTCGCCGGGGCTCATTACCGTGTCGGAACGAGACGATTCGTAGGCAGACGCTCCTTGATTTGCGCCGCCACCAGTACCGTGACTCCGGCAGGAATTTCTGGCTAGCAAACAAGACCTCGAGTCCGAGCACGAGCACGACTCAGAAAGTTTGTACTGTGCTCATGTCCTCTAAGTAGCAATGCAAAATATTGGAAGTCATGGTCAACCCGTTTCTGACCCGAATATGAAACAACAATATATTTTGGTACACGACAGAAGCAGATAACTATATGAATTCAGCATCATAAATTGGAATTTTTAAATTACTATGGGAATCGAATCCGAACCCTTTATTTCCCCACGCTTAATCAACAACTTGTGGTTTGGTTGTGTTTGCAAACCTTGCTGGTTGAGTTGAGCTGAAGATTCACACCCACACAAATCCACAGTGCCCGTCTTTTCATAGGTTCCGCCATAAAGACCAGCTATATTGAAAGATTAATTCCTTGACTTTAAGGACTGATGATGAAGGTGACAGTAGACAGCAAGGCCCCTTATTTAATTTTTCTCAAAAAATATTTTATCCAAAATAAAAAGCAAGCTTCTTCAACAATTAGTTGGAACAATTATATGAATTTTCTTTTCCTTTTTGGTTAGGGGAGACCAAATCCAGATGAACGGCTTGCTTATCGAATTCAGAACCTTTCAACTTGTGAGAAAACCTCCTAACCAGGTGTATTGGTCATTGTGGAATTATGTAATTCTTTCTCCTCACCGAGCACGATCATATGTTACATTAGACCATCGGCCCTCTAATTTCGAGCAACTTCTTACTTACTGGATATCCATCTGACTATCTTAACAGTAGATGCTCTTAGTAAAAGTTGGCCAGGACATCGCCATCAGATATCTATATCGTAGCGTTTTTCCGGCGATCATTTCGATTTCCCAAAATATCGCAGATGCAGAAAAGTGAAAATGTCCAAAAGCGAGAACTTTGTCATTTCCCATCTTCAACCACCAACCTGTGGGCACGACGACGGTGTCTCGACTCAGTTAGCAATTCCCAATTCGCCGGTTTTACGTTGGAAACTGCGTCGATGCCGAAGAATCGATATGGTCACGCTTCCAATCATCACCTTTTTATCGTAAAAATAGACAAAGAAACCCATCTTATCTTAAAAGAAAAAAAAAATCTGAAAAAGATTAGAAAAATAGCGAATGAATATATTCGTATCAGCTAAAATATATTATCAGTTTTAGTACTGTCATTGGTTCTGTCAACTCATCATTAGTATGTTTGAGGATTAAATTCTTTAATTTTTTTGCGTACGGTCTCTAAGTGTCTTGGTTGTCTACCTTCTCGGCATCTCTCTCTTGTGGATCCCACTTTTCCTTTAGAAAACAGGCTGGATGTAGCTGTTTGCTAAGTAGGAAAACGGTTTACTAGCTGCACCGGATATGGTGGTCTTCATTTAGTCTGATGCTTTTAGATCGCCATTTATTCCACCTTCCAAGTTCCCGCTTTTAAAGAGACTCTTCCATGTCAATGAACCAGTGAGGAGGAACCCTCATCTTTTCTCAAACACCCATTTGGAGATTTGAGCATGTGGGTGTGTTTCATTTTGTTTCTAAGAGAGATTTGATCTGATTTACCTGCAAATGAAGTTGTTCTGGACATTGGAGATGGTAGAGATGGCGATAGAAATGGGTTTCGTTAAGTTGGCGTCCTTTGTTTCCCTTGTTCTCGCTGTGTTTTATGGGGATTTCATGATGACTAGTTCCTATGCTGCTTATGCGCCAGTAGACAGCTACTTGATTGCTTGTGGTGCTTCTCAAAATGTGACTGTAAACGGCAGAACCTTTGTCCCCGATTCGCAATCACTTTCCCTTCTGATCTCAGATCAAGGAATTACTGTTGTTTCTTCCTCTAACTCCGTTCCTCCTTCATTCCCAATCTACCTATCTGCTCGCGTCTTTTCAAAACCGAGCTCATATAGATTCAGCATCGGTCAAGCTGGTTTGCATTGGATTCGACTGTATTTCCATGCTGTTTCAGGACTTGGGAGAATGATCTGAAATACCTCCATGTGAACAGCTCAATCATTAATGTGTCAGTCAGCCCTTCCACCATTAAGTATCATACAGGTGTTACGCCTGAGACAGCACCAAATTTGGTCTATGCCACTGCTGAAGCAATGGGGGATGCGAATGTGGCCAATTCGAATTTCAACATTACTTGGGTCTTTCCTGTGGATCCAAACTTCTCCTATTTTATTCGGGTGCACTTTTGTGATATCATGAGCAAGTCACTCAACACTTTAGTCTTCAATTTATTCATAAATACTGACATAGCTCTTGGAAGCCTTGATCTCTCATCCATAACTAATGACTTGGCTGTGCCTTACTTTAAGGACTTTGTTTCCAATGCCTCAGCAGACTCTAACACTTTGACAGTAAGTGTTGGTCCTGATACAATGGCAGACATCACAAATGCAACTATGAATGGACTGGAGATAATGAAAATCAGCAATGAATTGAAGAGCTTGGATGGACTTTCTTCAGTTGAGAGTCTCCTTCCTAGTTCATCATCAAACAAGAAGAAGATAGGAATAATAATTGGTTGTGTTGTTGGGGCTGTAGCTGCCATAGCATTTGTTGGTTTGTGTTATTGCTGCTTGGTGGGACGCAAGTCAAAGTCTACTCAACAGGGCCATCCATGGCTGCCTTTACCCTTATATGGAAACTCTCAGACCATGACAAAAATGTCAACAACTTCGCAGAAGAGTGGAACTGCAAGCTGCATTTCTTTAGCTTCATCAAATCTTGGAAGGCTCTTCACTTTCCAAGAAATCCTAGATGCAACCAACAAATTTGATGAGAAGCTGCTTCTAGGTGTTGGTGGTTTTGGTAGAGTTTATAAGGGAACACTTGAAGATGGGACCAATGTAGCTGTTAAAAGGGGGAACCCCAGATCTGAACAAGGTCTTGCTGAATTCGAACAGAAATTGAAATGTTATCCAAGCTTCGCCATCTTCATCTTGTGTCTCTCATTGGTTATTGCGATGAGAGGTCAGAAATGATTCTTGTCTATGAATACATGGCTAATGGACCCCTTAGAAGTCATCTATATGGATCAGAACTTCCACCTCTGTCATGGAAACAGAGGCTTGATATTTGCATTGGAGCAGCTAGGGGTCTTCATTATCTTCACACTGGGGCAGCTCAAAGCATAATTCATCGGGACGTGAAGACCACCAACATCTTGTTAGATGAGAATTTTGTGGCCAAAGTTGCTGATTTTGGGCTTTCTAAGACTGGGCCTGCCCTCGATCAGACTCACGTGAGTACTGCTGTTAAAGGTAGCTTCGGCTATCTTGATCCTGAGTACTTCAGAAGGCAACGACTGACTGAAAAATCTGATGTCTACTCATTTGGGGTTGTTTTGATGGAAGTGTTATGCACAAGACCAGCCTTGAATCCTGTCCTTCCTAGGGAGCAGGTTAACATAGCCGAGTGGGCAATGTTGTGGCAAAAGAAGGGTATGCTTGATCATATCATGGATCAAAATCTGGTGGGGAATGTGAATCCTGCTTCTCTCAAGAAGTTTGGGGAGACAGCTGAGAAGTGCTTGGCTGAGTATGGTGTGGACAGGCCATCTATGGGAGATGTCTTGTGGAATCAAGAGACAACAACACTTAATGATCCTGACGATAACAGCACGAATCATATTGCCGAGATTCCAACGACACAGATCCAACAAATGGATGACAGTGTAAGTATGGTTGATGGTCCACAGTCTGGTACTGATGATGATGTTGAAGAACTAACCACCAGTGCGGTGTTCTCACAGTTGGTCAATCCAAAAGGCAGATGAGAGTTTTCTTCCCAGTCATGGCGAGGTATTACAGCAACTCTATGGGTTTCCACACAATGAGATCAAATATTGAGAATAAAGGCAGCTATACAATTTTTCGGGTTCGGCCAACTTATAGTTTGTATGTAACTTTTTTTTGTGTGCATAAGTTCTTATCACTTGAAGGTTTACATCTTTGTAGTTTGGAGTTCCTCTTTGAATTTTCGGGTTCGGCGAACTTACAGTTTGTATGTAACTTTTTTTTGTGTGCATAAGTTCTTCTCACTTGAAGGTTTACATCTTTGTAGTTTGGAGTTCCTCTTTGTATCATATTTGAATCTTCTGAACAAAATCTATCTCAAACATTGTCATATATTCATTATAAGGGAGTCTCTTGAATCAACTTCTGTGTCATTGTTCTGTGTCTAAAAGCGCCAGTTTTTAGCCCTCATTAGAGGACAGAATGGAGTTGCTTGTTGCATTGACAATGAAGATTAATCGAAACCAGCGTGCATCATTTTGGGTACTTATCAGAACATTTGAGGGTGATTAGTTAGAAAACACAGACACAGGTTTTGGTGAGGAAGAAGACTTCGAAAATGCTGCTTGCCGGCCTTAACCCCTACTTGCCAAAAAATGTGATGGAAATGGAGGAAGAAATAAACTCATGTAATACAGTACGTGTCACACGGTAGGACTTGATACTAAACTTTATTTTTATGTCGATATGCACGATACTCACCACTAAATGTCTAATACATAGCGTATACTACTATGCACATAACAAGATTGCGTATACTACTATGCACATAACAAGATTGTGTTTCTCTCTCTCTCTCTCACACACACACAGATATATATATATATATATATATATATATATATATATATATATATATATATATATATATATATATATATATATATATATATATATATATATATACTTAATAGAATGTATGCTTAAATCTACTCAAACATTGTGGCATTAAATTACGGTGATAAAGTGTGAAGATTTGAAATGAAAAGGCAAATTGTACGATTGTGTATTAAATATGAGTACACAAGTACAATGATATATTGTTTTTGAGATTCAAATATTCGTTGTTAATCGTATTGATGGAATGATAGAGGTATTTTAAAAGATCTTAGTACGAACGAGCACATACCACTCTCTCTCTCTCTCTCTCTCTCTCTCTCTTTATATATATATATATATATAAAGAGAGATGATAGGATATATAGAGAGTATATGCCTTTAGACCCTAGTTGCACAATCACCCATGATAGATGATCACGACAATCCCTTGGTGACCTCATCTTCGATTGTCCATCAAGAAAATAAGCTAGACTCTACCCGACAATCTATGCCATCCATGCTTTGATCATCACCATTCAATAATATCTAGCATGGAACCTTGTCTAGCAACTCCCATGGTCTTTCTAGGGTGATAAATCTGATTGACACACAAATCTACTAAAACATCTCTACTATTTTATTAATATGATATGAGTGCAAATTTGAATAAGTACTATTGTACAAGATAAATGCTTTTTGCTTTATAATCTCTAAGTTTAAAGGGTTGAGATGATAAAATAGATTTGATCGTATATGGAGCTTGAGCCATTAGCACATCCTCTCTCTCTCTCTCTCTCTCTCTCTCTCTCTATATATATATATATATATATATATATATATGAAAAGTTGTAATATGTATAATGTTTTTCGGTGTATAATCTTACGTTAACATCTCAATCGTTTGATCTCAACGATACCTTTAAAATACAAAGTATCAAAGTAAAATTATAATTTTTATTTAAATTTTCACAGTTGATCATAAAGTTCAAATTGTGGGCAATTATTTTATAGAAGAGGAGGCTGTAGCTTAAAACACACATGCTCTATCCACTCCTTGAGAGTTGAACTCCCCATCAACTTCATAGGCGTCAATAATGCCCTCAGTTGAGTTACCACTTTGGGTACAAGATCATGCAATTATATATATATAAGTGGAGAATACAAACTGCTCATATACAAACTCTATTAAACCAATCTCAATTATTTGAATTGAAAAGTATGGATGATTGAGATTGTAAAACAAAAAATAAAAAGTATATGTGAAGGCAATCAAGTGCCTCCTTAAAAGTATGTATAATATTGTCACTGGAATGGTTGAGATTGACTCGAAAGGAGTTTGCATATAAATTATTTACATGCTTGAACTTTCACACACACACACACATATATATATTATATCATTCAGTACAATACAATTTTCAGAAACAATGGTCGCTTAAGCATGTTTAACCAACACATAAAAGTGAAAGATGCCTCTTTCTCATGTGGGTCGGAAGAAAGGATTCAAAATGACGTGCAATGGAGATCAGACTAGAAAAAGGGAAGGGAAATTTCGTCTCATCTTCACGAAATCATTAGGATCTTCAAAATGTTGGATACCATGATCACGTGACTCTCAAGATTTCCACGGTCCTCTCTTCTAACCCAATCATCTCTGGTGCACCTAATAACCACATGAATCTAAGATCATTTAATGGCTGAAGATAGTTTCATCGAAGCTTGCAAACTAGTCCAATTTCTTGCACAGATTGTGCACGCTAGCTGCTACATCACTGGATGCTATCTAAGCAGTACCAGTAGGCATATACAGCTACCTGTGGGCTTTAAACCACTTTAAACAAGGCACAATTAAAGCTTCCTCCAAGTTTATAAAATGAACTGTGTTGATTGTGCCTTGTCTGCTCTATTCTTGGTATAAAGATTCACAGACTGTACAACTTTCCATTATATAGTTGAACCGTTCATTCTTTTTCATAAGTACGTAGAGAATGAGACTGATGTTAAAAACAGAATCATTTTGGGAACATGACTACAAGCATCTACTCGTGAAAGGAAATTCATCAGAGTTTTCAACTCTGTTTGGTCGTCGGTGCTATGTTCCCAATAGCATTTAGTGCAGCCCATACCCCTAAGGTTCAAGCGGTCACAGGTAGATATGGCTGGTTCTAACCGGCCTAGAGGTTTCACCTGGAACCGAACTGGGCCAGGAACTGGTTGAAACCGGAACTGATAAAACTGGAATCATACCTGAAATCAGGAACTACCTAGTTCAGTTTCAGTTTCACTTTTTAAAAGACTAGAACCAAAACCGAAAGTTTCAAACCACCGGTTCCAGTATATTATAAATAATTTTTTAAGTAAAATTATCGGTTTCAAACTCAAATAGGAACGGCCGGTTCGGTTCTAAGTTCTGAGCTAACCGGAATCGAATATATCTGTAACAGGCCTTTGGGGTGGACTTAACGGTACATTATATTATTATATTGAAAAGTAGAAAATTGGTAACTCATAGGGGTGGTAAGCTGGTTCACTTCAGGTTCGGGTAAAAATCAGGCTGACCTCGAACGGACCTGATTTTTCTTCAAGGTCGTATTCTTTCAACTTATACTGGTTGGGGTTGCGTCGATCTGATTAGGACCCTATATGGATAAAAATTGCCAATTGCATACTTTATATATATATATATATACATATGTTCATATATCTCTTATATGTTTTATGTATGTAGATTATATGTAGTATGTAGATTTTATTTTTATATAAGTATATATACTCATACACACACACACTATACTTTCCATGTGTGTCTATTCATCTATTCATATAGGAAGTGTATATGTACACACTGGTGGACCTAGAAAGAGGTAAGGTGGGGAGAACGCCCCACCTGAAATATGAAATGAATGAAAATACTAAACCTCATAGTTGAATCCATGGTCAAAATGCATAGTCAATAGTCACCTTAAACAGTTTCATGTGCTACTCGATACCTGCTGCCAATTTCTAGATTTGCTACTTATGTACAATCATATGTCATATATATGTACATAAATAATATATATATATAGATAGATATATAGATATATAGAGAAAGAAATTAGTTCATGCACATAGAGATGTCGAAATGAGCTTTGGCCTTGCGGCCCGGCCCTGAAAAAATATAGGGCCAGGCCAGAAAATTCTGGCCCATATTTGAAGCTGGGCCGAATGGCCCTGCCTGTCTAGTCCTGAGGGCTGACATGGACTGGGCCAGGCCGGGCTGGCCCACAGGGCTATAGGCTCATTGGTTATTGGATCAGGTTTATATGACTCGATCAAATTTGATTTATATTTTTTAGTGGATAGTAAATACTAGAGTAATCGAATACCCTCACCCAGCTCACAATCTTCTGTTCTTCAGTCTTCTCTTCACAACCTGCAGCGTAGCAACGGACCCCAGCTCCTTCCTCTCCCTCGAACCACCTACTTGAGCTAGCTAGTTGCCTCCCCCCTCCCGCTGGACCACCACCTGGTCAGTCGCCCCTCTCGTCGGTCCAACCACCTGACCTACAAGTGAGTCGTGATTCAACCAGCGAACGAAACATTGAAACCCCCTTCTAGGATTGATATTTCTGTAAGATTGATATAACTTTAGATTAATCATAGCCCTGCTTTACATTTTAGTTTCCAAGTTTACTAGTTTATTGCATCTCTTTTAACTTGTATTGATTGATCGTGACTTGTAGGTTTGCAGCTTCAGCATGGGTACCAATGGAACATGCTTTTGATTTGCTTCTCTTGTTATGTTTGGTTTGATTTCGTTGCTATCACCCATTTTTTCTCAAGTTTTTAAAACTGTGATGTGTTTCTAATTGCTCATTGGAAGATGGTACCTTTAGGAAGATATGATGGGATCACGGAAAGCTGGTATTTTTTAGCAAAATATAATGGGAAATAGTGTTAACTTTGTATGTCGGTCTGTCATATAACTGATCCATACCTAGTTTTTTACAATGAGGTTTAAGATGGCATAGATGATAAGGTCTTTACATTAACAATGAGGTTAAATAGAACCTGAACATGTTATAAACTTTTCACTTAGCAATTAGTATTCTTTTAGTAGCACATGATGAGAGCATTAAATCATGATATCTTTGATTTTGTTTATGTTTATATTCTCTTTCTTTATGTTCGACCCCTCTTAACTATAACTTGTACTTCTAATGTTATTTTGTTTTATATTTAATTTTAATATAGATTTTGAAAATTAATCCAACAGATGATGACAACCTTCATGTTATAGTTGAAAAAGACTTTGTTTCACCTACAGTTGCCTCTACTAGTGTTGTATTTGAGTCCCTTCAAACAAGAAGTTAAAAGAATTGATATCGACCTTACTTTCTGATTTTCTTTCAGTGACTTCTGAGTTCCAAAATCATGAAAATTTTATAGTGATCGTGCACAAATGTGGAGCTTCTGAAACTATTTTTATTTTATTTTGGGGTGTTTTGATTATTTAGAATTAAATTCGAGAAGTGTCTCTACTCAAACACTCAGAACTGTTCTGTTATAGAAATACAGAGACTCAAAGAAATGTTTGTATCTCTGTGCACAGAGTCCGATTTATATGAATTTGGTCTTATTGGAAAGGTGTAGATGTCATATTTTCAATGGACCAAGTTTCACTAAAAATAGACCACTACAGATAGAGTTATTGGATGATTACCCAAGCTGTTCTAGGAAATTAAGTTTTGACAGAATTGATTCTAGATTTTTCCAATCTTGCACACTTTTAATTATATAGTTGCACAACCCTAAAATTCTTCAAATTTTTATATTATATAGGTTTGTGTGTGTAGATAAAGTGTTCCAAATTTCAGGTCAATCGGAGCAAAAATGAGAAAATAAAAAATAAAACATCAGACATATGCAAACATGCTGAAAACAATTTTTCTGTGCTTACAACATATGTGACGCATTCTTCCAGAATTAAATGGCATATTAATAACAAACTTAAAGTAAATTGCTGAAGGAAAATGAAAGTAAATATATGTATTAGTTTAAACATAGAGGGGATTAGGAGTTGTAGGAGTTTTATAGAATATAGAGAGGTAGAATTAAGAAAGCAAACAAGTAGAGTGCATAAGTAGAAAATGAAATTGGCGGCATATCTACTTGCTATTACAACATGGGGGAGACGAAGCTCCATTATTACAACCCCTTTCTTGAATTGAATAGAAATAAGATAATTAAGATTATCAAATGAAGGAGAATGCTCACTTACCAACCCTCCAAGAACCGGATTACAATGGGAGAATTCGACCCCTTCTTCTTCTCTTTTCCTTCCCTTCTTCCTCTCTTTTCTCTCTTCTTTCTTTTCCCTTTCTAATTTACAACACCTCATACCTATCCTAGATTCCCTCTTTCTTTTCACTCCAACCTTGGGAAGCCTCTCTAAATACTCAAGAATTCTAGAAACATCCCCCCTTGGTCTTTATTTATAGGCCAAGGGGAGAGTCTTGCTAGACCCTTCCATGGGGCGGGTTGGACATGGGTCTCTTGGCCCATGTCTTGCTTCATCTTTTGGCTAGACCAAAACCACCTTCACATGGGCATATCTTGTGGTCCCATGATAGCATAGACCAACTCCATGTAGCCCATTTTGGTCCAGCCCAAGTGGTTTTGTTTCAATCCAAGTGCAACCCTCAATCTTCAAGGCGAGCTTGATTTAGGCAAGGTGTGGTTCCTTGCTTTGATGATTAGGCTAGGTGCTCTTTTAACCAAGTGAGTCCTTCCCAGCAAAGGTGTATTCTCTAGTTCTTAGGTGGGCTAGGTTATGGCTAGGTGTGGTCTCGGGTAGGCTAGATTGGTTTGAGCCAAAAGGGTCCAATCGGACAAGGTAGCTCAAGCGAGTTGGGCTAATGTTGTTTGGCTAAGGTGAGTGTGATTCAAGGCAATTCGGTATAGCCACTGTAATTTGACAAAAACTAACCTATGGGGCATAGTTAGCCAAGGGAAGTTGGATCTAAGCTTGGTCTATTGACATGGGTTCAATCAACTAGGTTCGATTGGTGAGGCTTTTCACTTGGATTAATCTTCGATCTTGCCATTGATGGAGTCATGCCCTGATTTCTGACTTGGATATTCCCCTAGTCCATATGCATTGAAGTCTTGCTTGATGCTTACTTTACTTGTAGCCTTGATCCTCGCTGATTCTTCGGAGAGACGATTCGGCTTTATCCTTATTTGACTTGACTTTTCATCTAATTCCTTAATTTTGATTCAAAAACATTTAATTTTGAAATCTCTGTTTTAAGGATTTTGTGAAATTCTCAATTTAAAGCAGGAGTTTAAAACAAGCTATTTTTCAAAATTGAGAGTATGTTTTTACATAATTTATTTAAGGTGTTTACATATATGATATTTTGCACAACATTATATATATCAAGGTATCGACAACTTATGCATAAGAAACATTAGGCTTGTTTTCTCCATCACTGGGAGAGTCATCCTTACACAGTTTAACCCCTTTATCAACGAGTGTAATTGGAAACTTACAATCACCCATTCATTATTTCTTGAGGATATAATGAATATCTCTTTCTTGACTCAAACATAAAAGTTTAAGGGCGTCGTAGCGTAAAGTGCATGAGATCAAGCAGTAGCTTTAGGTCATGGGTAAGCAAGAAATGGCCTAGATAGAGAGCTATGGGATATGCACTCAAGTAGTAAGAATATACATTTCTTTCAACGTTGGCAAGATAGGCATGGCACGGATAACAGGTATAGGTAAACAAAGCATGGGCTAGTAAAGTAAAAAAGAAGGAATAGCCAGGCACAAAGCGATTCAATTAGTAAGACATAGTGGTGTATGATAAACATAAAACTTTACAAGATACTCTATTTAATATATATATGATTATATATACTACTTCTCCCCCTAAAACCCTTACTAGAGAAGTATCGATTAACATAGATCTTATCACATTTAACGAGGTCTTGTTGTATCTTTTTGCTACACCATTTTGTTAAGGTTTCTTGGACATAATATTTTGTTTAGAAATACCACCGCTCTGTGGGGCTTTCGTGGGACCACTTTCTCATACGGTCTATAAATGGACTCCTTCATTATTCTATAAATTGGTTTTCGACTTCCTCCTTATATTCCTTAAATATTTCAAATGTCTCTGATTTATTTGTTAAGAGATATATATGCATATCTCGAATAATCATAGATAAAGGTTATTAAATAAACCTTACCATGATGTGATCTTATCCTAAATAGTCAATATAAATTGGTGTTAATTATTTATAATAGGGTTGTTTCCCTAATTATTTCTTTAAGAAATGATTTTCTCGACATTTTTCTTGTATACAAGTTTTACACTTATTAAAAGTGTTTTCTTAAAATTTAGGCAATAAGTTGAAAAACTTTCACATCAATACCAAAGACACAAATCAATATGAATAAAAGAACTTTCATTTTTATTAATGTTTAATTTGAATAAACCATACCCATAATCAAATAAACCTGAAAAAATTATCATACTATGTTTCCTCATAGTGACCTTGTTAGGGACAAACCTCACCTCAAACCCTTTCTTTATCAAGATAATGACCAACATAAGGTTACGATTATAGTGAGTACAATAAATACATCAATAAATGCAATTGATGTGCATTGTACAATTTTTTTAAAAGACTCAACCCAAAAACATAAAAAAAGTATTGTTTTCCATATACTAAATGTTTCCCAAGTTTATATTTCTTCAGATCCATCACTCTCTCTTTGCTCTTTGAGATATGTTGGGTTACTCTAAAGTCGATTTGCCAGCTAGTTACTGGACGATCTATGTAGAAGCACTCAAAAATCATGCAAATCATGTCATGCTTATCTATTGGGTTGCAACGTTGGTTGTTTCTACTATTGTTCTTTTGTTATAGCAGTTCTTTTTGTAGTACCCCATTTTGCTATAGTTGAATGACTTGATCCGAGAAGCAAAATCATGCGATTCCTTGAAAAGCCAAATTCCCTTCTTGTTATTTTTATCAAACTTTCTATTTATTTTTATTCTAGTTGTTTATAGAGATTGACCCTAAATCATCTTGAGTAACTAGCATTTTTTCACTTTTATTCTTGTTAATATATTCTTGTCCAATTACTACTTTTAATTTTAGTTCAAGAAGGCTAAAATTAGACCCAAATCTAAGAGTTGCGGTTATCATATTCTAAGACGAGAGAAGATTGTTTAAGATAGTGAATATTTTCATTAGTTTAGGAATGACTGATTTTGCTACAACTAAATCTCTAGCAATTACCAATATTTAGTTAATATGTTCAACTATATTATCTCATTGTTTTATTTTATAAGAATTATATTTTTCGATGAGTAGTTGAACATAAAGTTTATTATCAGTAGTGTCATATTTAGTAGTCAAAGAATCAAAAAACTCTTTAGTAGTCTCAAATTTTTCAAATACCCTGATCAAGTCATCCTCTATGTGGGTTGACATAATAGTCTAACTATAGTATCATTTTTTAAGAATGTATTATATTTTTCTTTTTTTTTATTTGTTGCAATTAGCGATAAAATGGTTTTCCTAAGAACATAATTAACACCTTCTAAAGTTAAGACCAATGAAATTCTTTCTTTTTCACGTATGAAAATTTACGCCATTCAATTTTTTAGCCTATGCCAATTTGGAGAGACAAATTCTGAAAGTTATTTTTAATAATTTGACAAAGATAACAATGAGAAGGTCTAAATATTTTAAGTGAAAAAACAAAAACAAGCAACAAATAATAATTAATAAGATATTTTCTAAGAAGCAAACAATAAAACATAGCCACACACTAAATTGCAATATCCAAAATATCTAGATACTAAATCGTAAATATTTTCAAGCACCTAACGACAACTTTAGATAACATACAGGTAGCATAATAGAAATATATGAAAAACATATAGATTCAATAATTTCAGAAGAAGCTTGAGGATAGAATGGTGATTTTTCCTTTTGTCTACTTCATAGTTTGACTTTTTGTTTGGGTAATTTAAAAAAATAGGGACATGTAAGTAAAATAGATTGCAATTCAGATATTATAATTTTGAAATTAACATGGGAAAAATAGTACTTGCACATAACAAGTATGCTCATAATTTCAAGTAAATGCCAAAGGTCAAATATATAAATTAATATGTACAGGGGTATGATAGATATTTGACATTGCAATATCTGGACCTATTGTAATGTGTTAATGGCAAACTATAATAGGAGCATAATTATCTTTTAACATAAAAAATATCTCGACTAAATTCATTTAGTCTAATGACAAATGATTATTTAAGCATATGCAAAAGGCAAAACAAACTGTTTGATCCAATGCCTTAGGCGGTTTACCAAATGCCGTTGGCATTTTCTGTAAACTAGCAAACCGAAACCAAAATTGATTTTTGGATGAATCTAGAAACCAATTCGTGGTTTCTATTAAGGGGGAGAGACCTATGTCTCATCCCTATGTTCGCCCTTTCTCATCCGTTCCCTCCGTTCTCCCAGCCAAACTCTTCTAATCCCTCCATCTATTGAAACATAGATTGAGAGCACAAAGAGAGTGAAAATCATAGAGCAAGAGGGAAGAAGAGAGAGGAGAGGGTCAACAACCCTCCCTCTATTTGCTCCTTCCTCCTCTCTTCATCCCTTCCTTCCATGTATGTCATTTTTGGATGGCCTCAAGCCATCCCAAAAAAGGCGACTTCTGATTGTGAGAGTATATATGTTTTTTTTATTTGTGTAGAGAAGCCGAAAACTGAAAAGAGAAGAGTGATTTTGATTTTGTATTTATTCTCAACCTGAGAAAGTGCTTAGGGCTCTCTGTCTATTCCTGATTGATAGCCTCATATTGCTTAATGGTAGACGACTTCTAACTATCCATATGAGATGTCCATTATAGGGTGTTTTTTGTGTCTTTTTTTTCTTTCTAATGTTGGAACCTTTTCTAACATTATATTTCCTTTTAAACAGAAATTGCGTACTTGAAGAAGAAATTCGAGAATCGAGAGGCTTTGATACTACTATTAGCTTTTCAACAGTGTTAGGCGATTCTACATAAGCTGGTTGTAACAGAGATCCTCTAGTGGTAGCAACATATAAAAGGAAGAAGGAGAAGAAAGAAAAGAATATAGGTGTATGGTTACCCATTAGGGTTTTCACAAGAAAGATAGTTATTTTTTATATTTTTGGTACGTATACATTACATTTATACTTAGCTTTTCCTCATCCGGCATTTTTCATTCTAGACTTTTCATTAAAGCCATTTCTTATTTATCCACGAGAGATTTTCATACCTTTTATAAGAAGCAAAACAATTTTTGTTTTTATGTTTATCTTTTGTAAAAGAAACTCATGAAATCCGAAAAGTCTTTCTTCCTACATTTCATAGTTGTTGTCCCAAAGTGGTCACCAACAACTTACACTTCAATGTGCCACGTACCCCTTCGTGGAGGTTAGGAAGCTTTCCTTTTCTCTTTAACAGGTGAAGCTTTATCCGAGGCATACGTTATTACCCACCCACTAGAGAAACATGTGATGATAATTTGAACTTAACCTTGGTTTTAGGTCCACTTGTTCGTAGCTTATGCCAAATAGTTGACTTGGATGGATAATACAGACGACCTAAATGCAGCAACGAACCGAAAAAGAAATCATTATTGACTCCCTAAAGAATATAATAGTTGGTGGGTTGTCTTATGTGGGAGATAATTGTGGTCAAAATCGGCCACGATTGTCAGTCTTTTGGAACTTGACATTATAGGCTTCGGTTCACACGCATGAGGTGCTGCCAATTTGCAGAAGCGTTGACTGCTCTCCACGGCTGTTTAAACGTTACCCATCAATAGATAGAACTCCCATTTAAGTTATGTTCTGGCATATTATTGTGCAAGTCATTCTATTACAAACAAGTTTTTTCCTAAGCTGATTGCCGGAGTTTCAGTCTTGTTTGAGCTTATTGGAGCTTGTGTTTGGATTTGTTCTACCTCAAGTTCAAGAGAATATATTGATATTCATAGAGGAACATCTATATTTCATTTAGTAAATGATACAAGGAAGCCATTTGAACCAAGCAGTAAGGAGAAGGTTTAAAAAGTTCACAACGAGCTCAACAGCTCATAAAATACTTGCACCCTTGACGACCTTCGCATGTCGATCTGAACCATACACGCATTATCCATGTTTAGCTGAGATAATGTCATTAACTGAACTTGAAAGAGTTGGGAACTAGCTGAATAGAACCGATATACAAAGCAGCATGGTTGGTTTACCAGCTCTGCTTACTGTATGATTTATGAACTAACCAGAGGTGCAGGAATCTTCATTGCACTTTTGAACATGGAAGAGAAACTTCTCTATAAAACTTTCAAACTTCAGGGTTGAGAACTACAGATCCTCCCATGAGAAAAATCCCGGCTCCTTAGTTTAGCTTTCTGGTTGTGTGTGTAGAATGCCGAGAAGTTCCAAAGCATCAACTTTAAAGCAGTGGGAAACGTCATTGACAGGAAAGACTTATTTCTCTGCTTTAGATATTGTCACTGAATAACTAGAAAGAGAAAGAAGTCCTCCTCACATTGACCTTATCGACAATGGCCTTCGTTGAGGTTCAAATATCATGTTTTCACCAAGTATCTGTGGCCTTCGTTGCCAGTTTGGAGTCATTTGGCCTGTTTAGATTTTGTTTTGAAGTTAGGTGGCCCATCGGTCAGGGTCGATTACTCGGTGCGATTGTGGGAGAGTTGTCGAGTCGTGCTATTAGCAGACTATAAATCATTTATGAAACAAAAAACCCGATAAGGAGCAATATTAAAACTATTTTCTGGGGTGTCCATCCTGCATGCGTAGCTAATGGAAAAGCATCAATCAGATGTCAAAAATTTCTGCTGTGGATGTCCTAATCAATCTACTAAAGTCTAAAGTTTTTGTGGGTGGCAAGTTGCTGACTTTGGTCTTCTTCACTGAAAGGTTAGGCAAGTAGTAAACGTTCTTCTATAAAAGAGTCACCAGTTCCACTCCCCTTTCTGCCTGCAGTTGCAATGAGTGCCTCAATGGTCAGGTTGAATGGCCTCCTCCTGCTCTCAACTCTTCTTCTGGTAAGTGATTTCAATTTCGATACTCTCCTTAGACAAGGCTATAGAAAGAACCTTCTATGAGCTAACAAAATGAAGGAAAACCTCCGGTAATTTAATTATGCTTTAATTTGCAGCTTGTTGGCGCAGAAAATGAAGCTCTCACTCCAGTGGCTTACTGGAATAAGATGTTCCCTAACACCACAATGCCACAATCCATTCGAAATCTCATACCAACCAGAGAGAAAACAGGTAGAGATCAATGACCTCTAAATGCTCTTTATTCGTGAGTACCCTTTTGGCATGCTTGGAGCACTAATCCTGGTACTTGGGCACATGATTTTGTGGTTAATTCATGACCAATTTACATTACTGATCAGTCTGCTTCTAGAGGTACCACTTCCATTATCAAGATGCAGATCCATTATGTGACATACAAACTCAGAGAACGATGTTACAGACTATTAGAAAAACAACTCCTCCTAACCTGTGTTTGAACACTCCAGCTATGTCCGGAGAAGTGTTGAAAGAAGAAGTGCACTAGGCGATGGTTTTCACGATGCAAAAGGTGCATGAATGATGGACTGTTCTGTGAATTCTTGCTCTCGAACGGCACGTTTAGCTGGCTGGAAAATGCTGTTTCCATGTCCCCGTTCCCAAATAAAGCCTCGTGTTTCCTTGAATTGTTTTGCAAAGATATAGTTCATCCCAAAGACAAATTGATCCATGCAATTCAAACAGGGAACAACTTGGGTTACTGATGTTGGGACTAGTTGGTTCCTTTCTGTTTTGACTTGCCGTCAAAAGAATTGTTGTAATGGCTAATCTCGCTTAGTAACACATTTGATGGGTCAAGCAACGTGAAGTTTTATTGTTTCATCTCTTTTTCAGGTTAGGCAACAGCATAATATTGATGATTATGCAACATTAATATGAATGCGCGCATTTCTATTTATAAAAAATAATTATGAAATTAAAAAATTTACATTAATCCTGTAAATTTCCTTTTAAACAGTGAAAGAATTGGCACATGACTTCAATTGGTTGGATGATTCACTAGCTGGAATATATTATCGTAATCTATGGGCTGACATCAACCATGAACCAGAATCTCTTCTTCCATATGGCCATTCTAAGAGAAATTTCTCATCAAACATTGCACCTCTTTTCTTCCTGGAGGAGGACTTGATGCCAGGAGGCAAGATGGTTGTCACCATCAAGAACTCAAAGAAGAACGGTGTCGGCAGCAAGACGCCAACCTTCCTGTCACACAAAGAAGCTCAAGGGATTCCTTTCTCAATCTCAAAATACAAGGATATTCTCAGGATTTTCTCCATGAAACCTAACTCTCTCAAGGCAGATTTTGTAAAGCATGCACTTCATGACTGTGAGACGCATCCACTTGATGGGGAAGCCAAGTACTGCGCAGCATCACTGGAGTCCATGATGAAATTTGCCATCTCTCAACTTGGAACCAGTGACGTACATGTATTGGCGACCTCCATTACTAACAAAGAAGACAACTTGAAAGTCCAAGTATACAGAGTTAATTCTGATGAGGTGAAGATAATCTCTCTTAAAGTAGTGACATGCCATAACATGATGTATCCTTATGCAGTTTTCTATTGCCACAAACTCCGAAACAGTAGATCGTACATGGTTCCATTGGTTGGTCATGACGGTAGCCATGTGAATGCCGTAGCAGTATGCCATTTTGATACATCATCTTGGAACCCTGGGCATCTGAGCTTCCACATGCTGGGTGTCAAGCCTGGAACTGTACCCATATGCCACTTCCTCTCAGAAAGTTTTGCATGGGTTCCTAAATAACTTTTGTATCATGACACTCAGTCTTAGTTGTATGTTGAAGTGAAGAAAAGTAGTTGAACGATCGGTCTTCTGAATCTGAACATTGAGCATTGCAATAATTATCCATCGATTATGCATCTCAAACAACTACATTTAAATACTAGTTTGATAACTTTTATTGCATGCAAAGCTAAATACTTTCCCCTAAGTCCTATCAACTTGTAGAATATATCCCAAATTTTGAATTTTATGATGTGCCTAATAATCTGTCTCTAAGTGAAAAGTCTTGCTGAATTGCAATATGGTTCCCAAAGCTTCTTATAAATTTTTCAAAATTAGCAGTAAAATGTGCACATCTATATATAAAGTGATAGTCTCAAGCACAATACATTACCTTACCACATCCTTTTATATTCAACTCAATTAAGCATGCAAAATCAGAAGTCATTCGAATAGATATAAATTGTACCACCTTAATCAATGTATGAACAGTTGCCCAACATGACATTATGGCTTTTCAAGGTCTTCGATAGGCTAATCACGAAGTCTGTTTTAATGTGTCATTATTTCTTCAAAAGAATTGGTGAGAGAGAATTTTGATGATCGATTTTTATGTTTTAACAAGTCAATCACTTCGCCACAAACTCGATAATGGCCTTTTTCATCTCACCAGATAACGTTTTCGTGACCTCACCCATCTTAGCATGAACTGATTCATGGATTTTATGTATGGGATTGTTCTTTTTATTCTATTCTTTCGATTGATTCCCATACATACTGTTCCTGGAGTCAACCTTATCTCCATACAGAACAGGAGTTCTATCTATCAATCGGGCTCAAACTCATTACGAATTGCTCCATTCCAAAAGACGGATCCTGCCAGGAAATGCTTCTTTATCTATATATGTATTTCTTTCTTTTATTTCTTGCTCATGGTTCTAAATCCAAGAAATGCCTCACATGGTAATAATCACTAAGATGCACACCTGAACCTCAATGGTCATTGTTAGAACCTTCATCGGTGGTAGGGGGTGGAAGTTGCAGTTGCATCCTACAACAACCACCGTACCGCTCCATGGGCACTACTATTATAGTATAGTAGGGTGGTAGCAGCCAGGAAGCCGCCCCACAGAGCAGGAGGCACCCTTAAAGAGAGGCCTTGAAAACTCTAGGGGTCAGCCTCCGCCTTACGGGCAACCCGTGGGAGTGCTACTATAAGAGTCACGTGGGAGTAGCAGGTAGAGTCAGGCGTACACTCACAGAGCGCTTACTGCAGGGTGGGTGTAAGCTCCCGCGGTAGGCCTGTCCGAAAGTAGTCCGCAAGAAGTTGGAGGCCGCGATCGCAAGGCTTCACTTATTACTAACGTAAGACAAACAAGGATTCTAGGCCGGTAGTATTACTGGTAAGGAAAAGGTCAATCTTATATGAGATGTAGGGCATATAGAAGGTAGCTAGTAGATTAGGCTAACAGTTAGCCTTATTCAGCTATTGTCACCCAAGGGTGAGGGCCAATGTGGCCATATCTACATAGCTCATGTGTCGATCATAAGCCACCTTAATCCACATTTTAATAATGTTCATTTTATCAAATGATCGAAGTATTTAAAGACCTATCATAGGCTGTTCATTATTCTCATTTAAACATAGTATTGTTATGTACTTTTCTCTACACAATATCTCAAATTATAACATTTGAATACTAGCTTGATATCTTTTATTGCGTGCAAAGTTAGATACTTTGCCATCAGTAAAAGTTTTATCAATAAAACACATGCTTGTAGCATACTTTGCCATACAATGCTTGTATGATATGCGTGATCATCAGTCTATAAGTGAAATGCTGTACTAAATTGCAGTAAAGTTTCTTATAAACTTTTTCATAATTAACACAATAAAACATGTATCTCTATATAAAGTGATAGTCTCTAGCACACCACGTTACCTCACTATATCTTTTTAGATACAACTCAATTAAGCATGCAAATTCTATAAATTGTACCACCTTAAAAAATTTATCAACAATTGCCAACATGACATTATTCCTTTCAAGGTTTTTGGTAGGCCAATCACAAAGTCTATTTTAATATGTCGGCATTTCTTCAGCACAAACTCAATAATGGCATTTTTCATTCGACCATTTACGTTTCCATGACCTGACCCACCTTAGCATGAACTGATTCATGGATTTTATGTATGTGGCTTTTCTTGACTCGGGAAAAACCAGCACTAAAGCAACTAATTGCTGTTCTAGGCCCAGGCCACCAATGGATGAATATTTTGGCTGAAAGTTGAAAAAGGAAGAGGGGATTGTTTTTCTTTTTCTTTTTCCCTGTTATAATGGAGGCCGGAAGTAGGCATGCACTCCACGAGAATTGAACTCACGCCTTGAGTCCTGTGGAGCCGGGCCAAATGGCATGGCATGTATGGCCCTGGGGACTGGGCCAGCCCGTAGGGAAACTGGTTAATTGGATATTAGATAAGGTCTATAAGACCTGATCCAAATCCACATAAAATCCAAATTGAACCACAGGATTCCAACTTTTAACAAGTCTTATACACATGTACTAAAAAAGCTATATATAGTACATATATGTCTATGTATGTAATATATACATGTCCATATATGTAATATATATAAAATTGAAAAAACTATATATATATATATATATATATATATATATATATTTAATTGAAGTCAAACTCAATTTTAGCTTGTTAAACTCACAAAGGAAACACATATGAGATTCTTGTCTTCATACTTTTCTCTCTATTGTGGTTACAAAAGTTTATTACATTTTGTTTGCTGCATTTGGCTTGGAGTTGTACATTACACTGATCCATCTCAATTGGGTTTGGCTAAATTGAAAATTGCATGAAAAACTTCATAATGCTTTATAGCTAAAAGACCTCATAGTTTTCATACACACATTGAATTGAGCTACATGTGATTATGGAACCTTACAAATCAATGAGGCCTCAAAGTTTCCTGGCAAACTTTCATATGAATTGACTCGGGAAAACCTACAAGTTAAGTCGGTTAGGACTTAAACATCTAAGGTCACAACCCAACAGAGAAGCATGACATAATCTGTGTTATTTCGAAATACCTTTACATGGATCGTCCGATGACTGATTGGTAGATCGACTCTCGAGCAACCCAATACATCTCAAAGAGCAAAGAAAGAGCGATGGATCTGAAGGAATATTAACCTGGGGAGCATCAGGTTTATATAGGCAATAATACTTTTTCTAATGTTCTTGGGGTTGGGTCTTTAGGATTTCTGTCAATCTCTACCTTGGTAAAGAAGGGGTTTGTAGACAGGTTTATTTCTAACAAATGAAATTTCTTCTTATGCTTATATTGATTGGGCTCTTTCTATTGATGTAAATGTATGACATAAAAGCTTGGGGGATATAAATTTGAATAAGTTGATAAAATTAAATAACTTTAATTTACTATTTAGCTTTCCTGAAAACACTTTTAATTAGTATGAGGCCTATATACAAGGCAAAATGACTAGAAAATCATTTCTCAGATAAATAATTAGAGGAACAACCCTATTAGAAATTATTTACACCGACTTATCTGAACCCTTCAGGGTAAGATCTTATCATAGGAAGGTATATTTCATAACCTTTATCATTGATTATTTGAGATATATATATATATATATATATATATATATATATATCTTGGCACATAAGTCTAAGGCACTTGAGATATTCAAAGAATATAAGCAAGAAGTTGAAAATAAATTAGGCACACAATCAAAGTCTAAAGGTTAGACCGATGTGGTGAATACACCTCTATAAAAACTTTGGTATTTCAAAACAAAATATCATACTCAGAAGACCTCAATAAAATGATATAGCAGATAGATATAATAAAACTTTATTGAATATGACTAAGTCTATGTTAATAGATGCTTCTCTACCCAAGATGTTTTGGCAAGAAGTAGTTTGTACAACCGTATATATTCTAAATAGAGTAACATATAAAGTTGTATTCTCTATACCATATGTGATGTGGTTTGAGAGAAAACCCAACCTGGGTCATCTCAAGAGGTGGAGATCTATCGTGCACGTGAAGATCTTTGATCAATCTAGGGATAAACTAGACAACAGGTCCTTGATATGTGTAATTATTGGATATCCTAAAGATTACAAAGGATATTGATTTTATCATAAGGACCATGGTTTAATAGAAAGCAGGGATGTTGAATTCTTAGAGTAATCTAATAATGACATTCTTAAAAATAATGATGAATGCATTGATGATGTAATGAATTTAGATCTATTATCATTTGAATCCATATATAATAATGATGTTCATGATCAAACTGAAACTTTAAGTGAACATAAAAGACCTAGGGTTACACCATCCTATTTAAATGATTTATCACACTTACCTTGTAGAAGAACTGCAATTCTATAAATTTAGATGAGTTGACTGATAACCTGATATATCAGCAGACTATTGACTTATCAAATCAGGAAAATGCCATGGATGAGGAAATTGAATCTATTGAGAAAAACAAGTCTGAGAATTTACGGATTTGCCAAAAGAAATGAAAGTCAAAAGGGTAAATGAGTTTTGAAAAAGAAATACAGAGTCGATGAAACAATCAATAAGTTTAAGGCGAGGTTGGTTGCAAAGAGATTCTAACAAAAGAAAGGGATAGATTATGTTGAGACATATTCTCCAATTGCAAAAGTTACATCCATTATAATTATTCTAGATATTTCAACATATTATGATTTGAATTTACATCAGTTAGATGTAGAAACCACTTTTCTAAATGAAGATTTAAATGAAATCATCTATATGCAACAACTAAAAGGGTACGTTTTTAAAGACCAGAAAAATAAAGTATATAGGTTGAAAAAATCTCTATATGGCCTTAAACAATCACCTTTATCAATGGTATTTGACTTTTCAAAATGTCATTTTGGAACTTGGGTTTGTGGCTAATGAACTTGACCATTGCGTGTTTGTTTGGAATAGTGGGAGCCACTTTGTCATTTTATCGTTATATATAGATGATATTTTGTTGACTGAGAATGATAATGAGATGATTGTAAAAACTAAGTCATAGTTAAACTCAAGGTTTGAAATGAATGATATGGGAGAGGCATCCTATATTCTAGGAATAAAGATTTCTCGTGATAGAGAATTTAAGTTTTTATGCTTAGTCAAGAGAGATATATTGGTTATATCTTCAAGAAGTTTAAAATGGGTGACTAATATCCTGCAACTACACTCATTGCTAAAGGGTCAAATTGAGCAAGGCCCCGGTGAGAGAGAGAACAAGACTAATGCTCCTTATGCATAAGTTGTGACTAGCTTGATCTGACCCACCCCACTTCACCCAATTAAAATAAAAGAAAATACTTATAATACTTATTTATAAACAAAATTAAACTATATTTTGTATTACCAAATTAAATTAAAAAAATGTTATATATATATATTTAATCATATAAAATACTTATAATAAACATATATTTATATATACTTCGGAATGGGTCTACTGTAAACCTACTCCCACCCTGCTCCGCATCTCCTTCACACCCCACCCTTACCTCTAGAATATAACAATTTTTTCTTTTAGCGATTCCATTTTGTTGAGGAGTATACGAATAGGAAGTTTGGTGGACTATACCAAGTGTGTGTAAATATTTTGTTAAGTGCTTGCTAATGTACTCCCCCTCATTGTCTGAACAAAGGATTTTTACTGAAGTATTGAATTGAGTGAGAATGAATTTATGCACAATTGGAAGGATAGACACAACTTCAGACTTTGATTTCATTAAATATATAATTGTAAGGCGAGTACAATCGTCAATAAAGGAAACAAAGTATCTCTGACCAAACAAGGGAATAACAAGACTAGGACCCCAAATATCTAAATGAACAAGTTCGAAAGGCTGATATCGTCTAGAGTCACTCAATGGATAAGTAGCTCTTTGATGTTTTACAAGCTGACAGACTTCACATTCAAACTGATTTTTATTGACTCTAAAGTAAGGTAGGACATAAGAAAGTTTAGACACAGGTAAATGACCAAGACGACAATGGCAAAGTCGAATCTCTGAATCCTTAACTGGTGTTGCTGAAGCTTTATAAGAAGTTCCATGGTGAAGGTGATCTTCCAAAATGTATAAGCCCCTCTGTAGGCTACCATGACCAAAGACTTTCCCCGTCTTCAGATCCTGAAACACATAATCAGTAGGAGTAAAAGTTATACTGCATTTCATGGTACGAGTCAACGAACTGACTGAAAGTAGATTTATTACAAAACTGAGAACATGATAGACTGATTTTAAATTAGCAAAACATGTGGGTATACTTCTCTGTCACCATATATGAGTAAGACCCATTTGCTAACTTAATAGGCTCTTGCTTTTGAAGAAGTCTGTACTTTGAGAAATATGATGACTCTCCTATCATATGATCGGTAGCACCTGAATCAATAATCCAAGTCTTTGAATGAGAATAAGAGGATTTACCCTTGACAGTGTGAGTCGCCTGAGCTACTGATGCTTATGAGGAAGATGGTTGAGACTGTTTAGATAATCTTGTCTCTAATCCTTCTATTCGCTTAATAAGCTCTTGCATTCCATCTGTATTAGAATTAGAATTCTCAGCAAAATTATCAGTGATTCTTGTTTTTGTAATAGTATGGTTTGCCATGTAATTCCCAACAATATTCCTTGGAGTTTCATGATTTTCCACAATGAGAACAAATGAGTTTTTCTCTTTCACCAGGTTGGGATCTACCATGTCCTCGTCCACGACCTTGGTATCCTCCTCTTCCACGATAATGTGAATTTTCTCCTCTAGTTTGGAGAGCATGTTGGTCTGAAGAAGGAATATTCTTATTTTCAAGATTTCTACGATCATCTTCCCTTATTAACAATGAGTACACTGTCCCCAAAGACGGTAGTTCATCTCTTCACAAGACATTGAGTTTTATTGACTCGAATTCTGAATTTACACCCCACAGTAAGTCGAATACTTTTTTCTTTTCAGTCTCTGCATTTCTTTCAATTTGACACGAAGAGCACTTGATACTAGTATAATACAGAAATTCATCCCAAAATATCCTAAGATCTGCATAATAGTCACTGATAGAACGTGAGCTCTTTTTACAATTCCTGATCTTTTCCAAAATTTCATATTCTTTTGCTACATTTTTCTTCCTATAATAAACCCACGGGTTTAAATTGTCATTCCTAACATTAACTTCTTTGAAGAATCGGTAAGGAAGCTGAGCCCCTTAGCATGACCGGTCCCCTTGAAATTGAAACGCCTCCCTCTCTCTCTTGTTCTCTTTTATGGGGTGGTGCATGGAAAAGACGATGCTTGTAGTGGAAGGTTGATAAAGTGCCGAACCAGTGGTTTTCAATCCTCAACTAGAAGTGCTCGTGGTTTTCCCCAGCATGATAGTCAATTTGATTAGGTTTTGTTTTACTCCCCTAGGTCTTTCATATTTTCTATTAATTAGTACTTGCATATAAATTAGTCATATAGTTTTATAAACAATTTATACTTAATTGTATTAATTATAGTGTTTGCAAGTTTTATCAAATTATATACTACAGTTATTTTAAATTTGAGACTGGACTTTGTAACTATTAGATTGTCGTCCTAGTCCTGGCCCTCTAAGATAAAAATCCTGACTCTGCCCCAATATATATATATATATATATATACATACTGAAAGAGATACGTAATATATGTGTGTGCGTGTGTGCATACATGTAATTGTCAATGTAGCTACACACTACAATTTTACGAACAGATCAGATATTATACAGTGACAATTACACGTATGCGCACAATGTAGAGATCAGATATTTTGCATAATTTTGTTTTGTAGCTACAATCTCACATATATGAGAGATTCATATTGGCATCATCTTTATTATCATCAGCAAAACAAAAACTTTCATAGTATAAAATATGTGTATGCATGTGTTTTCACCTCATTTGAGAGTGTATAATGTGTTTTATGTGTTTATGTAAAGAAAGCATATATGCAACCTCTTGCACTTGATTGGGCTGAACTGGTTTAGGGGTCATGTACATACTTTCTTACAACAGATGAATGAAGCATGTTAAATCTTAATGATGCAGAAGATATTGTATTTGGTCCAATACGTATCCTATACTCTTTGGAATCTTGTATGGTCTCATATATTTCAGGCTTAAATAGCCTTTTTGGTCAAAACAAACTGCTCGTTGGTTTGGAGACACCTTCAAGAAAATATAATTTCCCACTAAAAATCATAGCTCATGACACCTCTTATCTGTTTAGCTCAATTCTTGATCTTAAGCTGCCTTAATGCGCATTTTAACTATGTTCATCTTGTCAAAAGATTGAAGCATTTCAAAACCTATCATATTCCATTCATTAATCTCATTCCAACATAATAGTATTATACACTTTTCCCCAAATAATGTCTCAAAGTTAACAATTAAATACTAGATCGATAGCTTTTATTGCACGAGAAGATAATGGTTTTCCATCAGTCCTAACAATATAACAGATGCTTGTAACATACCCTCTTAACTTTGAATTGTATGATAAGTAAAATCGTCAGTCTAGAAGTAAATAGTTGTGCTGAACTGCAACATGGTCTTGAAAGCTTTTTATAATTTTTTATTAAAAAATTAGCAATAAAATGTGTATTTGTATATAAAATGATAGTCTCTAACACACCACATCATCATATCCTCTCTATATACCACAAAATTATGTTGTTGCAATGAAGCAGTAACAAAGAAGAATTTTTGTGTGAGATCAGCTGACAGAAATAGAGATCTATCTATTTAGGAACAAGCTGAGTTCAACACAATGCTTGATGAAGAATTGTTAAACTAATGCAGCAACAACAATAAGACCGTTCTGCCAGGAGAGCAAGTAAACAATCTGAGCACTAACTCAGATAAGAATCTTGTCGTCCTTGTATCCCAGAAAAACGTTGTTGAGAACTTGGTGATTGAAGCAATGGTATGCAAGATGATATTATGTACAGGAAACAAATTATGTGAGTTGTGCGCGAGAGATCCAAGACATGTCAATGCACTTTTCTTAAGTCTTATTTTGCCACTTCTGGAATCAACAACTAGGTGCAAGCGGCGGATTTCAGCGAAATTCCTTTGAGATATAATGGAGACTTGGCCAACTTATCTCTTACACACAGTCGACCCCAAGCAGTCGATGACATTTCAAGATGAAACATATGTAAATCAAGTAAAGAACTTGGTGGGAGAGAATAGGCGATGAAGAGAATGGTTTGCTTCCATTCCTTTCATTGTGCCTCCAATTATGAATCACTTATTTGTTGATTCTGATTCTAAATGGATTTTGAAAAGGTGGTGACCATTCAACAAAATTCAGCAGGAAGCATAATATCAACATATCAATTGGCATCATTTCTTTCCAGGGTTTTGGAAATTTCATTCACCAATTAACCATGAAAAATTACAAGTCCTTTGAGTGGGTATACCTGTACCGCCTTAATTAATTTATCTGCAATTGCCAATATGACATTATTCCTTCCAGGGGCTTGGAAATTTACATGGGAGGCCGAAACTGGCTATGTCCATCTGAATCAAACTTAAACCTTGCGTCTTATGGGTCAACAACATTGCCAGGCTAATGCCCTGGATACGTTTCTTGTTTTTTTTCTTTTTCTGTTAGATAATATGAAGTTGGTCTCCGCGTTTTCAATATGGACGAATGTGGGGGTAAGGAAGCTAGTCCTAGATAATAATATTGGTTTTTGGAATATCGGAACATTGTCCGGTAAGCTAATAGAGGTGGTAAATACTATGATTCGGAGAAAGATTCATATTTTATGTTTATAAGAGACAAAGTGGGTTGGAGAAAAAGCAAAGAAGATTGAGGATATAGGTTTTAAATTATGGTACTTAGGTAAGGAAAATGCCCGAAATGGAATTGGTATTATCATAAATAAAGATTTAAATGATAGTATAGTAGACATACAACGATATGGTGACCAAATCATGACGTTGAAATTAGTGTTAGGAGCAAAGGTTTTGAATATAGTTTGTGCTTACATACCCAAAGTAGGACTAGAAGATAGTATAAAGATAGTTTTTTTGGAAGAGTTAGATAAGGTGATTCAAAGAATTACACAAAGGGAGATGATTTGTTTAGAAGGAGACTTAAATGGACATGCTGGTAAAGAGACATTAGGATATCAAGGTATTCATGGAAACTTTGGTTTTGGGGATATAAATGAGGAAGGTATGAAAATTTTAAATTTTGCTATGGCATTTGATCTCTTTATAGTCAATACAATCTTCAAAAAATGAGATGAACATTTAATTACTTATAAGAGTGGCTTATCACAAACACAAATTGATTGCTTTATTTGTAGAAAAAAAGATAGAGCGTATTGTAAATATTGCAAGGTAATTCAAGGAGAAAGCTTAATCACCCAACATCAACTTTTAGTTATGAATTTACAAATAAAAGAATAGACAAAGAAGAAAAGAGTGTATCGAGCTATTCATACTAAATGGTGGAACCTCAAAAGCGAGAAAGAAGATATATTTAAACAGAAAATCCTTCAAGGAGATGTTTGGAATTATGTTGGTATACCTTGTGATATGTGAAACAATATAGCTATACATATTAGGAAAGTGACAAAAGATGCATTAGGTGAATTTAAGGAAGGTGTACTTGTAAGTAAAGAAGCTTAGTGGTAGAGTGAAGTAGTGCAAAATAACATTAAGGCAAAGAGGGCATGTTACAAATTACCTTATGCTAAGAAAACTAGTGAAACTTTAGAAGCTTATAAGAATACAAAGAAGGAAGCGAAAAAGGCCGTTAGTTAAGCAAAAGCTGAAATTTAAGAGGATTTATATAAAAAACTCAACTCAAAAGAGGGTGAAAGAGATATTTTTAGGATAGCTAGGGCAAGAGATAAGAAAACTAAAGATCTTAATCTCAAAAGAGGGTGAAAGAGATATTTTTAGGATAGCTAGGGCAAGACATAAGAAAAAAGATCTTAATTCTATTAGATAAATCAAAGACAATGAAAAAATTCTAGTGGCAAATGATGATATTAGAAATAGATGTAAAAGTTATTTTTATAAGCTTTTTAATGAAAATAAAGATGTTAGTATTAACTTAGGAGAGTTAGCCAAATTAGAAAAGTATATAAACCAAAATTTCCACCGACGTATTCAACAGAATGAAGTCGAAGAGCCTCTTAAATATATAAAGGGTGTTAAATCGGTAGGACTAAACAATATTTCTATAGAAGTTTGGAAAATTTTAGGAGCAACAGGAATCAATTGGCTCTCAAGACTATTTAATGAAATATGGATAAACCAAAAGATGTCCAAGGAATGGAGAGCGAGTATACTTATATCCGTATATAAGAACAAGAGAGACATTTAGAATTATGCGAATTATCGGGATATCAAGTTAATGAGCCCTACTATGAAATTGTGGGAAGGAATTATCGAAAGTAGGTTAAGACAAGTATCGAGTACAACAGAGAACCAATTTGGATTCATGCCAGATATATCTATTGTTGAAGCAATTCACCTTTTGAGACATTTATAAAACATTTTAGAGTAAAAAAGAAAGACCTTCACATGATATGTATTGATCTAGAAAAAGCTTACAATAGGGTACCGAGGGAGGTTCTTTGGAGAACCTTGGAAAAAAGAGGTATCCGATTGACATACATAAACCTTATAAGAGACATATACGATGACACAAAAACATATGTGAGAACTCATGAAGGAATGACAAACTTCTTTGAAGTTAATATTGGGTTACATCAAGGATCAACTTTAAGTCTATACTTTTTTATAATGGTGATTAAAGAGTTAACAAAATATATTCAAGATGAAGCACCTTGGCATATGTTATTTGCATATGACATTGTGTTAGTGGAGGAGTCTAATAAAAAAGTTAATAGAAAATTAGAACTATAGAGAGAAAAATTAGAAACTAAAGGTTTCTAACTTAGTAGAACAAAGACAAAATATATGGAATGTAAGTTTGATCATTTGGTTACTTAAGAGGACATAAAAATTAAAATCGGCACACATTGCATCCCCCAAAAGGAAACTTTTAAATACCTAGGGTCAATTTTTCAGAGTGATGGAAGAATTGATGGAGATATTACACAGAATTAATGCTGGTTGATTAAAATGGAGAGGAGCATCAAGTATTATTTGTGATAGGAAGATACCATTAAAGTTAAAAGGTAAATATTATAGAGCAACAATTAGATCTTCCATGTTTCATGGTTTTGAGTGTTGGGCATCAACATGTACAAAAGATGTCTTTGAAAGAAATGAAGATGTTGAAATGGATGAGTGGTCATAGAAGAAAAGACCGTATACATAATGAGGTTATTAGAAATAAATTACGTGTGGCACCAATAGAGGATAAAATGAGAGAATATCGTTTAAGGTGGTTTGGACAAATAAAAAGAAGATCAAAAGAAGAACCCTTAAGAAGGTATGAAAACTAGATTTTGAAAGTATTAGAAGAGGTAGAGGAGGACCACAAAAGTGTTGGAAAGAAATAATAAAGAATGATCTATGTTATTGTGAGTTAACCACTAACATGGTATATGATAGGGCTCCGTGGAAACAAAGAATCCATGTAGCCGACCCCGTCTAGTATGGGAAAAGGCTTAGTTCTTGTTGTCATTGTTGTTGTTAGATAATATGATGTTGGTGGA